>CAUJNA010001112.1:382500-500000 GCA_963377175.1 Effrenium voratum
GGCGAGCTACTCTGGGATACTCAGCGGGATACTCGGCGGGATCCGCTGGCGAGCTGCTCTGGCGGGATACTCGGCGGGATCCGCTGGCGAGCTGCTCTGGCGGGATACTGGGTGGGGGCATGGTGTAGAAGCATCGCAAACGCGGATTCCAACATAAGATCTAACAACGCGGGGAAAAAGGTGGTTTTCTTTTCGGTTCCCGTTAAAACCACCCCAAAATGGTACCAACTCCAAACAGACAGCCAATTCCACCTAGGTGTATCTTTTTTGGAGTTGGCAATCTTTTGGGTGTTGGAAGACCGCTTCGCCATTTGGCCAGGAATCAAAATCCCGTACCCCCAGTGAACATCCCAATCCCCACTAAAGTTGGTTCTAAAATGGGTGGTGCGCCGAAAACCCCCAAAATAGGATCCCATTGGTTTTGACTCACATCCATTTTGGGGGGCTCAACCTTAGGAAGGACCACGTTCACCTCCACCTGTATTTCCGCCTAGCGCATCGTTCTCAGGACACTGCTGGAGGCTTCACAGGCGCGGGTGGCTTTCACCAGCAGTCAGCTCCCACAGTACGTGTCGTTAACGAAGAAAACCACGCTCCAGGAAAGTAAACATACACTGAGTTCATGGACTTTAGTTATTTTTGGGGGAAATTGGACCATTTTAGTGGCACACAAACGGTGTGGTCACTGTGTTTTTGGCCACGCACGCAGGAAGTGAGCATGTAAACAAACTATGATATGATATATGATATGTAGATACGCGTAAAGCTTTGACTACATTCGACTTTTTGAAGGGTCCAACATCATGCAGTGTTCCAGTAATCAATTCTGACTGCGACTTTGGTTTGTTTGGCTTACGTTTTGCTTTTCGTCCGAGCTTCGAGGTGCTTAAGCCCAGCCCGAAGGGTACCCAGGATGGCTTGGAAAATGGTTGGAGGTTTCGACCTGAATGGCTTTCTTAGGCTGACTGCAATCGTTCCAAGGCAAGTGCACCGTGTGGCAAAAAATCGGTTTGTGTGTAGGGTGGAGCCTTGTGGCAATGTGGTCCAGCCGATTTTGCCACGAGCCTTGTGGGGAACCTATTGCAAAAAAGGTAAAATGGAGCACAGAAATTCGTGAGCAAAGTGGAAATCGGACCGTGGCCACTGATCCAATGCCGCAGACAAGGTATCCCACTCTGACGTGAGTTTTTGAATGAGCCGTACAGTCGAAGTGGTCTCACTGTGGATGGACGATTCCCTTGTTTTCTACCAACAATGGTTTCAACCACCAACTAACATGGGTTTGTGCAAACAGGCCCTTTGAAAGAGGAGAGTAGTCTTTCTAGAGGGGTCTGTGCACTTCCATGTTAGCTGGTGGGAGGGTAGTCAAAGCGGTCTCCCTTACTCCGAGTGGGACTTGTACAGGCCTGATGTCGAGGGCGGCTGTGGGAGAATGCAGTGGGATGTCCTTGCGCTATGCAGATGCATTGCCCTCGGTATTCAGGCGGCGGGTTCATACCTAGGTTCCCCAGTAGCGCCCTTTTACCCTTTTTTGGGGGAGGGTTCCCCTACTAAAATAGACTACAAAACAAGGGTACCCTTATTTAACCTCTCTACTGGAGGCCCTAGATGCGCGTTTGAAGTGATTTACGTGTACAGGTAAGGCAGCACAACATGCACCCGCATAAACATTCCCATGGAACAGAACAACAACAGCACGGGCATGAATGAGCAGATGAATGGACATATTGAGCGTATGACAAGCAATGTTTTGAGCATTGTTCGAGCACATTATGAAGACATTGGATGAGCGCAACAGCTTCCAGGAAACATGGAACGTGCAGTTATTGCCTTAGTGATTCGTTCAACCTGCTCAAATGTACAGGCCACCCGATGTTCTTGGTGCACTTTGCGGCTGATATTCGAATTGAAGTTCCCTGTTTTGAGCCCTTGTGTTGTTGAGCGGCATTTTGGTAGCTTCGGTGTAGTCAGCAAAGATCCAAACTGTCTCTGAATTCCATCCCTGGGTGCGTCTTTTTGGGAGTTGGTACCCTTTTTCGGGTGGTTTTAGAGGAACTCCGAATGTCATTTGATGTTTGTCTGTGTGTTTCCAGGAACCCAAGGGCTTACCTACGTAGGATTCGTAAACAGCTGGTTGATTCAAGGAAGTTGCCCGTATTTGGAAGAAGAAGACCGAGGCCATTTTGGGGGTCCCCTAAAACGATACACTCCCCCAAACATGGAAGCTCCCAGGACCCCCTGTAAAAAACTTGGTTCCATTTACAAAGGCCCTCTAGGAGCTTCCATGTTGAGGGAGTGTGCATTAATTTACAAAGGCCCTCGAGGAGCTTCCATGTTGAGGGAGTGTGCATTAATTTACAAAGGCCCTCGAGGAGCTTCCATGTTGAGGGAGTGTACATTAATTTACAAAGGCCCTCTAGGAGCTCCACGTTAACCAGGTGAACAAAATTACAAACACCCCTGGGTCGCCGCTGGATTTTCGGAGGGCCTCTTTTAACTGCGCGCGCCAGACTTTCTGGGCGCGGCCTACCTCCGACTGCGAGGGCGGGCGGAGAGGGCAACCTGCGAGTCTCCCTCTCCGATTATGGGTATGGGTGTGTTTTGTTCTAGGGGACCCCCAAATTTGGTGGTGTTCCTTTTGGTTTCCCTTTAAAGCAACAAAAAAGGGGTACCATCAAAAATGGGCACCGCCATATGAATATGTGCAGCGTGTTTGTCTCTTTGTTTGCTTGGCCGTTTGCTTGTTTTGTTTTTTGCTGGACCATCTTGGGAAATCAACAAAGCAACCAACTGGAAATTAGCAATTTTACTGGATCAGCTCAGTTCCGTTTCGGACCTTAGTCACTTTTTGGGAATTTGGACCGTTTTAGTGGTAGACAAAGGTTTGGTGGCTTTTTTTGGCCAGTCCACTCGGGAAGGTGAGATGTGGATTCGGGCCTCTGAATTTGTCGTTGTAAAGCCTAGCTTAATAAGGGCACCCTCTAAAACACACACAATTTCTCCCTTAGGATTGCTTTGATATCCAAGCTATCTACCGGACTGTGGACATGAATCAGCCACGCGTTTCAAGAAAGGGCTCCAGTCACTCACCAAGTGACTGCCAGGAGCAAACTGCAAATGAGCACCTTTTTCTTTTTTTTGGAGTTGGTGCAAATGTGTTTGGGGTTGGGGTTTGCATCCGGAAAACCGAAGAAAACCACTTTGGGGGGTCAAATTGTCTAAGACGACAGGAGCCACCCAAAGGAAAGAAAGGTCGTCTTGAGGGTGTCTCCGTTTTGTGGGTGTTGAAAGGGCATGATGGACGTTTTGGTTTTTTGTTGCCCTCTACATATCAGGGCCTCCAAAAGAATGAGGAAGGGTGAACTGAAACTGAGCTGCACATTCCTCTTGAGATGTTGATCCGACCCAAAACCCACGACACCCACCAGTGCAAGATGTTTAGGCTCTCTTCCCTGCTGAGCACTGTAGGTGACCCTAGCCCCAAGAATTTCAACGAAGAGACAAGGTCTTGGTGGTAAAGCTGCTGGATGGACATGAGCAAGTGAGTTATCTACTTTCAAGGTGGCGGGTCCTTGTTGTTTTGACCACTTCGCCTGTGCAGCATGTGCCGAAAATTTGGCACACAAGATCAGTCCGAGGAGAGTATTCACCTTGTTCAGACAAACCTAAACAGTTCCTGCTGTAAAAGCCAGACGTTTGCTACTGACATCAAGTTGTGGTCAATGACGACACCCTTCTACTTGGGTCGTTTCTGCCTGGCGATTTCTCAGAGATTCGTTTGGTATGTTGTATTGCGCGTCCGATTGAATTGTCATGTATTCACTGCCCCCAAGCTGTTTCTTAGTACTCATGTGTACAGATGATGCATGAAGGAGATTTCTTGGTATGGGCATATGGGGAGGTGAGCATGCCGCATCCAGTTTCTATCGCCTATGGCCTGTGATTGGAAGAAGACAACAGTTGGGAAGGTACTAATTCCTTGCTCGTGCATGCTTGTGGTGATGCTTGTTACGACTCTTTGTTTCCATGGGGACCGGTGCGACAAAACGTGCGCGTGCTAAGACTGCGCACACTGTTTCTGCAGGTATTTCTTTCAATTGGATTGCTGCTTTGAGCGTTTAGTCTTAATTAAGCGAATTAAGTTAGTCCCTCGTTTTTAAATTGCTTGTTTTGCCCGCAACAAAGTTTGTCGTCTCTCGACCCTCAAAACTACCTATTAAAGTGATGGCCAAATTTGTCATTCTAAGGATTAGTCAGGTGTGTAACTATGTGTGTGCGTTTCAAGGATATTCAAACTTTGTTTATGTTTCGCTTATGCATGGCGAAGATGCGTAAAGGGAACCAGCTTGAGTGGAGGACTCTTGCAGGCATTGTGAGTTAGGATTCGGCTGGGTGGATTTGATGCTCGATGTGCGGTGGTCATCACTTCCTAGGGGTTGATTCCCCATTCTTTTCCGGCGGCTTTCCCTGGGGAGGTTTTCTAGAAAGATTGGGATCCCTATGTTCAGAATGCAAATGGAAGGTGCCCCCAGAGTTCCTAGACTCTCGTTTTGGGAAGCCCATGATGGTGACAAACACACAGCTTGAGCTGCTTTTGGCCAATCCACTCAGGAAGTGAGATTCACGCTTCATACCCATTTGGGCGTGTCCTTTGTTTTCAGGGACCTCAACAAATGGTGGTGTTCCTTTCGGTTTCCCTTTAAAAAAAACACCCAACAAACTCCAAAACCGACACTCCCATATTTTATTGTTTCTGTTTGAGGGGTTGGATGTGAACTGTTCCTTATTGGCCAATCCACTCAAGCGAGTTGACGAAGTTGGGAGGCTGCCCTTCAACGCAACGCAAAAAGACGTCTCGGATTTCTTCGCGGAGTTCGGAGCGTGGGGCCCAAATCTCCCGGTTCCGCTGGTTGGGCCCAAGGATTCACACGCTGCCCGGTTTTCTTTTGTGTTTTTTTTTGGGGGGGATGGGGGCATGGGCCTCGTTAAAGTCAACTACCCAAAAAAGCGGTTGGAAACCGGCTGCCCTTTTTTTCTTTTGTGTTTCTGGGGGGGGTTTGGGGGGGGGCTCATTGGAATTAAGTACCTCAAAGGGACCAGACCCAGACGATGGATGTGTCTAGACTCGAGACCCGAAAGTGGAAGTCCGCATCAGAGGCTATGATCAATTGGAGCAACTTGGATTGAGTCGCACTTGCAGGGTCGCTGCAAGATCACCGCGATCAACATGGGAGGCGATCAAAACGTTCTTTACATGGTATGACCATTGGAGAAAACCACTCAACAGATGCTATTTCCCACTTTTCATGGGGGGAAGTTACCTATGGTCAAAACTGGAGGCCGAAGGGAGTATTGATCAACCTCCGGATGCGATTGCAAACATATGGGGACCCGGCAATTGGAGATTGCGGCCACTAGCTCCTGGCAGTCCTTGTTCGGTGAAGTTAGTAAGTGGTTAGGAACCTGGCTTATATCCTACTCTAGGTCTTTCAGTAGTGCCCTTCTCTCCCCTTTTTTGGTTGGGAGGGTTCCCCTACTAAAATAGACTACGGGAAAAAAAAAAGGTACCCTTATTCGAACCTCTCTACTAGAGGACCTAGCACATTTTTTTGCCCCCCAAGTGCAGTTAGCAACTGGTAGGTTAAAACTCAGGAGGCCAACCACTCACTAACTTGGCCGAACACCCAAGTATTGGCCAGCGTCTTGTCCCGCGAGATGCGCTTCTTTGATTTGCCCTCCCACGAATTAGCATTAGAACCTGACAGGGGGTCCCTTTACAAAGAACATGGAGTTCGCTCTGCGGAAGTTTTTTTCCACCAGTCTGCGCCTTTTTTTACTATAACTTGTTGGTTGAAACAGGTGGACCCACAAGAAGCGAAACACTTCTTGCAGAGGGGTTAACAGCAGCCAAGTTCAATTTCTCTATACAAGGCGCACTCAGACAAAGGCAACATGACGTCCTATTGGCGTTTCCGAAATTCAAGAGTTTACCAACTAGGCAATACCAATGAATCAGGGAAGCCAATGGATACAGAGGTAACCAGGGATACGGGAGGATTCCCCCGTTTGATGCACCGGACTAAGTTTGATATGGGAAATGGCGCCAAGTTGGAATCGATTCTCCCATATCGGGACCCGCTCCCTCCGTATCCCCGCTTCGTTTGTCCAAAATGGGAAGCCACGCCTTCACACCACCACCCAGAGAGAAGTTGAAATGAGTCAAGTGCATGAATCAGCCCATGTTTGCTGGCGAGTTGCCGGTTGAAAGGAGAGAAAAAGTTCTGCCGACGCCCGGCTTTCCCGTTGGCCGAGGGCTCACTCTGCGTGTCAACGGCGTATACGATGTAAGCCATGCTTGTCTTGATTCGGTGGGTCAGTTCTTTTTGTCTCTACAGTTTTCCATTGCCCCCAACTTCCTCTCGTGGTTGCTACGGTGAGGAAGGGGGTATAAAGCAGGACTAAGAACACATGGGCAGTTGTTTGAATAATTCGGGGCCTGTTTTGGAACGCGGGCGTCGACTGTGTGCCGCCTTGTTTTTTGGGGTGTTCAAGAAATAATCCGTCATTTTAACGACAGCTGAGTCCTCAAAGGTTTGAGTACCCATTTGCAGTTGGTTTCTTGAGAAGCTAAATGGACAGAAAGGAATTTGGCGATCCCCGATTTTGACTCATACCCCTGCATGGTATATTTCTAATGTGCGTCAGCAGACCTCTCTATGCCAGTAGATGTCCAACTAGCGGGTGGCGTCCTACCTTTGAGCAGCGCCAATTTAGTCGGGAGTTCTGCTGCCTGCTTTGCCGGGGATCATTGTAAGGCGTGCAAAACTTATCTGGCCAGATTCGGGTTGGAACCAAGCGTCGCTGCGTATTTGAGTTCTGTTCAACCCCCGCCTTGGACACCTTAGTACGACACCTAGTACAGGGACGGTTCCTCATGCGGGTCGGTTTTTGCCACCACCTTGTGTGTGTGTATGCTTGGGAATCTTCCATGCTGAGGGGGTTTCAACGGCCTCATGTGGCTATGCATTTTGATGGCAACATTTTCCAAGCTGGTTGGTGGACACCATTCCATGTTGAATTCCTTGAATATCCACCACAGGTTGACCAAAAGGTCCCCAACTTGAGCACTCATTTGGGTGTTTCTCAAGATAGGATCCCTAAACGGTTGCTTGAGAAGCTCCCATTTGGGTATGGGTCAAACTTAAACCACCAGGAATTCGACCGGGTTTTGTCCACGTTTCCATCTACCCAGGGCAATCCATGTTAACTGGGGTTAGTGCCCTTCTCTCCCCTTTTTTGGTTGGGAGAGTTTTCCCTACTATAATAAACTACAGACCTCTCAAATCTGGAGGACCTTTGTGTCTGAATCGCATCGGATCGATTCGCAGAGGTGATGCCAGAGCAAGTGCTGATGGGAAGTGAAGGCCAGAGCTGCAAGAGCTTCGAGTGCAGTGGCATTGCGAGTTTGTTTCGAAATCCGTGCGCTTGTGTGTATGCTGCGCGCTTGTGTTGTATACTGTTCAGTATTGTTTTGTTTGTTTTGTGTGTTTTGCTTGTGTGTTTGTTTCGTTGTTCTACTAGTTCATCCCGCAAGTTTCTTAGGGTTTCCGCATAGGTTTTCACGATTGCACTTCTTAATTGTTGTTTTTTCTTCTTTTTTCTGCGGTTTTGTGCTTAGCGCTGCTGTCACCTGTGGGACACCTTGTTGCGCTTCATGGCACGCGGCGCGGCGCGTGCCGCCTGAGCTTTCGTCCTAAGAGCTGCCTCCACCCGAGCTTCGGATTTCGGGACGTCAGGCAGATCATCAGCAGAAGCACGCGGATGAGCATGCATACAAAGTACTGGACATATTTGCCGGGATGGCATTTGTGTCCAGAGGCTTCGCAAAATCCTCTCACCGGGCATTCCGACGCCTGGTCGCAGCTTACAACTTTCGAGCTTCGCCATCCAAATGCGGAACCCTGGAACCTGTCACCAGGTAACTTTGCTTTGGACACAGAAGTGTTTTCTTTCACAAGATACGGCCATGAACTTTAACGCCCGGCAAGGGCTGATCGCCATAGCCGAGAGCATGGGGAGCACGACGCGCGATGTTTATACTGCAAGCTTCCGAGAGCAGCGGCTCTAAAAGAGTCTTTTCTAGCGAAGCCTGCGGCCCCGCAAAACGGGCGCACGGAACCTGTTTGATGATTTGAAGAGGCTAAAAGGGGGTGCGTTCTGCAAGTTTAGCTTTTTTCTCTAAAACAGCTTGAAACTTGACTAACTATGATTCTTGTGGGACGACTGACTAGCGCTGTGCCTCTTCCATGTTGATTTAAAGAGAGGCCAACTGGGAAACCATGTTTAGGCATTTACCATATTGTGTGTGTGTGTGTGTGCGTGTGTTTTCTTTGAGGTTACCCTTTGCACTTTGGTTCATTTGGGAAACTCAGAACCCAATTGGCAACTCTGGAAATGAATTCAAGGGCTACATGTGTACATCCAGATGTTCCGAAGACGTGCATGTCCTTAAACCTTAGTCCTTGTCTTGTTGCGCTTAGTTTAAGATTGCAAGTGTCATGGCTGGATATGTATATCTATATTATAGATATATGTTTATGCATATATGCATATGTATTTGTGCATTTGTGTATACATATGCATTTGTGCGTATGTGTTTGTGTAAATCTGTATATGTGAATGTGCACATGTGCATATATGTATATACGTACAAAGGTACATATGTACATAAGTTGGTTTTTCCTCCTAGCCTGACTGGCCTTAGCCCTCTGACCTCTTGGCAAAGGCAAAGCTTTTAAAAGAGCTACCCTCCCACCCTTTTCACATGCAACCTGACGTTCGAGACTTGGTCCCTTTAAAAGGAAAATGGTCCAAGCCAGGACCTCCCGAACGTCAGGTTCCATGTGGAAAGTATGGGACGGTAGTTTGATCCCTTTCAACGAACACCAGATCCTCAAGTACTTGGATTCGATCGGTTTCGGTTCAAATGTGTGGCCCCTCAGACTCTTTTTTTCTTCTCCAGGTGCCGGAAGTCCAGAAGCACCGACGTCAACCGCCCGGACCGTTTGGGTATGCCATCCTTTTGGTTTCTTTACCTTCCAAGGGAATCCTTGCGGTCGGGAATATATCGCGATATGTGTATTGATTCCCCTACACAATCCAAAAAGGGACTCCCCACTTTCAGGCAACTCGCAATTGGGTTTGTCGCAAAACGAGGGGCGCCAGCAAATGGTTGTCGTTTTGATATTCCTTTGGAACCACGGGAGACGACAGACTCGGCCCTTAATTTCAAAGCGACGAGGCGCAACTGGCCGACCCTCCGGGGAGGCGTGGATACAGCTGTTCAATGAGGCTGGATTGGTGATGTGGGCGTGCCGTGTTTTTCAGGGACTCCACCCCCTCCAAAATGGGTGGTTGTCCTGTTATTCTGTGAAAAAAGCAACCGCCCCCCCCCCCCAAAAAAAAAAAACATCCCCCCAAAAGGGGGTACCTGAAAAACATGTCTTTTTGTTGCGGTTTGGTTGGTTTTAAAGGGAAAGCGAAGTTGGTCAGCGATGCCCGTTTTTGTCCAACCGTTTTTTTAGGGGAGTTCCTAGAATTCACCTGGAGAAATATGCTGTGGCTTCTCCCACATCGCATCTTGGGCAGGCCGTAGGCGTGCTGCGGAGAAACGGGCCATGTTCACGTGAGAAGGAAACAAGGCGGCAACGAGGAATCGAGGCGCGGGCGCTGTGCCACCAGTTGGATGGTTTATAAGGGTCATTCCACGCGTTCCCTGCTGAGAACCAACAAGTTAAGTCTACTCTACTCGAATGGTAACTCTGATCTCTTGCGCTATCCACATTGACAGTCCTCGCCTTTCTGACTGCTTCTGTCGAAGGTTTCCTCCATGGCAGCGCAAGCACGGCTGTTTTGGACAATTGACTCTCAATCTGTTTGCCGACCGCATTTGCCGATCTAGCCATGTGGCTGTAAGAAGTAACTGAAGACCGCCTCTCTCAATACTTGTGGAAGTTCACAGGAGCCTTTTCAGAAAGCTTGACAAGCCTAGTACCCGCCATGGCATCTTCTCCACGAAAGGACCTAGTCACTCCACGGCAGGCGATCGCGGCTCAAGCGCGCTCTGCGAAGGATCGGCAGAAGATGGGCCACCGCTACATCGAGGCGCGCTTGTTTCACAAAGCAAGTCGAGGACTGCCGTCTGGGCACCCCGGAAATTGGGGTCGTCGAGAAACTCGGGGAAATGGCGCGACTTTTGGTGTTCTTCTTGGGTTGGTTTCGGAACCATTCGGGGAGACCCAAATGGGGAGGAACCATGTACAGTTTATGGACTTTCCGGATCCTCTCTTCAACACTTTCAAAGCAGCGCTTGCAGCACTCGAGCATCCGTGGGCCAACAAATTAGTTTTGGGCGCAATAGTCCCGTTTGCACAGTGGATTGATAGAATCTCCCACAACCGGATCTTCTCAAAAGAAGAACTGTCCCTCCCCATGGTTCGTGCCTGCTATCCTGTTATGCCAAAATCACCGTCAGTCCGCTACCTGGAGTCATGACTTTTGACAAGGTCAGGACCCAACGTGATACATCGCCCCTCTAAAAGCGGCGTTCTGTAGACTCCGCGTGGTAGCCCTTAAGGCAAGCCATCAGCTCACTCCCTGAGTTCCGTTTCGGACTGTAGTTACTTGTTGGCAGGGGGGTTTTCAACATAGGGGACCCTTTTTGGATGGGTTTCCAGGGAACCAAAGCCAACCAGCTACCTGAAGAGGTTCCAAGTTTGAGAAACACCCATTTTAGTGGTCAACAACAAGTCAGGACTTGTTTCAGGCCAAGCCACTCAGTTTTGTTCAATGTGAGTGTGGCCAAGAGTTTAAACCACCAGGATATGGACCGCAGGTAGTCCATTCCTCCAACCAATCGAGCAACCCATTTTAAAGTTATTTTGTTTGTTTTACCACTAAATCACTACTTGCTGGGGCAACCCATTGCGGGGGTTACTCTCTTCTTTTTTTTATAACACCCAGACCCATGTGGTCTTCTCCGCTCTTTCTTTGCTGCATTTTGCCAAGGGATGTTAGGACTTTAACACTTTTTGCCAACTCAGAGGGGTTTTCCGTGTTAAACCACTAAAAGTTAGTCACAATTTGGGCAGGGCTTCGCAGAAAAGGACCGAGCCTTGCGCGGACCTCGCCCCCTTGTCGGGTCGCTTCGCTTAGGTCTTCCCCTCGACGGCGATGGATGCCGGGAAAGCCACCGCCAGGCCAACGCAGGAGGGCCAGCGAGCCGGCGCTCGGATCGGGCCATCGGATCGGATCCGTGCAAAGATGTGCGACTTGAGAACATCAGATCAACATGTTAAAAACAAAAAGGAAAACAAAACACACACACACACACAAACACAACTTGCAATCTTTGGGCGAATACAGATCGGCAAATCTGAGTACACCCATCCCTTTATATGGTTGTGTATATATTACATTTATATGATGTCTATATGATGGGACATCAATTTTAACAGAGTTGCAGGATCTTCCCTTTTTAAAGGTGCGGCTTTGACGTGACTGGGCCCTTGGAGAACCATTGGCTGATGGGTGTCCAACGATAGCCCCCAAAGAGGTGCCCTAAGAAGAACAATCCGAAAATGATGGTTCCGGAGGAGCGACCTCAAGGTGGTTTGAGACTGGACGGAATTTTCGAATTGCCTCAGTTAACTCCGCGATGGGCGGAGTTCATGGGCCAGTTCCCTTCAGAATGTTCTCTTGTGTCATGGCTTGCTGGGCTCCAAAATTCGGCTTGCGTGAATATCATTGCCCTCGAACATTGCTTGATCTTATATACCAAACATGTCCATGATTTCCCGCAGGCCAGCTCATTGAGTTCCTGGGCAAGCTTTTGGGGTGCCATGTGAGTGGTAAATAAAAGCGAGAACTCTAGATAAACAAACCCCAGTTTATAAATGGGGTGTCCATGGTTTAGCTTGGGTTCATCACCCCCCTAGTAGGATAGGTTTATCATTCCGGGGTCGATGTCTCACTTTCGAGCTCGTGGACTTTGGGCAAGACCGTCTAAGTGGTAAGCACAAAGTTTCGACCTTTTCGGGCTAATGCTAAATTGTATTCACTTGGACTCCACGCGAGGTCAACGGAATGGCATGCGTCTGGTTCCATGGGAGCCGACAAAAGTACGGGGCTGGTGTCAGTTTGGGGATGACACAGGCGCCCCATGCAAAGAGATACTGATGATTAATAGTCATATCATGGCAGGGCTGTAGGAACGAGGGGTTGGTTCTCACTTCTGTTTGGCCGCCCCTTTCAATGGAGAGGGAGTCTATTGGAGAGGGAAATTTGTTTAGCTTGGAAATCCATATGCATTGGCCCAATTTGGATGACAAAAATCCCTCGGTAAGTAATGGTGGTTATATCACCCCCCCCATTGTTTTACTGGTGGCTTGAACCGCAGGGTAGAAGATGATGGCTGAGCTTGGCTTCCATGTGAAGATGACGGAGAGCGCTTCTTTGAAGCGGTTGAGAGTTGGACCACAGAGGGGGGGGGGGGAGCGGGGAGGGTGGGGTCGGCTGTCATTTGCAAAATGTCGCGCCAAAAAAAGACGGCTCTTTTCCATTTGTCCAGGAATTGCTCGCTCGCTGCATTTTTGTGCAACACCTGCGTTTTACCTTGCTTTTGCAAGGCGCTTTCTGCGTCGAGCTGGCTCGTTTTGCGTGCCTTTTTTGCCTTTATTTCTCCGCTTCTCCTTGCTTGCTTACTGCTTGCCTGTTTCGCGCTTGGACCTGCCTCGGGGATGCTGGATATGCTGGATATGCTGGGGGTGCTGGCGGCTCAGCCAGTACGCGGGATGCTGGGGATGCCGGGGATGCTGGGGATGCTGGTGCTTGGCCTTGCTCCTTTGCACTGATTTGAGCTGTTTCCTGGCGTGTCCACGGATCCTTCTTTCGCGTGAGCAATGACTTCAAAAAAAAGGCTAAATGTTAGGCGTCTTTCTTGGATGCTTTTGGCGCTCGGCGTTCACTGGCTATCGCTTTCGGTCTGCGGGCGCTCGCTTCTTCAGTAGGTAACTTTGGAGTCTGTCGCCTTTCAGTATTTTAGTCGTGCTTTCCAGTCGTTACCTACAAACAAGAGGCTATTGAAAGCACTGGGCGAGGCAATCTTTTTTTGGAACACCCTGAAATGCCCGTACACACTGATTGCATCTGTGAAAGCTCTGTTCGTCGCAGAGAGACCCCCAGTCATTGCTTTTTAGGCGGGCTATTTTCAGTCGGGCAGTTTTCAATTGGGCCCATGTCAATTTGTGGGGGAGTTAGCTTGTGGGCATTTGGAGAAAGGCTGCGTCCAATAACTAGCTGTTCCATTCTAACCGGCTGGAGTTGGGACGAGAAAAAAGGGCAGGGCGGTCCGATGATGGTTCCTCGCACACGTCGACCAAAAAAGACGCCTATGTTTTTGCCGTTCTTTTTCCCCTCAATTCAGACTTGCGCCAATGGGGACAGGGAGTGCGCTTTCCGTTGTTTGCCGACCTGGTTTGCAGGGGAGTGATGGGGAGGACCGAGCAGCCTTCCGCGGCGCGGGCGCGGGCGCGGTCGCGGGCGCGGGCGCTTGCGCGGGCGGCGCCTTTGGCGCGGGCGGTGATGACTGGAGCTGGCAGGGGGGGGGGGGGTTATGTGGCGGGGGTACCATGGCTGGGTTTCGGGTTGGACGGATCGCTTTTGTTTGGGAGGTTTCCAGGCACCAGCCAGATTTACTGATTGAGGCTTGCCCAATACCCCCCAAAATGGCATCGGTTTCCCGTTTGGTGTCCCTTTGTTCACTAACCAAAACAGGGTTCCAACCGAGAAAATACACAAGCAAACATAGCGGCTCTTCGAAGCAACCTTCCCATGGCTCACTTCTTATAGCTTCTTGTTCGCTTCAACTGGAGGCATGCAACTGTGGTACCTGGTGGGTTGGACAATTAAATGGTGCAAACGCGCACTTTCCTCCATCTCAGTTTGCTTGTGAGAGAACAAGGCTTCGACACATTCGGGTCGCTCGATTCTTTTCCGAGGGAACCGATCCCGTTTTTAGTGGCCCGAGTTGAAACCCAGTTGAGGCAGGCCCAAATCGTGGCTTACGTCATCATTGTGGTTTGCCTTGCACAACCACCATGAATGAGGTTACCGCCACTTGGTGGTTTGGATCGGTGGTTTGGATTTGGACTTGAAGCCCTGGTACTTCTCCTGGATCAATGGGAAGCCTCCCCTAACCTCTAAACCAACCAATTGCCGGGAGGCTGAAGAAAGGATGTCGTTTTGTAAAATCGAGTGCAAAGTCTGGCAGTCTTCGCCCAGCAAGCGAAACAGGCCGCCTGGGCCGCCGCGACAGGTACTGAGCAAACAGCCTGTTGTAACTTGGTGGCTCCCAACCATCCCCTCAGTTTTGTTTTTCTACTTTTACGGCTTTTACGGTTTAGTGGGGTTTCCTTTTGACCCACTAAATGTTACGTTTCGCATCTGAGGACAGCCTGCGGTAAGTCTGGGACTTTTAGCCTGGAGGTTTGGTGATCACTACTGCGGGCCTTTGTCGTTATCGTTTCGTTTGTTTTGCAGTTTGTGCTTCCTGCCCATGCTCGCACTCGTCAAGGTTAGGGGCCAAAGCTAGCCATTTGGGCGAATTAAAGTATCGCCCATGCGGATCTGTTTCCTTTCAGTTCTGAATTTCAGGTCGGCGAAGTCACCACATTTCAGGTTGACACATTATTGGCGTTATCATTTGTTATCATTTATCCTGTTGCTAGGCACCTCCCAACCGGCAACCCCTGGTTTCCATTGCCGGTTTGCCATGAACTATTCCTAATGGCTGGATGGATGTCACGCATCTTCCCACAGCAAAGAGCTCACTGATCGGCAAGCAGCCCTTGAACTTGAGAAGAGATCTCCTTACTTGAAGGGGCGATAGGGTACTTGGGTGGCTAGTAAGCCTGGTTATAACCCACAAGAGCCATGGTTATAAGTTCCCTAAGTGGGTTATCTCACCAGGCTTACTATCCACCTAAGTACCCTGACCCTACTACTGAGCACCAGCAATGGAAGTAGAGGAACAACAAACACAAGATGACCTACTTCCATTTGGTGAAGACCCCTGGAAAAAAATGACAATATGTCCAGTAGTGATGAGTTCCTTTTAAAACCTACTAAGTGCCACCTACTAAGTACCCGATTGCCCCTTTAAGTGTTGTTCGACCTTGGATCTAACATCCCACTTGCCGAGTCATGGAGCCCTAAGGAGGGGGGGCGAACTGGGGAGAGGCATCCCTTAAGCCTCCATTTGCTGAAATGAATATTTGTTCTATTGTCCCTTGTTGGTTTTAAAAGGCATTTATCACTACTGGAAATATTTTTAGTTTTTCCAGGGGTCTTAACCAAATGGAAGTAAGCCTCGATAGGGCCTTAAGGGTTTATCCTTCGCCTTGGCTCCAGGGATAGCCCCCTATAGCCCGGCACATCCACGAGTTGCTAAGTGGTGAACCCCATGAGGCTTCTATCCATAACCTCATCCGCTCCACGCCCAGATGGCCCGTTTTTTTTTTTTTTTTTTGCTTTCTGGGGGGGGATACCCTTTAAAACCACGGAAAACAGGTACCGAGCCTCCAAAAGAAGACATACCCATATTCCTTTAAACAAATAAATAAATCAAATCCAACCCCCCCCCCCACCCCAAGAAGACAGACCCATATTCCCCCCAAAAACAAAAACGTATTCCCCAAGAAGCCCCCCCCCCCCCGCAGCAGCGCCCGAAAAAAAATCAAATGCGCCAGGTTCATGGGCGCTTGGCCACAATTCTTCGGCAAGGGAGCCGGAGGCTTTGGCCAGGCCGAGACTTTTCGACCGTCGCGTCGGGTGGGTGGGTTGGGTTCTGGGGTGGTTTTTGGTGTGACCCGAAGGGGAAAACTGAGGAGTTCTGACCCAAAGAAGTTTGGAGAAAGTGGTGCTTGGACCCAGCCTCAAACGCTTTAAGGAGTTCATCCAAGGAGTTTGGAACAATCGTTTTGAGGCAGAGGGTGCGTGTCGCTTGTTTTTTGTGTGTTCAGGCATTCCCAAAAGGAGCACCGTTAAGCCATTTTGAGTCCAAGTCCCCCTCCCCCCTACAAAACCAAAAGCAGAAGAAAAAAAGCGTCGGTCTTTTTTCATGGGGTCAAATCAACAGACATAGAGTGCCGTGGGAGGTTTCCGAAAGCCAGCAAATTTGAGTCCATGGCCAATGTGCAAGCAGAATCGTGCTCATTTCGAAGGGGACGTCTAGTATGATTGTCTTCTTATTATCATTCCTATCATTATTATTGCTATCATTGTTATCATTACTCACTTCCTGAGTTCCTGGACAAGACCATTTTTGTAGTAAAAAACAAGCAGTTTGGACTTTGTTTGGCCAATTCTCTCAATCGGGTCTAAAGATTTGTGAACAAATCAGAGCCGCTCAGCCAACCGCGGAGCTTTTTCGTCTTGCTCAGCAGGGAAGCGGGGAATGAATCTGGGGATTTTTTCTTAAGAGGAAGCCATAGCTAGTGCCCTTCTCTCCCCTTTTTTGGGGCGAGGGCTCCCCTACTAAGTTAGACTACAGAAAAAAAAATCGGGTACCATTCTAACCTCCAAATCTGGAGGACCCAGATGAGGGGATGGTTGTTCTCGGGTTTCCATTTCTCACCTATCGCCCCATGTCGGGCTTCCCAAGCGTGTGAGCCAGCCGGAGGTTCGGGAAGCAAAAACGGAGCTTCCCGCCTTCGAGACGTAGGTCAGCAAATGGGTGTCTCAAAATGGGGGTGGTTGCCTCAAAAAGTGTGAGACCAACCCCGAAAGTGGTGCCACCAAAAATTAGTCCAAGAAATCTAGTCTTGCGAACTGAGGGTTGTGCACCATGCAGTGCGCCATTTTGAGACACACCCATCTTTGCATGTTGGAGCTGCATCGCTGCATCTCTTCAAAGGTCAGCGAGTGAACCCTGCCTGTCATCCTGCTGCCATCTGGTTCTCCTGATGGCTTTGTGCCTCGAATGTTGTTCCCAAGCCCTACGATCAGCGTACGGGATGTGACTTTGGGATTGCAACTTGAATTCTTCACAGTTCGGGGCCTCAGCTTGCAAATCCATGAATGGGAGTGTCTTTGTGTGAGGGGACACCCGTTACCCGTTTTGGTGGATTTAACGGGACACCCAGAAGCAGCCACCATTTCGGGGGGTGGTCCCCTAAAAAAGACGCACACACACACTCAAATGGTATCGGTTACGCCATAGGCAGAATGCTCTGCGTTGGTTTTGACTTGAGAGACTGACCGCGAGAGACCGAAGCTGGTTGTGCACGCAACAACCAGGAAGACCAATCAGGAGCGCACACCTTTTCCGGGGTCACCAATACGGACCAGGCTTCAGCAAATGGAAGACTCCCACTAAAATAGTCAGCAATCATCTAGCCCGTTATCACGGTTGGTCCGGGGCGGGGGTATCCGGGAGGAGCAGCCATGTACAAGAGCTGAAGCACACTTAGCGCCTTGCGCGAAATGCGTATGCTAAGCCTTGGGAACGCCCCCGACCCCCGCTTGGACCACCTTGAGAAATTCCCTAAAACCACTTGAGCTGGCTTTGTTTCTTGCTTGGTTTCGGCAGATATCAACCCTGTGAAACTCCTTCTGTTTTTTGTAAGGGGTGTAGATATCCGCGGAACGGTTCTCTCCAAAAGAAATTTGGGAAAATCAGGTTGGTGCAAAGGTGGAAATAAGCGGTTGCGAATTGCTTTGGCAACTCTCCAAGGAAGCGACGGCCAATGAGGCAAACATAAAAAGGTGTAAGATTTGAGGGCGCCACACTGGAAAGCGCGGCGGAGCATGTTTGCAACATGCGCAAGGATTGCCCTGTCAGAAGTGAATAATACAAGCAAAAACATATGCCAGTGTCAGATCACCTGTGGTAGGTGTTGATGTTATCATTGCAATGTTTTGCGTTCGAGGGATCATCATGATCCAACGGAGAAGATTTGACCCATTGGTCTAGGGGTACCTTCCATTTCCATTCTTTCCAGGGATCCGAATCTTTGAAATATCTCAATAAACCCAGGGGAAACGGGCGGTTTTTGAAAAGAAGGATGGTTGAAAAGAATGGGGAATCAAATCCTAGAATTGGGGCATCTTGCTGGGATATCGCTTGGAAGTCCGCCGCGACGCTGGAAGCCTTGACATGAACGCACGTCCAGTCGATCAATGACTAGGTCCCCCAGTAGCGTTTACCAACTTTTTTTGGGGAGGGTTCCCCTACGAAAATAGACCGAATAGACTACAGAAAAAAAGGGTACCCTTATTCTGACCCTTCTACTGGAGGACCTAGATGAGGAGATGCGTAAATTGCCTTCTGTGGCCATGAGTGGGGCCCTGTTTATCCGCGCACGCTTATTGATCCAAGTGTCCATCGAATTCAAGCAAAGGGAGTTATCAGCTGAGGCAATCTATTAGGCAATTTATTCCCGCTTTACCCATTTGCACCGAGTATTGGGCTTTATGAACAAGCCCGGAGCCGTTGTATGCCCTGAGTTGTTGGGATTCCGAATGTGTCCAGGGCTTGGAATAATGTACTGGGCCCCAACCGCCAACCATAGTTGCCATGCGCTTCCTCATCACTGTTTGTCCTTAGAAATTAGCAAGAAATCTTCCCGTGTCAACTTGAGCTTGCCCTGTCCCAGAACCCCTTTGGAGGACCAGAGGTTGCATTCACAATAGCCAATTGGGGAAACTTCCGGCGGTTAGTTTGAGGAAGCTTTATGTGCCAAGTGGTTTTGTTCCCTTGCTTCTCCCCCGATTTCGGGCAGGATCGCTACGCCCCCTACTGAGCTTTGGCCCACTGAGTTGAGCAGCCATACTTGGCTGGGGCGCGAGGCCAATATGCGACTGGGAGGCTCAAATTGGTGAGCTGGGTGCTTTTAGTCTTCAGGCTTGGTAAAATCTGTGACTTGGCAACCCTGGCCCCGTTTGAAACCAAAAAGGAGGTTGTTTAAACCACGGTGCTTCGAGTTGCCCGCAGACCCAGGGGCTCAAGCCTCACCATGGACTGAGGGTTTTCTGAACATGGGCCTTAGATACCTGAGGCAATGTGACAACCGAAGACTGGTTTGCAGCAACAAACCAACAAACCAAGAATGTGTCATCAAGGCCCTTCAATCAGTTCTCTGTGCATGCCCAAACATCCGATTTGTGTTGGCATGCGGGAGGGGTGGGGGGGGGGGTGCTTGCTTCTCGCTTCTTGTGAATCCTTCACTTTATTCAATATACGCTTTACTTTACGCTTCGGGCTCATGGACCAGGCAAAACCAGAACTTTCAGAAGCTCCAAGATGATGAAGATCGAAAATGATGATCCAGCTCCAAGATCAAGTTCTTTTCACTTTCAAAAGATGATCAGAAACACGTTGCGGTGATTGCGGGAAACCGCTGGATCTGAGGACTACCTTAGGCCGCTGTAGGGATCTTGTGAAGGTTGGGTTCAACCTCCAGGCATCGGGGGAGCCTAGCGAGCCTCCTTTTTGTGTACAGGCAATGTTCTATAATATGCATTATGAATAGACATATACATATATAGTGCATTATGAATATATACATATATATATATATATTGATTTATTATTGATTAATATTTATCTAATGCATGTATAATTACACATATTTGGGGCACGTCCCATAGGGCGCAGGGTGAAAGTTTCATCCGCAGTCTGGCACGCTGTATTTCGAGCCTCGCAGATCTCGGGTGCGCTTTATTTCGCGCGAGGGTGTGGTCAAAAGTTGCTCTGGTTGCGAAGGTGTCCAAGGGAGCGTTTTGTTTGCTTCGGAAACCCGCCGGCTATGCGGCCATGAATTTCATCCTTTTTGGTTTTGTTTGGTTTGACGTGGATGGGGTCCACTGGTATAGATGGGTTCAAACAAGCATGTACCAGGATTTTTTCGCATTTTCTTGGGCGGTTGGCCCAAAAGGGCGCAGCTGTTTTCCTCTCGGCGTCCTTTTAACCAAGAATAGATCCCTTGAAGAAGCATACCCTTTTTTGCTGATCCTGTTTCTGGGCTTAAAGTCGGAAGGTGTTTGTTTTCCTTCCAACATTTGCTTCATCCATTGAATAGAACTTCTGGGGTCTAGTCAAAGTCAGAAACTGGGGTTGTTTCCCAATGACCTATCACTTCTGGGCTGACTTTGCGTGGGACCTGCTCAGATTCAAGACCCGTGAGTTGGCAGTTGAAGGGAAACCAAACGCACACCCTTGCCATTGTTTTTTTGGGGCGGGGGGGGGGGAGGTCTATGCGGTCGGGGTATGGGGGGCCGTTTTTTGGGGGGTCCATGGGCTCAGCAAAGGCCTTGAGGGCTTCTGGGCTTCTCCTTGGCATAGACTCCTGGCCCGGCCCAGCCTGACCCAAGACCCAAGGTGCATCATCGAACTTTGAGCCGGGAGAAGCGTGCACTCAGGCTACCCTGTTTGATTAAATATGTCTTTTCAAGGGACCCCCCGCCCCCCCCCAAAAGGAAAATAAAATAAAATAAAATACATTAAGATTATATTTGGTGGTTTTCCTTTGGGCTTCCCTTTAAACCCACCAAACAACGGGGCACCAACTCCAAAGAAGACACGGCCACATGTTCTTGTTATTCGCGTTGTTTGGTATGTCGCAATCGCAGTTGTGCTGGGTCACGTGGTTTTTCACCTAGGACAAGAGTTGTTTCTTGCATAGTGGCGCCAGCATTTCAATCATGCCAACTTCAGACCATCCGAAGGCCCATAGCCAAAAACACCGTTGTTCCCCCTCTTTTCGGAGATGCATCTGATTGATGCGGTCCGTATTGCTCCAAAATCAACATCAGAACCTCTTGCATTAGAAACAGGAAGGTTTCAGAGCCGGACATGTTGCGCAAGGGTATGTCCTGGTTTGTTCCTTGAGATGAGCGAACACATAGGTGGGGCTCCCTCATTGGAGGATGTGTAGAGGAAAACCAAATGGATGAAATTTCTCAGAAGTCTCTGGGTACCTTGTGATCTGGCATCAACGCCAAGTGAGCCACAATCAAAACCTGAATTGATGAAGGTTAGTAAGGGCCAATCCCAACCATAAATAGCGGCGGCCGCCTTCTCAATTCTTTACATGGTTCTGGGTAGACCATTTTGATAACGGGTTTTGATTATGACTCAAGTATCGTGGCGGTCCGAAAGAATATCAAGAATGTCGAAGAAGCTGGACAGGTTTTTTTGATACATCTCGTTGTCGGGTTTCGGTTGTTGGGGTTTAGTGCGGTTTCCGTTTTGCCTGCTTCAAGTTTCACTTTAAGCAGGGGATCTGAAGACAGACCAGAAGATAGACGTAAGGGCAGTGACAAGAGCTTCTTGACTGGGGTCTCCTCAGAAAATAGCTTGTGATGGTTTGCCAGACTGTGAAACGGAACATGGGGTTTCTCAACCCCCCCAAACAAGAAACGGCAAGGGTGTCCGCTTGGCTTCCCGTTTGAACACTGAAAGGGGTCCAAAGATCCAAAAATTGGCTTTGAACGCTCAACTGGGTTTGTCTCAAAATAGGGAAACACTCAAACTGGGTGGTTTTCCTTTCATTTCTCACGCACCAACCCCGACAAATACTCCGAACTTCCAATTGCTTGAGAACATGTCATTTATTTTTCCTGTTGGGTGTTCAAGGGCAAGGGCTATTACTATTGATTGTTTGGTTTATTTGTTCCAGGGGACGTATCCTCAAAGTTTGAGGCGAGCCTATGGTTGTGCTTGGCGCCTTTGGGCGCCAAGCCTCGGAGTGTGAGCTCTGGTTGCACCGCTCGTGGCGTTTTCCTCTCGAGCACTGAGAGAGGGGCGACAAGTCTCGGCGCGGAACCCGAGCGCTCGGCATGGGCGGGCCACCTGAAAATCGGACGCCTCCACGGTCCCTGCAGATCCCCTCACAAGACACACACATCGCTGTCTATCGCGAGCTCGATACTCGCCCGTTATCTGTCAAATGTGCATGAGGGATTGGGGCCAGAGCACCAAGTCCCAGGTCGCTTGGGGAGCACAATCAAACCCTGTGTTAGGGACCCATGTTCTCCAATGTTCTCAACGTGGACCGACCATGGGATTGGATATGGATGTTTTTGAGAGTACCCTTTGTGGGGCCCTGGGGTGGTTTTGAGTTGGGACGCTTTAGACACCACCCATTTGTGGGGAGACAACGCAAATCCCTTCTTTGGACACATCGCTGATGCTGCAATCAAATTGGAACTTTAGGGCCACACCTGACTGCTGACGCATGCGAACAAAATTGTCCAAGTCTCCCTGATCTAGACATCACCCCCCCTAACTTAAAGAACACCCGCTTGAAATGCGCCTAAGAGCGCTCAAACATGCAAATATGTGGAGCCTTGCTGTCTCCCTTGCGTTTCCAGCGAAAGCTGCATTGTTGGTCTGTTAGTGGCAGTCCCTCTTGCAAGTTTACCCGGCTTTACGTTTGCATCTTGTGGTTTGCTTGTGTGCAAGCAACACGCATAGAAGTTTACAAGGTATTGATAGATATTGGATATTTGTCAAAATATGGGGGGCCCCACAAAGTTGGTTTCTTGTTTGTTTCCCTTTAAAGCCACCCTCAAAAGGGGACACATCAATCACAATTGGTTTGCTTGATACTGTGGTTTTCTTTTGTTGGGGTGGTGCTGCTTGCTATGCTCACTAGGTTTGGTTGCAGGAGCACACAATGATGGCAAAGCATAGTTCGCCTGATGCGATGGTCTCCGCGTTCGTGAACAGTGGTGTTTTGGACAAGCTTGGTTGTGTTGATCCAGATTGAGAATCCAATCTCGTTGTTCCGGGAACCTTTGGGATAGTTGCATGTGCGACTATCGACCTGCACAGAAATTACGTGTGGACGCTCGTCCGCAGGAAGTGAAGGACTCCAATGCCCACTTGCAACTGACAACTTGAGGACATATGGCCCGCATTCACATCCTTCACGAGTCCACATCTTGCTTGTTAGCGAACAAATATCTAAAGGGGCACACCACAGGACCTCTTCAGGCGCATTGTTGGCCCCTATTGGCGTCCTTTTGCCTCTAAGTTTTCCCTGGTGGTTTTGAAGGAGTGTCATGGCTGGAATATGAAGACTCAATCCCTGAATTCAGATTCGGACTTTGTTCTTTTGGGGTCTCGACCATTTTAGTGGTAACAACAAATTTAGGCTTGTTTTGGCGAATCCATCGAGAAAGTGCGACTAGTTGTTTCATAGGTGTCCTTTTTAGGTTCGTTTGATTGGAAAGAGATGGCACTGATTTAGACTTGTTATTCCATTTACCAGGGCGATCTATTTTACCAAAGGGACACATATGAGTTGTTATGCTCTTTTTGCCCCCCATAGGGAAGCTTTGTGATTTTGTCAACGCCCATTTGCTGACATGAATAGTTTATACTTTCCCCGCTTCATCTATCGCTATTCGAAATACATATAGATATTCATTTTTTCCAGGGCACATATTATAGGTACAATCCATATAGATGCCCTCGTCCAATTATAGGTACAGGGTACGGATGAATCCATATTCTTTTTTTCCAGGGTACACCATCCCACATTGTGATTCAGTTCCATGCGATGCGGCTCCCAAGGCCCATATGGCGGAGGTGAGGAGAGGCACATGCTCGAAATGAAATGCGCATCCGAGGCTTCCTCAAGCAGGGTTTATTGTGCATAAGTATGTCATAATATATATATATATATGTATAAACATTTATGTATGTATATGTTATCATATTACTATGTTTTTTTTGTTTTTACCTTTATGCATATAGCATCCTGCAGTTGAGCGAATTAGCCTAAACCAAAGCGGTCCATCATTGACTACATGAATCTGGCAATACTCCAAGTCTCACTTATTGCAGGATGCAGCATGATGAAACGGGCGTATGCTGTACGTTCGATACTGTGGATGGACGAATTCCCGCATCACGTAAGAAACCTGGGAATGATGATTCAACCGTAAAGCAAGGTCACGGCGACGTTAGCCACGCGGGCCGCCGTTGCAATTTTCATACACCGCCTCGGTTTGCTGCTTTGAGGATCATTGGCTGGCGTGTGTGCAGTGCTGTACGGGTGCACTTGAGCGGGTGTGCTTATCATTTGGCTGGCGTGTGTGCAGTGCTGTGCGGGTGCACTTGAGCGGGTGTGCTTATCATTTGGCTGGCGTGTGTGCAGTGCTGTGCAGGTGCACTTGAGCGGGTGTGCTTATCATTTGGCTGGCATGTGTGCAGTGCTGTGCGGGTGCACTTGAGCGGGTGTGCTTATCATTTGGCTGGCGTGTGTGCAGTGCTGCGCGGGTGCACTTGAGCGGGCGTGCTTATCATTTGGCTGGCGTGTGTGTGCAGTGCTGCGCGGGTGCACTTGAGCGGGCGTGCTTATCATTTGGCCGGTTTTGTGTTCAGGGTTTGGGGTTTCAGGTTCAGGGTTTACGGCGCAGCTGTTGGGGGTAAACGCGACCTGCCACTGGCGGAAAATATGACTCGAAGTCTAGCGTGCTACGTCAGCTTGTTTGTGAAGAAGTCATGAACATGAAAAAACGAAGCATCCTCCCGCGTGTCTATCGTCGCCGTGAGCTAAAACAAGTACAAACAAACCGCGGTTTCTCATGGTTTCAAAGTAGTGCGAAATAGATTTCGCAACTATCCACAGAATCTGTGGGGCGGCATGAAGATCATGAGCCCTTATCTTTCGGCCCGAGTTGGTGTGTGCCTTCGAGATGAACCAACCTTCCACGAGCTGCGGTTTCTGATACGGGGTGGCAGCTTGGATGCCCCAGTCTAAGTGTTGTGCCCCTTGCTCTGGTACTTGGGTGTCTTTCTCAGGACACCCTGTTGGGGGGGGGCTTTCCCGATTTTCACACGTACACTCCCTTGAGGTTAACAGCCGGAAGCTCCCAGGCCTCTGTACACAGAATTGTGGGTCTTCTGAAGGCTTTCCATGCTAGCCTTAGGGAGTGTACCCACTTCTGAGCACTCCACATGCCAGAGTGACACCGCAACACCGACCCTTCCAAAAGGTTTTTGGATTGGACTGGACAGAGCTTGGTGCTTCCCAGCCGTCCGGTTCCTTAGCTTTTATGTGTTTTAAGTTGGTTTTGTGGTTGGGTATCTACTTAGCCCACTGAAAGTTAAACTTTTAGCAGGGGATCTGAGGACTGCCCAGGTTTGAGTGTTGACTATTTGGAGCCTCAACATGAAAGGCTGAATGCACGAAACACGCAATTGTTTCTGCAGTGAAGCCTTGCTTTATTGATTAGCCAACGGAAACCCAAGGCCGGACAGTAGAGCAGGGGCCCAAACGATTGTGGGTGCCCACAAGTTCTGGGGTGGCGTCAAATGGAATTCCCAGAAACAGCGCGGATCTGAGCTAGCTTCAAAGAGAATTCGAGGACAAGCGGCCTGTGTGGGGGAACCTTCCATATCTCATGCCAGGTTGCCTGCCTCGATGGCTGGTGCTGCCGGGGGTTCCCAGTTTGGCTTTGCCGAAATTGCCGAAAATTCGGGGGACAAGGAAACTGAAAAGCCCTGGGGTCGTTGTGGGTGGCTCGTCATTGTTTGAGGGCACCGTTTCTTATGGGTTAAGCGGAAAACCACAAGGAACGCCACCATTTTCTGACACCCTTATGTTGACTGTTTCTGTGGGTCAAGTCAGACAGAATTGGCCAAACAGCCCTACCTACTACTGAGCGGCACCGGGGGGGTTTCTTTGGGTGTTTTTTTTTGGGAACCAAAAGGAAGCCAACGCCCGGAAGGGGTCCCTAAGTTTGACTTCCCGTTGCTGAAAATATGTTTTCCCTCTGTTGGTTTGAAAGGGCAATTATCACTAGTTACTGGAATATGTTCATTCGCCATAGTCAGAAGTCCGGTTCTTTGATATAGGGTGGTTAGACAAATCATCCATGTCTTCATATGCTGATGAAATGAAAGGAATTGAACATAAAGGCGTGCTGGGGCCCATATGTACACCGAGCACACCATACCCACATGGTTTGGCTTCTCCGAGCACCTCAGGTTTCTAACGATCCTCCTGTCCAAGCGCTGCTCACCTGCAGATTTCATCATGTCATTTGCTCCTTCGACACTGTTTTTGCCGCTTTCCAAGGGGCGCATGTGGAGAATCGACATCGCTCCCTAGCCCTGGAAAAGCGAGCCTAGCGTCACGGCGCTTTGGGCGTCCCATGGGATCCCTGCCGATGGCTCAACAAAGCTGAACATAGCATCAAGCAGCCCACCTTGGGAAGACCAAACACTCCAAGCCCCGAAACACAGCCCCAAACTGGAAAGAGATCAAAGCTCGGCTCCGTGTGTTTGGAGCGGTTATATACGGGAAAACCTGATGACAGATCAAATTCCTGGGAATAGGGACATCAACCAGTGGATTTTAAGCCCACATCAAGTAGTACTACCCTCCCAGCAAACATGGAAGCGCACCAGACCCCTATAGAAAGACGAGTCTTGCCGCTTGGAAAGGGCCTTTTTGCACTTCATAGTTGGTGGGAGGGTAGCTCTTCCTGATCAATGTGCTTTCAAGGCCTTATGAGCCTAGGTCCTCCAGTAGAGAGGTTAAAAAAAGGGTACCAATCGGAATTTCCTGAGGGTTGTCCTTGAGGTGCGCAGCGGCGCTGTTTGCCTGGCAGCTCGGGTCGCTCGCGACTTCCTGCGACTTCCGGCGACATGCGGCTGTGGCTCAAAGCCAATGGGATCCCATTTTGGGGTAGGTGACTTCACCACCCATTTTAGAACCTATTTTAGTGGGGGCACAGGATGTTCACTCGGGCTAACTGGGATTTTGACCCATGGCCATGTTGAAAGCAACATCGCGAGGGTGGGCTTCGGCGGTTTGGCAGCCAGGTGACTTTGGGCCGGCGGGTCCGGTCATTCCGCATGTTTCGGGCTGGTTTTGATGGTTGCTTTCCTTTTTTTTTGGGGGGGGGGTCGGTTGTGTTTTTTGTTTTTTTGTTTTTGTGTTTTTTGTTCAAAGTTTTTGTGGTTGTGTGGTTTGTGCGGTTGTGGTGGTTTTGGCCGTGTTTTCCACGGCTTGGCTCCGGCAATTCTGGCTGAGATGTCAAAGTGATTCGTTCTTACGCAACCCACCCTCCAAAACCTGGAGCGCTGTTTCGGAGCCCTTGTTCCAACCATATATATATATTATATGTGTGCGGGAACTCTCCAAAATGGTGGTTGTCCTTGTGATGTTCCTTCAAAGCCACAAAACAAACAAGGGGTACCCTCAAAACAGAACACAGCCATATTGAGCTAGTGCATCGCGAAACTCCCCCTCCCCCGGCGCAGACTATGTCTTAACTGGGGAAATTTTATCCATGTTCAGATTCAAGAAACCACAAGTCCGCTTGAATCATACGGATGCAATCCCTTTACATCGTTACCATGCCCCATCGACAATCTAGACAAAGCAGCTCAGGTTCGCACAACTGCCTCTGGTGGGTGAGTCAGCAAAAGTTGGCGTCCCTGACTTGAGTTGCGGTTTCCCTGACAAGCACAAGGGGCTCCATTCCCCGTGTCCCATGCAAGCAGCGAAACCCCCGAACCACCTTTTGGCCCTGTTAAGTCGCAACACGGTCGCGTGGCAACTCCTCGCCTCCATGGCACGTCGAGGCGAGTCAGACGGCCTTTGTGGCAGCTCCCTCCTTGAGAAGAGGACGCGGATCGGGCCGACACGGATCGAGCTTCAGATGCTTACCTGGGTACCTCCCAGCCATCCGGTTCTTTGGCCTGTTTTTTTCTTTTTTAATTTGGTTGGGTGTCCATTTTGCCCACTAAAGCTAAACTTTTAGCGGATGATCTGAGGACAGCCCAGTTACCTTTGTAGGCAACCAATGAGTTCATGTCCAGTTTTAAAGTTCACCTGGTTGTCCACTATACAAGAGCGACTGGAAGTGCACACAAAGCAAACGCTTATTTGCTACCCAACTTCCATGCATTGAAATCAAGTGCACACTTCGTGCGCATGGTGCGAACAGCACGTGGGTCGCTCAAGGATTGCAACCCTCGCTCCGGCGAATGGCCCCGGAGAGGTGTTCTTTGAGACCCAACCGAGGTAGAAAATGGTTTGTTTGTTGAAATCTGTTGGGACGGCACCCATCAAACAACGCCAAGCCCCAAGTCGCCAGGATTTAGATTTGTTGGCAGGAGAACATGAACTACGTGAGCTTTGCTTCTACCAAGGTGGGTTGATCTTCGGTATCAGTTGATCTTTGGTTATAAGCAGACGTGTTTTGTTCTTGAAGGACACCCCAATCATTTCTGGGGTCCGATTTTGACACGTGGGAGTTGATCAATTTGTCGTGCCCCAAAATCACCATGGGAAACTTTTCCCATTCAGCGGTGAACGTCATCCTTTTTGTGGTGGTTTCCCTAATGGTCATCCCAGGTATTTCGGAGCTTCTGATCACAAATGGCCGTGATTTTTTGTTGGACGCTCGGTTTTGAAGGGACCCCCCCCTTTGGTTGGTTTGTGCCACCCACCTGTTGGTTGGATCTCCTGCCTCGTGCTTAAGAAATCCCGGTTGATCAACCCCCAGCAACCAACTTTCAGGTAACCCTCAAGCGGTGGTTTGGATTGGTGGCGTTGGATTGGTGGCTTTGAATTGGTTTGGATTGGTTTGGATTTGGATTTGACCCCCTGGTTCTTGTGGGCAACTGGGGTTGACCCCTCCATTTCACCACCAGCCCCCCCGATTCGGACCTCCAAACCACCAAGCAGGGAAGCGAGGCCGGGCCAGGATTCTCCTTCCAAGGGTAGGCCTTTTCAACGGAAGGTCGGCCTCGCGAAAGCCCAATTCAATTGGCACCAATTGGTGCCAAAGGGGCGCCAATTGGCTTTGGGCAAGCTGACACCAAGCCCCCATACTGTAGATGGACGAAATCCTGCACCACTTAGACACCATGGGACATATTTGTTTGTTGGTATTTACAGGGGAATCATGGTTCCACGGTTTCTTAGGTGGTGCAGGATTTCGTCCATCCACAGTAGGGGTGAACCTAACAAGCAACGAGGGAAGCTGAAACTTGGTTCCCTGGCATTCGCAGGAGCTGCTGTAGCGCTTCAAGCCCGGACCCGGACGCAGGACGTTGGCTGAAAATCCCCGAGCGAATCTCGTTTGGAATCCCCTCTTTGGAAGCTGCCCCAAACCACCTTGATGGAGCCACCTTCTGGGCCTATTAACCAAATCCATAGCTTTTAGGGAAAAACCGACAGACCCATATGGGCATGGTCTTTTTGAGGGGAGGGGGTTTTGGGGGTTTTGGGTGGCTGGGCATGATCCTTCTTCCGTGTGGGGGGTAGGTTTTACGTGAACTGGTCCACCAAAAACATTTCAAGAACACCTCCAGCGGTGGCTTTTTCACGTGGTTGGGCCGATATTTGTTGGCTTGCGTAGAGAAATAGCTAGCTGGTGGCCTGCCATTTGTATGGGAGACATTGGAAGGACGCACCAGTCTGCTTGAATGTGGGTGTCAGGATCTAGAAATCACCCCAAACTGGCCATGTTCTTTATATGGCTGTGGGTCAAAACCAATGGTACCTAGGTGCACTACCCATTTTAGTCTGTTTTAGTGGGGGTGCAGGATGTTCACTGGGGCTAACCGGGATGTTGACCCATGGCCATATGCGGACGCTGGGCTTGTTCGGATGACTCGGCTTCTGCTGTAGTTTCTCTGCGAAGATTACCCACGTTGGACTCGCCTAGGTCTCCCAGGTGCCTTTTACCAACTTTTTTGGTTGGGAGGGTTCCCCTACTAAAATAGACCAGAAAAAGGGCACCCTTTTTTCTAACCTCTCTACTGGAGGACCTAGGTGAAGATTGCCCCTTACGTTGGACTCTCACTTCCGCTTTTCGATTCCCATTGTGGTGAAGACCGTGGTTTCTATTTGAACTCTAGTTGCACTGCCACCCATCCAGTTGTTCTGTGGTTTTGTCGTTAGCGCATGTCCAGCTCAATGTCTTGTTTGCAGTTGTGCCACACGGGTCGCATGTTGCAACACGCCGCAACTGAGTATGTTTGACAGACATTGTCGTTAGCTCAAACCAGCGCATTCAACACAACTTCAACTGTGGAAGACAAGCAAGCAATTTGGTACGGGATGCTATTACAAATTGAATGATATGTTACATGCGAAGAACAGCTGGGCGAAGCAACACGCGACGTGTGACGTGGTGCCAAGGTGGGTCATGTAGCCTCATGATGCAAGTATGTGAATGTCTGCCAGCTTGACCTGACAAACAGTTGACACACAAGAAAGATGCTTTGCAGTGCGGCCAAGCTAATTCCTTCTTGGCCTGCGTATGACAACGCTTACCGCGCCACTCCCTTGCTTGATTGTTTGATTGTTTTGTTTGTTTTGATTTGTGGTTTGTTTTGTTGTGTTTGTTGGTGGGTTGGCTGGTGTGATTGGTTGGTTGGTGGGTTGGTGGGTTGGTGGGTTGGTGGGTTGGTGGGTTGGTGGGTTGGTGGGTTGGTGGATTGGTGGGTTGGTTCGTTGGGTTGGGCGCTTTCCCTGCCCACCGCCTTGCCGGAAGGAGCCCGCACGAGGCCTCGTGCCGTGTCGTTTTGTTTGTTGCATGCGTGCTCGCAGTTTTTTTTTCCGGAAAAAAAAATCAATCAGGGTGGCAACGGTTCGATTAGGTTCGGTTAGGTTCGTATTTTCGGTTTGTCTTGCGGTTCGGTTCGATTAGTAGCTATATAGACAGTTCGGTTTGGTTCGATTCGGTTCGCTGTTGTGGACGGTTCGGTTCATAGCTCCACCAATTAGGTCTCCAACATTTGCTGCGGCTTTCCCATTTCATGGTCATCCTTCAGACTTCTACCATTTAACGGTCCACATTTCAAGACTCCATCCACCAATTACGGGTTACCGGTCCCCTTTTCAGGGCTCCACCACTTACCGGTCCCCTTTTTGAGGGCACCACCATTTACCGGTCCCCTTTTTCAGGGCTTCACCGTTTACCGGTCCCATTTTCCAGGGCTCGGCCCCCGTTGTCAGGGCTCCACCATTTACGGGTCCCATAGGGTTAACCCACTGTCCCACCGCAAAATGGGTCACTGGGATCCGCTAAGCCATCCTAGAAAGTTGGAGCTCCAACGATGGCGGCGTTTGATCTCTCCCAAAAAGGGCCGACCATGATGGTGTTTTTTCTTGTGTTTGTTGTTTTTTGGCTTGATGGCGTGAAACGCAGATTGTTATATTTCTTGCCGGCTCAGATGACAACAGAGCGAGAGAATCCTGTTTCCTTTGAGATAAGAAGTGAACCGGGCTTACGCGGTATGCTATTTCAATAGAAACAGTGAAGAAGATCCATGGGCCAAAGTTGTCACGGGGGTGTTAATAGCAATGCAGCGCGCCATCGTGGGTGGTGCAACATATCTCGATCCGAAGGTGGAAGGAGACTACCGGTTTTGTCTGGTGTGCTGGCCAGAGCCGCCTAGCCGAGCCGCCAGTCAGGGCGGGTGGACTCCATCCCAGGTGTTCAATGGCTGCGTTCAGCATCGAGATGGCTCAACAGCAGCGATGGTGAATCATTTCCGGCAAGTGCATCCGGAGCTGTGCCCGGGTGATTTAGCGCGTCTTCGCTCCTCGCGGAGCTCTTCGTGCACTGCCACAGATTTAGATGCTACCAGAAGGTGGTCAACCCACATGGCTCTTCTGCGACAATTACCGTCTTTTTCGATTTAAGATCTGTGTGTGTCTCTGTGTGTGTGTTCGTTAAAGCCACGCATGCTCGCAAGTTTTTTTTGGGGGGGAACTAAATTCAATCCAAGCACCTGGAGAAGTCCCAGATTTTGAAAAACCCACAAGTGCCATGGTCAAATGAAGGTTTGCTTCGGGAGACTAAGGCTGGTCATGGATTCAATGGATCCCTTTCAGATTTTAGGCCAGTGTAACGATTACTGTCAGGGCAACCATGGCCACGCCAACAAGAAGGTTTAACCGTGGCTCGGGCTGCTCTGGGAGTCTTACTTTAGAGCTGGTCATTAAATTTACGGATCATTCCTTGAGGAATGTTAGGGTTCCCTCTATGTGTTTTTTCAGACGGTTTGAGCATTATCTCGGGCCATTCAAAGTCAGTTCCTTTTGGTGGAAACCGAACTTGCTTGACTCACCTCAGTCGAGAAGCGGCCAAGCGCTGGATGTGGACGACAATCACAAGGGGAGGACGAGGGGAGATGTTAGAGAGTGGCGCAAGTTCGCCGAGGCAATGCCGCTAAGTTCGAAGGCTTGGTTTGCACGGGGCGTCATTTCCTGGACGAAACTATTTGCTTGAACGGGGTTCTCCATTGAATGCAACTACTGAAAAGGGGTCCAACCGCCACTTGGGGTCTGGACAATATACAAGCAACCCGAACAGCTGCTGGTACTATATGTTGACCGGCATGACAGTCAAGGATTGATTTCTGTGTATCAACAACCCACCCATTTGGGCTTTATCATCGCCTTGGACTTACACAAGGAAAGGTGCCATTAACTTTCTCCCTGGTGTAGTAGAGAAAGGCAAAACGAGTGGATGGTATCGGTATGGGGGATACAGCTTCAAGGGATTCGCCTAGCTTCGTGAAATTGACGTCAGGCATCACCTTCTCCCCGCAGATGGAGAAGCGCTGGGCTCTCGGATAGGGCCAGAAGCGGACCCTTGAGCTACACAAGCGACTACCCTCTTTCCAACATGCGCATGAAAGTGGGTAGGAGGGTTTTGGAAGATCATCCCCTTCGGGCCCCTGTCCGCAGCCATGGTTGTTGGGAATCTCATAGTATGCGTTCCTTTGAGACCGCTTTGCTTGCCTTTGCTGGCGGAAGAGGATGTCACATCTGGCGTGATCGAGCTGCCAACTTGTTGCGTGGCAGTCTGCCTGCGCGCGGCCAAGTGCGTGCGTACCAAGCGTGAGTGTGCTGGTGTGTGCGTGCGTGTGCGCTTGCCTTTGTCGGGAATGAGACGCACCTGCAATGAGTGCCTTCTCTGTGGCCTTGGTTGAAAAGCAGTGAAAACGCACATGTGTTTATATGACCGGGAATAAGGACACAATGCCAAGTCAGCAGCATTGTTCTTTTCTCGAATGGAGTGTCATGACCCAGGCCAACCTACAGAGCCACTGAAAATTTCAGGCAACGGGTTGCTTCTAGTCTTGCTGGTGCGACAGGTGAGGAATCAGGGAATGAACCGGAAGGGGATTTCTGAATAAAGAAAACCATAGGGTTGTAGGGGTCATTCCCTCATTCCCTGCCACCAGCAAGTACATTCGTCCTCTATACCATTTTGGAGACACTTCGTTTAAAAGGAGCCCGAGCTTTGCAACTTGCAGAGATCCATTTGGAGCTGGAAACAGTACACTTGTTGCTTGAAAGCTTTGGGGAGAAGCTTCACGGCTCAGTCGATTGTGCTCACCCCCATTTTTTGCAGAGGGCGTTTTAAAAAATACCTTTTGCAAATTTGAAACACGGCTTTTCCCACACAAATAAAGAGACACCTACATTTACAAGGCAATGTTCAGGTGTATGATGTAAGGATCCCTGTTGCAGTGGCGCCCTTTTCAAACTTGTTCCCTTTTTGCCTGGTCGGTTGCCCGCTCAAACCGGTCAACATCTAATAGGGTACGAATCTTACCTTGGGTCTAATCTCTGCACGAGAGAAGGGGAGGCAGATCTTGCCACGGTAATTGAGGGAGCTGGTACGGGCACCTTGGCAGAATGTGCGACCCCTTGTTGTTAATTGTTGAAGCCCGGTCGGGCTAAACGTGTGAATGACTCCAGCATGTTGTTTTCTCAGTCAACATTTGCTACTTCAGCGGAATTACATCATCATGCAACTTTCTATCCACTGCGAACTGTGGGCATGGAGAACCCTCCAAACCGGAGAGCATGCTCCACTCAGATCTGAAGCTTGAACAAAACTCTGAGGCAGGTCCCTGATCATGAAAACTGAAGGACCCACCTCTCAGACTCCTGGCCTCCCTTAGCTGTTTGTTTGGAAGGGAAGAATGAAGGACACCCCCTCTAGGCAGACGTGCAAAAGGTTTGGTTTGGCGAACCGAAGTGGACATGTTAATCCTTCCCTTCCAACCAAAGAAGGCGAGCGGAGAGAGGCATTTTCTGATTGGCATCCTACCTCTCACCACCTGTTGGGATAGACACAAATCGCTCCAAGGATAGACACCGTGGCTCCTCCGGGTTGGGGCTTCCAACCCCAAGTTGACTCCATGGAGAGTTGTGGCGATCATTTGCAGCCATTTCGTTCATGGCCGAGGGACGTTTGCAACCAAACTCCGAAAAGCAAGACACAGTGACACACACACACACATATCCATCCTTTTGCCAAATTCTAGCGTCAGGAGTTTGGTCGGCCCGCTGAAGGTTCCTCGGGCTCCCAAAATTATGTAGATTGACCAAAAACTTCGCAAACACCCTTTTACTTTTGAAGCAATCTCCTTGTTGCGTTCCCATGAACACGGGGGAGTGTTGTTCATCAAGGCCTTCTTGGGAGGCCACCAGTAGGGGGTTAATGGCGGTTGATAAACAAAGTCCTGCATCGGGTGGTTGGTCCCTACGAGAATAGGGCTTTCTCCATGCACACCGATGCAGGATTTTGTCAATCAGCAAGGCAGAAGCCCAGCCCCAGCGCCAACGCAGCCAAGACCGACGCGCAGCCCGAGACCAATGCGCAGCTCGAGACGCCGCTTGTGCGAGGGAGTTGAGTGCCCATGCAGGGACCTTCTCAAGTGACGCGTGGCCCGCGCCAAGCAGAGAAGGCCACTGTGGGCTGACTTCCTGGCAGCGAAGCGACTCCTGCCGACGGCGAGGAGCACTTTGAGAGCGGGGAGATATGCTTAGAGGATCCTAACAATTTCAAGAATGGTGTGTGTGTGTGTGTGTGTTGACATGGTCACCTCCAAACTGAGTGGTTTCGTTTCCGTCTGGTTTCCCTTACAACTAGTCCCATGGGTGCCCTCCATATTAAACACAAAAACAAATCATTTTTTACTTTGGGGCGGGGGTCCCCTAACAGAATTACACACCCATTGACTCAAGTCACATCTGTCAGTTCCTTCGGCCATTCCCCGCCGTTCCAACACCCGGCGAAGCGCCGAGACGCCGCCGCGGATGGCCCAAGGCGTGGCCTCCCTTAAGCGGGAAGCCATCATGGCGTGCCTCGCCGCCGTGCCGGGCGCCCCTTTACGTTTGAGCGCGGGGGGAGAGCGAGAGAGAGAGAGAGAGAGAGATCGACACGCCCGCGAAGCCCTACTAAACCAACCCATAGCATGCATTCCGTGTTCAAAGCAGATTCAATACACATCTAAAAGGGGCCAGACACTAAACCCTTCGAGGTTGCTACCCTTTTGGCTTGATAGGGGTTGGGATTCTGTTGAAATCGAAGAGCTACCGTATCGAAGTGTGACAACTGCCACATTTGGTTGGGGCCGACCCGGAAAGCCCGAACATGGCGTTTTGAGTGTCAAAGCGTGTCATTTGAGTGTCATTGGGGGTGCAAATCGAGGTCACTTGCCCCTTGAAGCACCCTTACGCAGCATGCTTTTCAAACCATCGCAAAAATGGTGTCAGTAGGGCAGCTCCGGCCTGATGCAAGCACACGAACCTCATGCCAGTCTTACCTCTTAACAGCTTTTTTGTTTTTGCACTAGCGGTTGATTGTTCAGTGCGGGCTCCACGAGAAGCCAAACTAGTGCGAAACGACGGCGGCGAAAAAGATCCACTAGAATTGGTGCAACAAATAGCTCCAAAAAAGGCGTTCTACGGCAGTCAACGTCCGTTCTATGGCAAACAATGTCCGTTCTACAGTTTGTCTACGGTTTGTCAACGGCCCACCTGAGTTCCATAAAGTGCCACTCAACAATTTGATCAACATGGTTTGACAGCACATGGTTGCCGCCCGTCAGGATCTGGACCCATCCTACCTTGGAGTTGCCGCTGGCTTCCCTAACAAATGACTGTGTGGTTTGTGCATGGTTTGTTCATGGCTTTTGCCACAAGTTTTGTTTCTAACCAACTTTGTAAACTAGGTCCCCCAGCTAGGTGCCCTTCTCTCCCAACTTTTTTGGTTGGGGGATTCGGTTCCCCTACTAAAATAGACTACAGAAAAAGGGTACCCTTGTGGACCTAGTAAAGCATTTTCTCTTCCAAAGTCCCTTTGAACATGAGCCAGCCAGCTTGGCGCACTCTGAGCCCTCCTGAACCATGCAAAATGGCCGAGCCACAGCAAAAATGGTCGTTGTCCAGAGGACATGAGATCGGTGTACTGATGCGTGCTGTTCCGATTTTTTCAGGTATTTCAATCACAGGCCCCATGGCGGGCCCTTCTAAACAAAGTGGGTGGTGCTCCTTTGATTTTCCGCAAGAACATCCCATAGGAAGGCGGTTTCCTACAGATTTCAGCTAAACGAATTGAACTAAGGGCATCGTAAGGGGTACAGTAATACACATGACTCTAATACCTTGGTTGGTTTCGAACAACCGGACTCCAACCCGTTTTAGCCCTTACAGTATACCAACTCCAAAGCCACTTTCCAACCCACTCCCCAAACCCATCTTGGTGTTCTATTCCCTTGCAGCATACCAACTCCAACAGAAACCACCCGGGTTTGATTTCCCCTAAGACCAGTCGAAGCTCCAAAGCCCGGGCCCCGGGGTTCCTGGCGCCGACTCACTCCGAGCCTCGCGACGCAGAAGTCGCTCGCATCCGAGGCAGGACGACCCCGAGGCAGTCGAGCGCTGCGCAAGGCGCGACACGGGGTGCGAGCGGTACCTGCGGATGGCTGCGAAATCTATGTCCACCGTTCAGAAGCCCAACGGAATGATATGATCCCCCTGTAAATACCAACAAACAATGGTTTTTAACCATGGTTTCAACCATGGTTCAAAGTGGTGCGAAATGGATTTCGTCCATCCACAGTAAGGCAAAGGTTCCCGGCCATACCCTGAAATCGAGTCTGTCCCCTTTTTTTAAGGGTACGCCGTTTTTGTGGCGTTAAAGGGAACCCAAGAGGGAACTGACCATTTCGGGGGTTCTATGAAAAAAGGACACACCCATTTAGCAATTAGAGGGATTTGTGACACCCCACCAAAAGCTTTACCTTTAGCAACGGACCAAGGAACGAAGCTACATGTGCGAGCAAAACGCAGGTTGGCAGGGCTGGTCGTGCCAAAGTCATGGTCAGGGATGTCTATACGCATAGCTGGTGATTGCGTGGATTGACATTCCAAGTATTGCAAGTCAGGAATGCACATCCCTACCTCAAGTTGTGGTGGGTCCAGCTCTCAAATTACATGGTCAAAAGCCCCACGGACTTGGGGTTGCGGTTTGCAAAAGGCAAAGCCAAGCAGATTGACGATCACTCCCACCCTTGGTGCATGTACGCCTGGCATCGCCGGTGCAACCTAGTTCATGGCAAGCTCATTTGGAGGTAACACGTGCTTTGACTTAGATTTTTGCGGGTTTCCTGACTTCAGGCTTTATATGCGTTGCTTTTCCTGGGGCAACCGCATTCCAGTTGGCAAATAGGAGAAATGTGTGCAGTTGCTTCTTTCAACGCCATTCAAGGCAGCGATCAGGTAGCAGAGAAGGTAGATATGTCACTTGTCGTGGATGTTGTGTAAGTTAGGCATCGCCTACCACAGAATCTTCCGGTTTTGTTTCGGTTTGCTTGCCCAGACTGCTGAATCTCTGACCTAGAGGCAAGCAAACAAACAAAAAATAACCACACAAACACGCACACACCCACACAACAGCAGGATGCCTGATGTTCCTGACTATCGCTCAGAATTGTTGGGGTTCTCTCATGCTCAAGTTGCAAGCCCCTCGCCTGTCCGCGGGCCCATATTCATTTTGCAACCGTCCTTTGTTTTGATCTCAGGCCAATCATCACTTTCCTGCTCGCGCTTCACAGTCCTTCGCCTTCCCGCTACGGATCTCTAATGTGGGGAGTTGCTGAGGTAGTTCAGTCATGCTAAGAACCTGCCAGGTCTACCTTTGTTCCATGCTCCCTCATTTTTCAACTTGTCCATGATCTCCTGGGTTCCGTTTGCAACTTCATTGCCGCTGCCCTGGGCACAAAACAGCTAGATTGCGGCTGTTGCCCTTTGAGACATCGCAAATCAGGGGTACCCCTTATACCCCGTTATACCCTTCAAAACAACCGGAAGGGCTCAAAAGGTGGCCCTGTTCCCCCGGTGCCACGTTTGCGCACCGGCCACTGCCCCATGCCAGGTTGAGTCGCAAGCTCTCCTACGTCAAGGCCATTATCCGCAGGCCCTGCAAATGAGCGCAACTGGATTTGCATGTTTGGGGAGTTAGAATGCAGTGCAGTTGACTTGACGTGAGGCAGACAATATTATACAGAGACATATGCATATATAAATTGTGTTATATGCATATAATAGTCTGTATATATATATATGATTGATTATAATTATACACCATGGACTTGGGCAAGTACAGCATTTATGTTGGCAGCTACATGTTACTTTGGCTTGGTTTTCTTGCCCCTACATATCAAGGCAGGTCTCATGTCGACTGAAGCATCAAAGCTTGGCTTTCTCTTCCGCCGTGTCGGAAGGGACTCGGCAACTCGGAGTGAAACGCACTGAACTGCACTTGCACTGGAGGCTGTTGGAAGCAACCTGCGGAAGGTCGGGCTGACAACGTCTTTCCGCAAATTTGTGTTTGCGATGAGTCGGCGAAGAGCAGTCTCTGACAAATCGGTTGGGAAGTTTAGGTTCAACTTCTGATGGGCTTCCCTCACTTCTGAGTGGGGACCCTTCACTTCATATAGCTCCCCTTCATTGAATTCTGTGAGGTTTGTCAATCCGGAATTGACTGGAATGTGCCATGGTCAAAGGAACTACTTGGTTCGGGATGGTCATGGACTCTTTTGTTGACCCCATATTTATCAACCCCAGGTGTCCCTGGGTTTAGTGCGGAATCACACCACTTCTGGAGGGGAACACCCATAAACTGGGGTTGATTCATATGGGGTCAGCAGTAGCGGGGGCTTTGGACAATGCTTCCATGGCTCTGACAGGCAAATGGAGGACATGGCAGAGGCGGGCATTCACTTGGGAGAGATCTGAGCCGATCTGAGCCGAGCTGTGGTACAATTCAGACCCGCCGAATGGGTCGCAGGCAGCAAGGTCTCAGCGCGACTTAGAAGCTGGAAGCAGCCTAGCTGGAAGCACCACATGAATGAAGCCGTTCCTTTCTGGCAAACCTCCCCAAATGCCATGAAAGCTATCTTTGCTTTAAAGGGGACCAAAAAGAAAGGAACGGTACAGCAGTAGTACAGCATGTACTCTTCCTCACACCAACATGGCACCTGACAGGGGGTCCCTTAACGAGGAAATTATTTTCCAGGTATCCTCCCACAAATACTATGTCAGTGGGAGGAAGGGTCGGTTTCTGGCATCCTTTGAAATCTCGATCCCTGCATTCAGCTGGAACAACCCTCTGGCTACTCACCGAGCAGTTGCTTACCCTCCCAGTAACATGGAACCCGACATTCGGGGTCCCTTTAAAAGGAAAATAGTGCAATCCAAAAGTCCAGGTTCCATGTTAATTGGTGGGAGGGTACGTGAGATGTACTAGATGCTTGACTCTCGAGGCTTCCCGGGGAGTCCGCGACCCCCTTGGGCTGAAAGTAAACAGGGCGTGGATCCTTCCGAGGTCCCGATCTACTCAGGGAATCTCTGTCTCGGAATCTAACTACAGGCTCTTGGTTTCAAGTCTTCCCAAGAAGCAGATTGAGACCAAGACAAAACTTTGTGATTCTGCAAACATGGTGGATCCTGCGGATTCTTCATGCTTTCCTTTAAAACACCTCCGTCCATTTGTTGCACACCCAACAAACACTTACACCATAGGACTGGACTTGGATCGCCTTTATCAAGGGCCTTGCTGCTTTCGCTTTTCCAGCCACTTGCATGAGCACAGCGGCGCGTTCCGCTCAGTTCCTTTGCCGACGAAGGGCACGGTCAAGGCTTCACAGAGGCAGTCAGGGGAACATCCCAAATTGTTGCTGGACATAAATCCCCACCTAAATGATGTCCACCAAAGGGTCTGCAAGAACCAACAAAACGTATCCGTATGGCACGCACGAAGCAACTAATTTGGTTCGCATGCGCCGCAATCATTCGGATGCCATTGGGTTTGCCCAAGCTTTTTTCCCAACTGGGAAAGCTTTGGGGTCTCAGCCCAGATAGGCTCCGGGCTGCTCCGGGGCGGCTCTGAGGTAAGGTTCCACAAGAGTTCCACAAGGTTTCCAAGAGGATCACGAGGGTTCTACGAGGTTCTGCGAGGTCTTGGTCCCGGGCCCTGATTGCGCCGTCGCGCCCCCATCGGGGCCCGCTGGCGCAGGGCCCCGGGCCCGGTCGAGCACCGTCAGTGTACCTTGACAGCTAAAGCGACGCAGCAAAACCGGCTTTGCAGCCGGCACGGGCGGTGTGGCTTGGGTTAGCGGTAGCGGTTAGCGGTTTGTTTTTTGGGCATGGTCGGGCACCGATTGCACATGATTGCACCGTTGGGCCTCGGGCACCATCGGCCGTACCTTTGTACAGGTAAAGCGGCATCCTAAGCAAAACCGGCGGCGCGCTATGATTGGTGGCTTATGGTGGCTTGGGATCGGTGGTTTGCTTCCCAGGCTGCGGTCGGGCCCGAGCACCCAAGCAAGAGCACCGCATGCTGTTGGGGATATCACCTGTGAGCTTATTGGACCCGTCCATTTCAAACCCAGGGACACCCCCCGCAATTTCCATTTATAAACGTTTGGGGCGTCGACAGGCCCAGAAATTGGCTCGATTGGGGCAGCTTTCCGGGAGGCTCCCTGGGCTAATTTCATAGGCTCCACCCCAGATTATTCAGCCGATTGTTTCTTTTTAGCCGGGGTTCAGAGCACAGCACCCCCTTAAAGACCGTTTCAGCATGACTTTTGGCTTTTCAGCAGGTCTCAAAAAGGATGCAGAGCTTTTCAGAAGGGCTTATAAGCAACCCACAGAGTGGGCAACCTCACAGGTTTCGTGGGAAACTGGCGGTGATGTGTTCGGGTTGTTGATTTGCTCATAGTTTGCTCCTACAAGCATGACGAACTTTGGGTTCAGATTGCCCCGCCCCCCACCACCCCCTCCCTGCACCCCCCACCCGATATATATATATATATGTTTTTTTTATCTATTGATTTATATTTATATTTATATTTGTATTTATATTTGTATTCATTTATTTATAAACACAGAAAGACATAACAAACAAATACAGATTCTAGTTACTTAGGCCTTGAGGCCTTTGCCTGCTCAGCGCTTGGAGTCTGAGCGTCGAAGCCTTCGCTAGGCTTTGTCTCTTCTTTCGGGTACAGAGGCAGATCTGCCAGAGGGCGTGCCGCTTCACTTCCAAGGGCTTCGTGTGAGAAGCGTCAGCTTCCCTCGTGGGTAGGTGTTCCAAATAAAGGAAAACCCATTTTTGTTTTAAACAAGAGCCAGGGGTTTAGGTCCGGACCACCAACCAAGGCTCAGAATGGACACCGGAAGGACACCAATCACTGGGGATGAATGGGCACCATTTTGAAAAAAGCTCTCGCTGGATGAAATCTTACTTCGTACCGGGGATTTGAAAATCGCCATTAAAAGGAAACTTGGGTGTTCGGTCAAGTTAGTAAGTGGTTAGTAACCTTGGTTATTGCCTATTTATAAGTCTCCCAAGTTCAGTCAGCCTGGTTGTAAATAGGTGAAAAAACCCCAGGAGGCCAACCACATACGAAGGGGGGACGGTTTTTCCAAGGAAAGCTGGACCCAGGCCCACGCTCGGGGCTTTAAGGGGCTTTAGTTGGTGTGGGACCGCGCAACACAAAGGCCACTCTAGGCCTCATGTAAATCTCATTCTTATACTCACTGACTTCCGCTTCGGGTTTTAGTCCCTTTTTTGGGAAGAAGCTTTTAGGAATACCACATTGGACTTTGGCCAATTTGCCGAAGACGTGAGTATGTTCCGAACCTTGTGGAACCCGTGGATGTGGGAATAGTTCATACCAAGATTCTGGGGTTCTTGGCTTGCAAAGACAGGGCCTCGCTCAGGGTGATGCCTTTCCGGTTTGTCAAAAACCACCGAACCTCTTCACAGCTTGCGCTTGCAAGCGCCGCGCTGGGTGAGGACTCAAGGTCTCCAGCAATGGCACGGCATGGCACCATTAAGACAACGGAGGACTAGTTGACTTGGCTGGCTTGGTCTTGTTTGTTTGTTTGTTTGTTTGTTTGTTTGTTTGTTTTTTGGTTGGTTGGTTGGTTGGTTGGTTGGTTGGTTGGTTGGTTGGTTGGTTGGTTGGTTGGTTGGTTGGTTGGTTGGTTGGTTGGTTGGTTGGTTGGTTGGTTGGCAAAATGACCATTGCTTACCCAAGGAGCTTCACGTAATTTGGAATGGCTGGTCCAAACCAGGACCCCTCACTCAAATTCCATGGCAACGTGGACAGGACGGTAAATCTGTGTACACATTTTACTAGAAGCAAGGGAAACAACAGGATGGTGCCAGATACGGCTTTGGATGAGATAGCGTCCAAGATGATCCTTCTTCACTTCTCAGAGACCACACGACTTCAAGGGTCTTGTACTCGGGGCAACGCAGTTGGGTGTCAAGGGCTGGCCTCTTGTAACGCACTCAAGGACGTGTTTTGCCGGACGAGCTCTTGCATGAGTCCTCGAGGAGTTTTTGTTGGCTACCCAGTTCTGTGGAGAGTCCCTATGGCACGGCCATAGGTGAGCCGAGACTGAACTCGGCCCTAGGCTTGGCCGAAAGCCAGAACCCTCCAGGGGATCGCGGCCAGCTGGTGGGTTTGTCTCATTGGGACCATTTGCTCAAGAATATGTTATTCTTCCCTGTTGGTTTTATAGGGAATCCATCACTGTTTTTTTGTTTTTCTCCCCCGGGGACTTAAGCAATGGCAGGTTACAGCCATGTGTACGGAGCCTGAAGCTTTGGAAATGCCAAATCGATACTCCAGTTTCGGAGATCAATCATGGCCTTTTGGCAATTTCTAAGTAGGAATCGCGTAGATGCTTGGGATGTTCATGGAGGTTGCTAGCCAGTTGAGCCTGCATAGCTTCAGAAATGCGCAAGCCTTCTATCAAGCAAGGGGCTCGCTGTGCATTGAAATTGGCGTGTCCACGTCTCCATCAAACCAGTCTGACTTCAACTTCTATTGGATGCAGGTTAATTTGCGGTCAGTGTTTCAAAGCCAAGTGGAACCTGTTGCCAATTCTAGATATCTCACCCACAAAGGACGGCAATATGAATCGCCAGAATGTCATGAACGCACACCATTGCAAGAGCTTGGCCTCTTCAGCTGCATAGATCAAGTGTAAAAGTCCCGCTTCAAGGCCCAGAGTCCACCATTCCTAATCAATCTTACCTCTTGAAAACAGAAAACGTTTCGTAACTTTTTGGGGCCACATGGGCTATATGTCTGTAAAAGATGAAAACTTCCCCAGGGCGCAGGGAGTTTTAAGGGGTTTGCAATTAAACACATATTGGCCACCCATGTCTTCTGTGAAGGACCGACTTCAAGGTACAGGGTTCCTGGATCGCCCATGTGACTTGGCGTTGACATGCTTTGAACGCTGCCATCTGCTTCGTCACGGTGCAGTCTGCAGTCAGGAGGAATTCAAGCGACGCCATCGGCTCGAGCTGTTTCCCATTTGGGCAGAGCCCAAAAAAGCAGAAAGGGTCATGTAAGTAGTTTCTACCACCCCGGGTTTAGTACTGTGGATCTAATGCTGTGGATGGATGAAATCCATTGCGCACAGTTTAGAAACCCTGGAATGACATGATTGCCTGTAAATACCAACAGACGTACTGGGTTCAACCGTGGTTTCAAGGGAAACCAACAGGACACCACCTGGAGGGGCTTCCTAATCTGAGAAACACCCCGTAGTCTTCGTGCAGATGTTCATGGCACCCAAAAAGGGCGTAAGGGGTGCTCCATGTCAACTTGCAGGGGAGTAAGGGGTTTTGTTCTCCCTCGGTTTTCCCGGGATTTGCGCGGGAAGTTTGGCCTAAATCCCTCAAATCGGAAATGATATGATTGCATTCGTCAGAATGACAGCCGATTGAAGGGGACCCGGGTGGCTTGTAACAGACCGATTCCACAGCAAATGTGCATTCGCTGGTTCTCGCAATTAACCCGTGTTTGACCTGCCTGCGTTAACCGGTTTAAACCATTGAGACATGCGCGCGCCTACAACCCACATCGACCAACGACCAGGATAGCTGGGCTTGGTGCGTCTTTGTTGCTCCTGCCGTTCTGCAGTGCAAGAAGGATGAGTTGCCGCTCATCACTGTACAGTTCCCATAAGTCAGGCTCTGCGAGGTAAAGCCGGTTGAACGGAATGCATCCTCTCGTTCAGACGCCCGGTTTTTGTTTTCTTTGTTGGGATATCCTCAGTCGGCCATGTGTCCGGGCCGCAGACCTGTGATCTTGCGATATCAGGGTGAGAGGTCTGGACGAGCTTGAAGTTGTGGCTAGCTTCCATGTGCTTAATAATAAGTTTTTGTTTTTTCCTCCCCGGTTGGTTTTATTTAAAGGGGAGGTGGAACTACTGCATCTGTTTTTCTTTTATTACATGGGACTTCAAAAAATGGAGGATATGCAAAGCAGCCTGTGCAACTTTGGGTTTTGAGCATTTTTGGCCCATTCCAAGGGCTGAACTTGATCACCAAAAACATGGGGTTAGACTCCCCCCAAAAAAGGGTAGGCGGTTTCCCGTTGGTGTCCTTTTACATGCCCCAAAAAGCTACAGAGCCTCAACACACGACACATCCACGTGAAACCTGAAAGCGCCCTTTGGAAAATGTTCCTCTCACACAGACACTCTTTCAGCTTCGATGGTTGTGTTTGAGGAATTGAATGTCAGGGTTGAGCAAAGTTGGTTTCAACAACCACCCCTGGTCAAATTCCTTTAATGGGCAAGCAAAAGGAGGTTTGAACACTTTCGTGGGCTTAATATACTTACGAGGGGTTGAATCGCCCAACTCTGGAAAATATCATCCTGACCTGTCCGTTGTCTTCCTTTAATTTATTGGCCGGACTCATTTGAAATTTGCACCAGGTCCCAAGCCAAAAGTCCGGACGACGGCGAGCCGCACCGTTTGCCGCTACTCGCAACGCCCTTCCGTGCAAGACCGCCCCAGGATTTGTCGTTTAAGGCGCAGGTACAGCACATGGAAGTGACTTGTGAACCTGGAAAAAGCGAGTTGAGCCCAGTGAATTTTGACGGCGAAGTGTGAAATCTCCGGCGAAACGTTGATTTTCCCAAGAGGAAGCAACTGTGTGTGTTCTTGCAGGCCCTTTGTTTGGCACCGAATAGTTTCAACTTCAACTAGACTTTGATTGGATGTTCCAAGCAAAAGAGCAAAAGCAGACCACTGACTGCCTTGTGTTCGTTTCAACACGCAAATGGTTGCATAAACATCGGCCAAGAAAAGGCTTCCCCGTGTTGTATCTCCAGTACGTGCTTGGATGCTCCGGTCCCTGTGTTCTTGCTGTAGTGGGCTGCGCTCCTTTGAACGGGGGACCTTTGTCGAATCAGTTTGAAATGTGTGTAGCATGAAAGCAACACGGTAATTGTTTTTGACTACATATATATATATTTGTATTACATATCGGTCACAAACAATATGCTTGTGACACAAAGCATATCCATGAGACATCATTATTCATGCGGGCAATTATGTCCACCATTTCAGGTGCATCTTGTCACAGTTTATAACCATTAGCCATGGATATGGACGTGTTTTTTTTCACAATCCCAGGGGATGTCAGCGATGACCCTTACCACGAGCCTCACTTACTTGTCTGCAGTGGGCATTTAGTGTTGACACCCATGGTTGTTATTTCAATAACACAACATATCCCAGGTGGTATCCCCAACCACCAAAACCAATCCGGAGCCCTAGCGCCGGACTCAGCCCCAAAAAAAGGGTCCCCTTTTGCTACCAGGTTCACTCAGAAAGCCCTCCGATCATTCATGTCTGGCATTGCAAAGAAGGTACGTGACATGTTTGTGGCTGATACTTGTGATTCCACCAGCTGGAAATGTATATATCGGATGTTGAGGTGAATGCATTTCCACAGTCTTGTCGGGGACTCAAGTTAGGCATGCGGAGTTGGAAGGTGCCATTCCGGAATATTTGTAAGCGGAACCCAAATGCTTACTTGGGTGCTCTTATCTTTATGGCTATTTGGTTGGATCTTTGGACTTTAACTGTTTAAGGAAACTGCGCAATTTCCATATTGGATCTACAAAAAGTTGGGAAACTGCGTATTTTTCGTATCGGACCCACAAGTTATTGTTTTTTGCGGTTGGGTCTCGCCAGCAACCAGGCATCATTTCCCTTGATGTGACCGTGGCTCAAGCCTTTGGGCCTTTTGGCACGGCGGTTTGGGCGGATCGTTGTTTCGCATCGCTGGGACGAGGCAGGATACACACGGCAACCTTCCATTTGCACTTCACCGTGTACATGGCCATGAATTTAGATAGGGAACCCCCCCGAAAAGTGGCTGGTGGACATAAATCCCCATGTAGAGGGTCCCGAATGAACATTCACACCCAATGGTGTTATGGGACATCTACCCTGTTACACGTTCCGTGGAACAACCATACAGTGGCTGGCCGAACTCAGTCTGCTGAGGCTGAGGCCATGTTGAGAGAAGCAGGAGCAGTTTTCCTCCCCCCCCTGATCTGGACGGATTATATACTGTGCAGGGGCCATTCGGCGTGAGCAAAATTTGTGTTTCCAGTTTCGTGCAGAGTGGTTTTCTTATGTCAACAGGGTGTCCTTCTTGAAATGAGGCAGATGGCTAGATGAGCCCAGCCCTGTCAGTTTGTTCGGGCTTCCTGTTGAATCCAGCCAAAACAGGAACAACACCCGTCCAGCACTCCTGTTGGCATAGTTGTCCTTTTGATCGGTTAGTTTGCATCGAAATAGATGGGTTCCACCGGTTTAGATTGTTTTTCTTTCTCTTTGCCTGGGCCATCTACTCGTATTTGTCCAAAAGCTCACCTGTCTTGGGAAGCCAGCCTATCCTCCGCAGCGCGCCAGGATGATCAGCATGTTGTCGTTCCTGCTCCCAAGGCGTGAGATGCTCGTGGGTTGGGCTATGTCCTGGTTTGGTCAGGTTAAGTTGGCCGAAACATAAGGTGTACCCTCTTTCCAACTTCCATTTGCTGAAATGAATATGTTTGATTTCCCTTGTTGGTTTTAAAAGGACACTATCACTACCGGAAATATGTTTTTAATATTTGTTTTCCAGGGGTCTTGACCAAATGGAAGCCAACAATCATGGAGGTGGACAGAAAGCTTCCCCAAAGGGAAAGTGGTCTTCAATAATTCTCCTGTCAGCTTCCGTGATTGTTGGAGGGAGGGTAGTGTTTGGCGAGTCAGCAGCATGAAGAGAAAGCTGAAGTTATATTCCTTGCGAGGGATGCCATGAATCAGAACGCACTTATATATATATATATGATAGTATACATAATGCATAGTTCTGGTGAGGTATGAAATTACTGGAAAAGCCTTGCGAGCAATGAATTGTTTGTTTGCGACCATCCATGCTTCGAGCCACGGCATTTTCGGGTCGTCCTAGATCGACGTGTTGATTTCAGCCAATTTGGATCCATTCACGATCCAAGGAGTTTAACCTTACCTATGCAGAATGACATTTAGACCCACCATTTAAATTGTCTGCCAAGCTTTGGTGACTGCCAGTGAGGCCAGGATGCATGCTTGCAATTTACATGGGTTTGTCTGTTTTGGAGCCTCGGTAACCCCTAATTGGTGGTTTGGATTCGGGATTTGGATTCGAAGCGCTGGCTTTTGTACGGGCAAATGGGAAACTACCCCGGAACACCACCAAACCACCAAGCCAACCCACCAATTAGAGGCAAGCTTATTTTATCCATAGGGATGCTGCTCACGGTGTGACCATGACGACTAGCCCATCAATCCGTGAGTGAAATGATCCTTCTGCCAAGAAACAAGTCGGAATGATCTCCTAAAACGTTGGACTGGCGTTTTTTGGCCCAGCCGGTGTCGAGCTTTGATACCTTGCGAAGAGCGCAGGTTTTACATGATCTCACTCTCGGAGCTCCTGAACTTGAAAAACTTTATTTGAACAAAAATGTTGGTTGTGAATAAGCAGTTTGGACTTGTTTTGGCCAATCCAGTTATTCCAATGATCCTGGGCCAAGCTCCGAAAACAAATCCACTTATTCCAGTGATCCACTTGCAAATGCTCCTTGGCAAAGGTTTGCCCGCGGCCTGGAAAAATCGCACATCCCCATCTTTCACACGGACATGTTCGAGAAGCACCGGCCTCGCCAGAGCTACGCCAAGTACCCTGAGGCTGGCAGAATCTCTCGCCGCGGCGCCCGCCTCAGACGTCGTGAGAGTCGCCGCCGCAGCACCGCGAAGCACGGGGCCAACGATTCCAAGGAAGTGCTGTCGGATCACAGCTGCGAGCCTTCGAATGCGAAAATAGCATGAAAAGACATGAACCTGGCTCCAACATATACCACTGTACGGGTCTTCTTGAGATTTAGGTTGGTCCCATCAGTTGTTGGTTGAAGATGATGGCTGGGGGCAATTCATCGGCTTGATTTAATACTTGGGTGGAAGTAGATGGCGCAACTGGAATTTAATGTTGATTACTTTCATGACATTGCGAAACCAATATTTGTGTGGCCAACTGCTTTCAGCCAGAGGAGTATTTTGCCAGTCGGCTCGTGCAGGATGCTGCTTGCGATGCCGGCAGCAGCGTGCTCGACCGGGTACGGGGAGTTTCAACGGGGAACCACCTCCAAAGTGGTGAAGTGACATTAGCTTTAGTATTGGCCTAATTTAAGTTTAGTATTGGCACTTTTTTTGGGATTTCTGAGGAAACAAATCTGGGAGGTGTTTTTAAAGGAAAAGTCGCGATGACCCACTCAAAAAAACCGATGTCCACCAAAGTGTCACCTAAAGTCACAACCTTTTGGACTTTTGGCCCTGGAGGGCCCCAGGGATCATTGCACATTTGGGTGGTCAAAAAAAAAAGGCGGGCCATATGTTACGTTTTGAGTCTGTTCAAACTGGGTTTACAGGGGTGAGTTGCACAACCGTCCGCCAGGGCTATAGAGGGCGCTTCAGGATTTGAGGTGCTTGCGTGCTTCCATTTGCTGAAGACTATATTGTATTTTCCTCGTTGGTTTTAATGGGAATCTATCACTACTGAACTTTTTTTTCAAAAAAACAACCACAAGTTTTCCAGGGGGCGAAAACGCAAATGGAAGCGTGGGAATCCAGCTCTATCACACAATGAGAGGCCTTGCCCTCGTGTTGCTTGCGTCGATTTTGTGTGTCAAAGCCGGGCTTTCGGCTTTCGCTTGCAGGGTGAAGAAGGGAGCCGGCATACGTTGACTCAACGCTCCGCGTGACGTGTCCAGGTAGCAATTTGCAAGATACTGGCTGCCAGATGGTCTCCCTTTAGTGGGCTCGCTCGGATTGTGGATCTTTGGATCCCCTCAAATCAACTCGGCCTTTCTGCGTGGATGCCCTCCAATCAAAGCAGCACAACATATTACATGTACACAATATAATAGAAGTACATATAGACAGATAGATAGATAGATAGATAGATAGATAGATAGATAGATAGATAGATAGATGGACATTGATATACCTGGAGTCTTCGTGACCACCAAAAGGAGGTATGTACTCACAGTTTCACGCCATTTTGTTGAAAGGGCCATGGAATTGCCAGGTGAACACATACTTATCTACTGGCTCGAATAACTTGGAGATCATGGTTCCCCACATGGGTCTGTCTCAAAAGGAAGAACACGTTTTGGATAGTTTGACAAGATGCCCAAAAGACAAAACATTCTTGGTGTCCAGAGCTTTGAGAAGCACCCCGCTTGCACTATGATGCTATTCCCTTTTGCGAGGCAATCGCGGTAGCAGTGGGACCTTCAGACAGAACACTCGCCCAACCCAACCCAGGCAAGATCCCAGCAGCTCCTTCGCGAAAACAAGCGCGCAACAAAACAACATCGCAGACACAGATGCAGACACACATGTTTGTGTGTGGGTGTTTTTTTGAGGGTACGCAGTTTGGGATTTTTTTTTATGTCCTATAGGTTCCAACCAAATTCAAGAGCAGCGCCCCAAAACCCGCTGATGGCCAATTTGAGTGTCATCAATCCCCATACATGCCTCTATACCCTCTTGTCCACTAACATGGAATTTGACTGAGGGGTCCTGGATTGTTTTTTCTGCCTTCAGAAGGAATCCTCTGGTGGGGGTACATGTTAGTGGACAGGAGGGAGTCATGTTGGTACCAGCAGTCAACGGTTTTTGGGTACTCATTAAGACAGTCTTTCCTGACGGCTGAGGTGGACCTGAGTCAAAGCTCCCTGCAGCTGAGCTTAGAGTCTCAGCAACAGATGGCGCCATAGGAACCAACGGAGCGGGGTGGTCAACGTATCAGTCCTGTGGATGGACGAAATCCAGCACCACCTAAGACACCATGAGAAACCACTGTTTGTTGGTATTTACTGGGAATCAGACCTTTCCAGGGCTTCTAAACGGTAGTGCAGGATCTCGTCCATCCACTGTATGGGTGTGCCTTTTTTGGGAGTCCCCCGTTTTTGGCGGTTTTCAAGCAAGAAGTCACCAGTCGAGGGTCCGATTCCTCCAAACAGACTTACCCATTTGCCCCCGTTTTGGAGACAGAGCCACCTTCCGCCTTTTAAAGGTTCCATATATTTGGACAGAAGACAGAGCCAAGCTTCCGTCCGAAGCGTGCAGATTTGCTACCAAAGTTTGGACATGTACAGATGACCAGCATGAAGTAACAACTAGATAAAACCATTGAACTTCACATACATGCTTCGTAGTTTTATGATTGGGCCTAACTTCATTGGTGGCACTGGGATTTTTTTTTTCAGAAACATGCTGTTGGAACCGCAAAAGCGTGGGACTTTGATTTTCTGAGCAGCAATTGTACATGGGCTTGCGTCACACGTGCTCTCCTAACATTGAGTGTGTGTCTGTGTGTGTGTGTGCGTGTTTGAATTTGTGTCAAGGTGTGGTGGTTGTCGCATGTGTTTAGATATTCCAGCTTTGGCAAACTGTGGTTTTTTGTTCTGCTTTTTTTTGGAAGAGGGCAATCTTGAGAAGATAGTGCTTTCGTTGGGATGGATCAAGTTGCTCGTGCATGACGAAGTTTTATGCTGAGTCAGGTTTTGCAAACGCTGAAAAGGATTTTTTGTGTGGCCATCATGCGCAGGGAACTGGCAATGTTGGCCCTAGTTTACTTGTTGTTGACCGCATTGGCTTAGTGGCGAATGGTTGCAGAATGTTGAAGCAATTTCATGGGGGGGAGGGAGGAGAGGAGGGGAGCCCAAATAAGCCCTTATTAGGCCCTAGGGCTTATTTGGGCTCCCTCCCCCCCCCTCCTGCCTCCCCTCCAGCCCCCATGACAATTGGTACCTGAGCTAGAAGCTGCACGACTGGCTGACGAGCTTGTCAAGTGTTTGGTCGGTGCTCCAGTTGTGGCGTTTGGGGGAGCCGAGCTGACTGTGACTCGACGGACAAGCTCTCGTGTTGTGCTGAGACAGGGTCGCAGTAAGGGCTTTTAAGCCCCTGAGGTTTTTCCAGCCGCTAATTCCGAAAGCGAAACTAAGTTTTGAGGATGTGATTTCCCTCGAGTAGTTCCCATGTTCAGCTACCCCAAAGGACACAGATTTATAATATGAGGTGTCTCTCTTTAGGGTAATTCCGTTTGGTTGACGTTGAAGCGAAAACAAAAGGACACCCACCATTTTCGGGGGGTCCCCTTAAAAAGTCGCAGCCATATGGACATTTGACGCCGGGACCAAGGACGGGCACAAGTTCCATCTTGACCCCTACTGGCTTCGCGAGCGCTGTCTCTCGCAACTCTCAGCCGCTCAAAAGAGAAAGATGGGCGGCGGCGGAGCCCACTGCTTCCAGTTCTTATTGTAGCAGGAATCCAGGTTTCTCTACCTGCAGATGGCTACCTCTAAGTTTGACATCATGGCTTTCCCTTGATGCGCCACTCTCACTCCCTGAGTTCCGTTTTCGGACTGTGGGTCTGGAGTCTGGACCAATTTAGTAGCAAGTAAGAGGTTTGGACTTTTTGGTGGCCCGTTTACTCAGGAAAAGAGCCTATAGCAGGTAACCAGGTATGGCTACCTCCAGGTTTGACATCATGGCTGTCCCTTGCCTACTATGGTGGCTTGCCTGGAAGCACTGGGATTGTTCACTTAGGCATGCCCTTGACGCCTACTGACAAAAGCCGGGTTTTGTGAAGAACCCTAGGCGACACTCTCCTGCGGATTGATGTGAAAGCCAAAAAGATCTGTCATGTTCAAGACTCAAGAGAGCCCCTTTTGGCTTTTGGGAAAAGGACCCCTTGTTTGGCGTTCCGGGTTCATTGGCAGCGGAGTGTGCCCAAACAATAGAAGTGCTTTTGTTTCCTTTTGGGGTTTGGAATGCTTGGGGTAACCAAGCCGCTGTTGCCTGTTCCTGCAAGCAGAAACAGCTGTCTCAAGCAGAAAGTTATCAGAATCCATGGTTCCGATATTTCTGTGGCGGAACAAACACATCTTTGGTGGATTTGAAGCGGAGGTTGACACTGTTATGCTCAGTCGACACTTTCGACTGACAGGTCTCATGATCTCTGAGTGGTGGACCAGGTGCTTACGTGAGTTCCAGGACTTGATACTTTCTGGGTCGAAGGACCATTTTAGTGGCGAACGACCATGGACCTTGGGCTACTCAACTCAAGTGAATCTCATAGAATGGAATCGGCAAGGACTGGAAGGATGGAGTCGGAGTTGGATGACTATGGGCACAACAAAAGATGACCAAGCAACTCGCAAATGGTTTCTGACAACTTCTTTGCCTCGTCTTGTGTGGCAAGGAGGCGAACGGTTGATCAATATGCAGTTTTTTTTTGGTCCAGTGTTGGGATGGCCAGACAATATCCTCAATCTATGATCAAGTTTCTTCAAAGGCAAGGGGTAGAACTGATTCATGTGTGTGTGTGTGTGTGTTTTCGTTTTTGTTTTCCCCCTTCATTTTATCAATCACATCCATGATTGCCTTGAATCCCAGGTGGATTTGAGCACTCTGCAGCCGCTGCTCAACCCGCACGAGCTGCCCATGGAAGCTTGGGCGAATTCGAATTCGAATCAAGCACATGAATGTTAGGAAGGGTCCCCTAAAACACACATATTTAGGATATGTTCATATGTTTTGCTCGGTTTCAATCATCACCTTTTGCCGATTTTGAGTGAGTTTCCTGAGGGGTGATGTCTCGAGGGGAAGTACAGGGAATCCGTCCAGACTGGAAGCATGAGGGCGGATTTAAAGTCTCAGAAAAAGTGGGCGAACTTGGGCCGACACAGGAGCTACATGTGCGGTTGTTACAATAATAATAAGCATCTGTCTTTTGGATGCGTTGTGTCATCATGCCTTCAAAAAGTTTCCCTCGAATTACTGGTACCATGTTGTTTGCCCGCCAAATTGCAGAGATCTGGTTCACTAAATGGATGCCGGTTGCTACACGGCTTTTCACATGTTCGACTGAACTTCCCCAGAATTTGCTCCCCCTTTTCCTTTTTTGCTTTTTTGGGGTCCCCTTTGTTTTCCACTAACCAGACAAAAAAGATATTTCTTTGCTGGGGTCCTATTTCCAGCCAAGTGAAATGATCCGAAGGTGTTTGTCAAAACGCGGTTGGCGACGTTTGTGGCGCGGCTTGGGCTCACTCGAGGACATGACCTTTGAGAACGCCAGCATCCTGGGCAACGACACCTTGCAGGCCTCGAGGGGTGGATCACGGCGATTTGCAAGCAGGGACCATCCACGGAGTCCCTGGCAGCGGTTTGTATGTTATTGGTATTTGTTAGGCAATTTGGGGCTGATTTGTTTTCTCGGAAACCCTCAAAATGGAGTCTTTCCTTGCGGTTCCATTTAGAAAGCCAGAGTAAACGGGTACCCTCAAAAAAACGACACACCTATGCTTAAGCTCTCACTTTGCCATGGCGCGCTTTGCAGACTCTCGCAGATGGTAAGGAATCACAGGTGCTTCCTTTTCGGTGCTCGGCTTCCCCAAGTCCAAGCGAAAGTCTGCGTTGTTTGTTAGGTACGTTGACGCTGAGGTTGGTGACTGGTAGACAGTCGAAGTATGCGGCAAGCAGGTGTGCATACTTAATGTTGACCCCGGATTAATAAACCTCCGTTTATGAATTGGGGCGCCCCCTCCAAAAGTCATGAATCCCCCACTAAAACAAGGGACTCTCCTCATATTAATCAACAGCGGTTTATTATTCCGGGGTCAACATGAACCAGACACTTCAAGGTTATTGCAACCATTCACTGTGAACAGCATTCACTTGTTTGACAATAAGCCCATTGAACGTCCTCTTCCCAATACTTCAACCTCAAGCTTGTGTCCATTAGGTTGGTTCTGATTTGGCTGTGGGTCCAAAATGGGTATCCATTTTGGAACCCTATAGCCAGCAAATGGAGCCAACGACCAACACCTGCGGTCCCCCGTGGTTGGTTCTGAGTTAAACGCATGATGCTGTCACAGCGCTGTGAGCCTAGTTCAAGACCACATCACTGGACGGTCACTTACAACTTCCGGGAAAGACCGATACTCAGTTGTTCAGTGGCTCCCTTTTTCCTTTTTTTGGGGGTGGCTGCCCCACTAAAATGGTCCAAGCCCAAAAAAGGGTTCCTTTTTTTCTCCAGGGTCACTGAACAACTGAGGGTAAGTATCCCACAAGGCACTCATTAAGCAAGGGTCCTCCAAAAGGAGACTCCTCTCAGCTCTCGTGTTTGGGCGGTTCAATACCAGGCTTTTTGGGCAGTCATCTCAACCCCGGGGTTCAAGCCCCATCAAAAGAAGGACCCAAATTGGGACCCAACTTAGATGCAACTTCTGGTGGTTTCTCTGGGTGTGGCTGAAAAGAAAAAGGACCCCCAAAATGGTAGGGGATATTGCATGGTGGTTGTTGGGAAACATTTTACATTTGTGCTTATTGTGGTTTAGTGAGAAAAACAACACGTTGCAGCTTTCTTTTTTTTGCTCCCCTTCCAACGTCAACCAAGATTACCCCAACCCTGGTCTTCATGGCCTGCCTGAACGGGTCGAAACCCCTGGTGCAAAAGTGTTGCCGAGAGTCGCTTCTTTTTTGAGCTTTGAGGTGGCCTTCACGGATGGCCATACCTCGAAGTACCAGCTCAAGACGCTCCTCGCTGCACCTTGACCGAGCCCGGATGTCAGTCCCTAGAGGGGGTGTTTTTTCGGAACGAGAGGTCTGCACATGTCTTTAGCACACCTTATACATCAAACTTGGGAGGAGACACCCTTACCCTTAAAATTCGGATTGGGTTGCCCTTTTTGTTGGGAAGAGACAAACAAACATGAAACAAAAACAGAATTCGGGGCAAGCATTGCAGAGCGGTCTTTGGATAGTCCCCGGTGGGTCTTGAAGATAGATAGATATTGGTGTTGGGTGGTCACTATTATGTCTGGTGACACTGTGGATGATCAAAATCCGGCACCAGTTGGGACTACGCCCCCCCCCCCCCCCCAAATAAAAAACAAGAAAAGAAGAAACAAAAGGAGGAGACACATATACGTGTTTGTTCTACCGGTGTCCCTTTGAAACCACCCAAACAGATAAATACAAAGACACATGTATGTGTTTGACCACCCCATTCTAAGCTAGGTCCCCCTGTAGTGCCCTTTTGCCCCTTTTTTTGGGGGAGGGTTCCCCTACTAAAGTAGACGTCCTGAAAAATAATCGGGTACCCGTATTCTAACCTCTCTACTGGAGAACCTAGTAATCAAACACATGCAAGTGTTTGACCAGCCCATTTTTCAGGCTACCTTCCCCAAAAATGACCAGCAGGTCTGCGCCCTGAAACCTTGTTGGCTCCATCCGGTTCCTTAGCTTAGCCTTTGAGTCTGGTAGTCTCCGAATTTAAGCCACTAAAAGTGAGTCGCCTTTCCGTTGGGGATCCCAAAACGGGCCCAGCAGCGTGTCGCCAAACTCGACGAAATCCCGAGGAGCTCACCGACTTCAGGACTCAATTCGTTTTGTGCCCGGGAGGTGCAAACGGGCCGGGACCCGGCGTTCGAGTCGGCAAAGCAAAAACAACAAGCTGAAAAAGGGTAGCCTCCAACAAAAAGACACGAACAAAACCTCCCCTCCTCCATTTGCTTAAGAATATGTTTGATTATCCCTTGTTGGGTTAAAAAGGAATTCATCACTACTGGAAATATGTTTTTTTCTCGGGCCTTACGCAAATGGCAAATGGAAGCCCTTTTTCCGCGTTTGGTGCTTTTGTCCCGCTTTTGGGTCCATGAGAGTTTCATGAGTGAGGGGAAACGTAGGAATTGGCGAAATCTGCAAATATGACTTCTTTTGTGCACAGTTTCCTTCTGTTGGAAAGGCTAGCACAGCGAAATCGGGCAACATCAACTTGAGCTGCAAGAAGTAGCCATTGAATCCCCACCTGAAGTTGATGTCCACAAAAGGGTCCCGAATCCAGCCAAGCCTTTCCAGGTACCGTTTCGGTGTGCCCTGGCGTCTCAACGCGTTGCACCCTTTAATCAGCGATGTTCGGGCGATTCCCGCGACTCGAAGGGGGTAAAACGAGCGATGTCGACACGAGGTCCCTCAGCTTTCCGGTGTGGGAGCTCCAAAAGTGGCGATTGTTTGCTGGAACTTCGCCCCATTTTTCTGCAACTTTCGAAGGGGAAATCCAGTGACCCGTATCTGCCAGATGTGCTGATTCGGATGGAAAAAAACCCAGAGAGTAGGCGGGGTGACCGAGTATTGCAGCTCTGAATGCGGGCGGCCCATTGCCCCTTTTCCGACATGGATGTTTCTCAACCCGAAGGGCGCCTTCGGGTTGAGGTCGATAAGTCAGTGTTCTTTTTTGTAATTGTAAACTTGCCACCCAGTTTAGAAAATAACTTATTACTTAGAGGCTGATTCTGATGCTGAAATACTGGGGCCAGTAAACCCCATCCAAAAGGGAGCCCAATTTGCAGATTTTTTTTTGGGTTTCCCTTTACAAAAACGACCCGACGAACGGGGGGGTGCTTTTTTTTGCGTGGGCTGTGGATCCGACGAGTTTTTTTTTTGTGTGTGTGTGTGTGGGCTGTGGATGCAATCCGCTTTACAGCGGTTTGTGGGTTCTTTCTCAGTGGGGCTTTTGATCCATCCCAACTGCTGCCAATAGGCGTGGATTGTTTTCTTCCACGAATCCAGCGTAATTCTAGGGGTTGATTCCGTTGTGCGAGTCAAGCCAGAACCCTTGTGACTCTTGGGTTGTATATGTTCACCCGCTGCCGTAACAGGCCTTGAGCTATCATGGATGCGTAGCAAAACAAGATGCTAACGCGGCATTTTGCTGTCAGTTGGTAGCGGAGCCGGCAACGTCCGGCTGGCGCCATGGATCCCTGGGCGGCCTATCTGGCCAGACAGGTGATCGGTGGCAACCCAGCCCAGGCTGGAGGCCCACAGGGAGGTGGAGCTCATGCTCAGGGAGCACAAGGAGCTCATGCTCAAGGAGCACAAGACGCACCGTCAGGGACGGCACCAGCGAATTCATCTGCAACGGGCACGATGCCCTCGCCTGGCACTTTCTTGCCAAACGGCAATTTTGGTGGCAAAGGCGCTCAGTTTTCACCGGATCCACGAGGCAGTCAATTCGGCGGCGGACCAGCATTTGCAGCTTGGGGTGGCGTTTTGCCTTCAGGAGGAATCCCACAAGGGATGCATTTTCCTCTTGGACATGGATGTGATCCTTCAAGCGTATCGCAATTTGGTTTCGCAACCGGTTTGACTCAGCAGTTTTCCGGTACAGGACAGAGCAATCTTGGTGCAATGCAGAATGGTGCAATGCAGAACATTGGTTGCGCAGGCAGCCCCGGATGCTTGCAGAATTTTGGATGCGCTGGCTTAAGGCCCCCTCCTGGTTTTTATGCTACCTCGGCGCCCATAGGAGATTTTTCACGAGCCCAAGGAGATGCAGCTGCACGAACAGTAGGATCCTCATCTGGTTTTCAACCTGGCGCGAACCCTTCTGGATTAAACCAATGTGGTGGTGCCGAAGCAGCTACACGAGCACTTTTTGAGCAGACCGCGAATACAGCGGGCAATCAGAAGGTGGACTCGGCTTTTGCAGCTTTGGGAATGCCGAATGCGGCAACGGGAGCACCAAGCTCATCTGCGCAGCCAAGCCAAGTCGAGCTGATCAAGGCAATGGTGAATGCCTTATCTGGCGAGAAGAGGAGCTTGCCTGCGTGGGATGGGAATCCATCGTCACTTAGGACATGGCTGAAACTCTTGAGCCATTGGGAGCTGGAGACGACGCTTCCGAAGGCGCGGTGGGGTTTGAAGCTGTATCAGAGTTTCACGGACAAGACCCCTCCAAGACGTTTGGCGGACTCTATCCCGGTGGAGAAAATGCTGACAGAGGAAGGTTATGGATTGATCCTTTCTGCCTTGGTTAACTACTACAGGCCGTATTTGGATATTCAAGGGCCCTCCTCTGTAGATAAGTTTTTCTACGCGGGCGACCGCCAGAAGGGCGAGAGTTTTACCACTTTTGTGGCAAACAAGGAGCTTGCATTACAGGAACTGGAAATGCAGCTTGGCGAAACCTTGAATACCAAGGTCACCGGACGTGTGTTGCTGCGGCAGGCGCATTTGACCGATTTTCAGAGGGAGCTCATTTCACTGAAGGACCAATCGCAGTTTTTGACCTTTCAGCAGGTTGCAGATCTTTTGAGGCCTTTGGACAGGCCCGAGATGATTGCAAAAGCAGCCGGTCAAGACGTTGGTCAAAGCAATACTGGCCCCGGAAAGTTGGCATTCGCCGCGCAGGTTTATGGTGACCAAGATGGTTGGGATTATGAGGAGGACGGTTACCCCTACGATGAGGGTGATGGCGAGTCAGAAGAGCTTCTGCCCGACGAGGAGCTCGAAGAAGACATGATGGTCTTCGAAGACAAGGAGTACGACGAGCTGGAGGCCACATGGATTCAGGCATATCACACTGCCTACAAGGATGTTCGCCGTGACCTCCAGGCTCGGCGGAAGGAACGTGGCTTCGTCAGGCATCGCAAGGGCTATGGCAAGTCCAAGCATGACAAAGGCTCCCGCGGCAAGCACGGCAAGCACGGCAAATACGGCAAAGGCGGAAAGAAGCGAGTGATGAAGGGATCTGATCAGGAACTGCAATCTCGGACAAGGTGCTACAACTGTGATGAGCTGGGCCATTTTGCTCGGGAATGCCCACTCCTCAAAGGTGGTGGCGCCGGTGGCAAAGGAGACCGAGCCAAGGACAAGAAGGTCAGTTTCATTGTGAGCTCAGGGGCGAATCAATCGACTGCCTTCATGATGCGCCGAAGGCGGCCACCCGACTCAGCCGAACGAGTAGCACCCGACAGACCAGACAGACCTGGAGAAGCAGATCCGACAGATCCCCTCGAACCTGTTCGAGATCATGGACCTCTGGTCAGGAGGATCAGCATCTTCGCTGGCGTGAGGTGTCAGGACTTTCAGGCATTGGTTGACACCGCAGCGGAGGATGCTGTTTGCGGCAGTGAATCTTTTGCGAGAATGGAGGCCAGTCTGCAAAACTGGAATCTGAGGCCTCGGGTGGTGAAATCAGCGAGGCATTTGCCATGTGCTGGCATTGGAGGTGAGGCAGAGATCTGCAAGGTGGTGGATGTGCCGACCAATGTGGCCGGGGTGAACGGCATCATTCGGTTCACCATCATCCAAGACTCGGAAGCCTTTCAGACGCCTCCCCTTTTGCCAGTCAGCTATTTGGAGGCGGTTCGGGCGATCGTGAATTTTGACACTGGTCGGTATCATCTTCCTGATGGACGATCGGACTACATGGTCAGGTTGCCCACCGGACATCGTGCCATCAACATCTTGAACTTCGATACCTGTGCATGGCAGTTGCCGGACGACCTGAGGACATCTGATGGTCAAGATCCTTATGCACTACTTGACCGGCCCGAACGTAGACCCCATGGACGGCATGTATCCAGATCCAGATCGCCAACGAGGGCCAGAGATCATGCAGAACAACCAGAACAACCACAAGGTTTGGCGCGATTTGATGCGGCTCACCCGTTTCTGGAAGTGTGGCTGAGGGACAAGGACAACCGGGTGAAGTGCGTTGCAGTGCTGCCCGGTTGGCGACGACACCTTCCAATGCCGGATGGGTGCCATTTGGGTGAAGACGTGGACCTACTACCAGATCGCTACATCAACGTGGTGTACCGGGATGGCCATGTCATGAGGGTCAAGGACGTGTGGAATGTGCCGCAAGCTCAACGTGCTCTTCCTCAAGAATGGCACGGTCAGGTCTATTTTCAGGAGCGGCGACCAGTGCCTGATAATCCTTTTCAGGCAACTAGTGCGCACGAGGACTCCTCAAGCAATGGACATTCCGGGAGCCCGTCTTCGCCCCCCGATTATGAAGGTTTGCATTTTGCGGCCTCGTCAGCACGCTCCAGTTCGGCATCAACCTTTGCACCAGCAGCTGGATGGCACGCTCATGCTTGCAGTGAAACAGAGCCGGAGCGCTCTCATGTACAGACGTCACCCGAATGTGACCTCGATGTCGATGAAAACTACACGGGTGGTGTCGAGGGTGATGCGTTTTTCGCCATCGAGGCTCCGAATGAGGCCCCTACAGTTGAGGCTCCTGTCCGTGAGATTGAAATTTGCCTGCCTCGGACACTGCGACAATCATGGTGGAATTGTGCACGTCGCCGTGGCAGCAACATGCTCAAGTGGACACGGAGTCCCGCAATTCGTTTCCCCCTTCTTTGGGCACTTCTCCAAAGCCATGGACTTGCGTCGGAAGATCGATCAGATGGCTTGCCTGGAGAGCGACGGCGAGCAGGAGAAGGTCAAGAAGATGGGGGTGGCCAAGTGTGTCCACATCTGGAGACGCTTGGTGCTGGCTTTGTCAACGATGCTGATCACCGCGCGTCAACAGGCGGTGGTGGACTACCTGGCGAAGAGGGCGCATCAGAACGACGAGAACGAGGAGCACTCCAAGAACAAGAACCAGCGGTCCCAGGTCAGGAAGCCCAAGGACCCAGACCGCGAGATTCCTCAGGGCATCGGAAAGCCACTTCCGAGATCACAGGCGCAGAAGCACTGGGCCCTGGAGGTGAAGGAATGTCAACATCCGGCGGAACATCTGCGGTGCCGGGCAAATCGACACGGTTCATGGTGGACGTGCCTGCTGTGCGGAGCCCGGTGGGAACGGTTGGAGACTCCAGCGAGTGCTTCGTCGTCGAAGGCATTGGAAGCCCCGCAAGCCAAGAAACTCATACTCGAGAAGGGCGTGGAGTATCCTCAGTTTCTACCAGCACCCAGATCCCGTCCGGAGCAGGGAGACTTGGAGGTCATAGTCAACCGCATGGGCAAGCCAGTGGTTTCGACGCACAAGAAGCACGACAACTGCCAGAAGGACAACAGCGACCTGAAGACGGCCGGCCCGATCAAGGAACCTATGCACGCCGGCATCCAGGTCAAGCAGGAGAAGAACGACGAGGACAAGAAGGTGAGGCGTCCATCGGGCCTGCGAACAGTCCGAAGGTCCAAGACGCCAAACCGGGACAACAAACCGGAACCGGAGCTGTACGAACTCAGCTCTCACAGCAGCGAGTGGGAAGACGAGGACATGACAGAACAACCCGCACTTCCGGGACACCATCATGTCCTAGTCACACCGAAGAAAGAGTTGTTCGTGAGCGACAAGGCCCAGAAGCTCTATGCGAAGATCTCCCGACTGGGATACGCCCTGACCACGGTCATGATTTACCTCTCGACTACTTCAAGAACCATGGAGAGCATCCCAGACTACCTGATCGGCAACATGGTGCAGGTCTACGGGTGGCAGTCTAAAGAGGGTCTCTGGGACACGATCAACATCTACCCGGAGACTAACGAGCACTACCAGCACGTGGACGAATGGTGCTATGTCTTTCACCAACCAGAGCACATGCACTCATGGGTGACCGACCAGGACGGCGAGGTGATCAAACTGGATCGCAAGGAGCAGCACTATCTGGCCAACTATATCAGTCAGAACACCAAGGTGGATGTCATGGAGGTTTACAGCCCTCCTCGACTGGCCAAGAGGGCGAGCAGGTTGGGACTTCGACCTGGCGCTTCGCTAGACTTGGTCACCGGTTGGGACTTCAATCGCGCGGACCACAGACAGGCGTCTCTGGACCTCATCAGACGATTGAGACCAGCCTTGGTAGTCCTGAGCCCACCATGTACGGTGTTCAGTCAGCTACGAGCCCTCACGAACTACAAGCGCAATCCGAGAGATGTTCGGCGAGAAGAAGCAGAAGGACGAGCCCATGTGGAACATGCAGTCCGCATCGCATGGATTCAGATCTCAGGTGGAAGAGGCTTCTTGTTTGAGCACCCCTTGCGGGCGAAGTCATGGACCACGACTTCCCTCGAGGAACTGAAGGAGTACCCGGAGGTCAAGGCGGTGACCCTCGACATGTGCCGTTTTGGACTCCAGACTCCTGACTCCTCGAGAACAAGGATGATGCCAGCCAAGAAGCCGACCCTCATCATCACGAACATCCCGGAGATAGCCAGCGCCCTGAATCGGAGATGTCAGGGGCATCATGAAGAACATCAACTCTTGGTGGGAGATCGACGAGCCAACAATGCAGCAGTGTACCCACAACCCTTCGTGGACGAGATCCTCAAGGCCCTGAGGAAGCACATTAGGGCTTCCCACTTTCCAGTGGTCGAGCTCAAGGATCGCTGGGAAGTTCGACACAATCAGCTCATTTGCCGACATTTCCAACCTCGGCAACAGCTTTGCACTCTTGAAGAGTGCGAGGAATTTGACTTCCCCGTGGAGAAGTTCACTGGGAAACGGACTACGACCAAGACCTACGAGGATGGAAGCACCAAACAGTCAGTGGATGACTGGCGCTTTCACACGAGCACTACGACGAGTTCCGCCGCCCAACGGTGGACAGGGACTACGGCTTTCGATCTCATCAATGAGGTGATGATGCCCGCCGATTACCAGAGCCGGGCAACATGGATTTCAGCAGCCGCTGCACACCCCATACAGGAGTATGTGACGGCGGAAGGTGCTTTTCAGTCTGAGTGGTGTGCCATATATCCCACTCGGAAGCTTTTCGACAGAGCGGTGCCGTCGGCTCATTCAGACGGCAGAGCTAGACGCATCCCAAAAGAAGAAGGCCATGAACGCGGAGATGAACAGAGAGTAGATCAGGAACTACGCTCGCGAGTTCTACCAGAGGAACTCGGACGAGGAGACCAAGAAGGAGACGATCAACTACATCCAGAGTTGAGGCGTGAACTGTATCGAGTTCACAGGAATCTGGGTCATCCAGACCTATCCACATTCGTGCGTGGACTACGTCACGCAGGTGCGAAACAGGAGATCCTGGCCTGGGTGAAGAAGTATTTCAAGTGCCCGTTGTGCGAAAGACGGAAGAAGCCTGGCTCACAACGCCCCGGTCATTTGGCGAGAGCCATGGGTTTCAACGAGTGCATCGGCATCGACCTCTTCTTCATCAAGGATCGGGTCTTCTTGAACGTGGTTTGTCTCGGCACGAGTCTGCAGATCGTGGAGATGATCAACGACAAGACGTCGGAGCAAGTCACCGCGGCCCTGCTGAGAACGTGGTTCGCTCACTATGGGGCTCCGAGAATGCTGATATGTGATCAAGGTGGTGAGTTCGTCGGAAGCAAGTTCGCCGACACCCTCACTGACCTGGGTGTCATTGTTCATTACACGGACGTGGCAAGTCCTTGGCAAAATGGGCGCGTGGAACGCTTTGGTGGCTCATTCAAGAGTACGCTGGAAACGGTGATTCACGAGCTGACCATACAGACCGAGGAGGAGCTGCAAATGGCGGTAGCATCTACGCAGGTGGCGAGGAATCGTTACTACGATCGGTCAGGGTTCAGCCCATATCAACGGGTGTTTGGATACAGCCCTAGACTTCCAGCAGCACTGCTCTCAGACGACTACCTGGACCGCGAGTTGCACCTGGACCAAGAAGACACCATGGCAAGAGCTCGGGAGATACGAGATGCGGCAGCCAAGGCATGGATGAGGTCCCAGGACAACAACGCTGTCCGACGAGCAGACAAAGCCAACACGCGCATGACAGACCTCAAGGACTTCAAGCCCAATGACACAGTCTACGTGTGGCGGCCCGTGTGGCGGGAGAACAACAACTTTCGAGGTTGGTCTGGACCTGGAGTTGTGGTGGCGATCAGCGAGAACAACCGTTCGCTGTGGGTGTCTCTTCGAGGATACCTTCTCAAAGTGTCCAAGGAGCACCTCAGGCATGCAACATCAGAGGAGAGCCTCGGCGTGGAGCTGATCAAGGTTCTCAGTGCCGAGATGTTGGAGGGCCTGGAGTCTGGGAACATCAGACACTATCGCGACCTGGAGGAGGAAGCCACAGCATTCGCCAGGGAACGAGATCAGCAAGAAGAAGTTCAGGTACAAGTACGCCCACGGGGACAAAGGTTGCCTCCGGTGAGAGAAGAAGTCGATGAGGACATCGCGGACCTCTTCGGCGGCAACGATGGTGGAAACGACGATCAGCAAAGCAACATGGAGGTGGATCAGCCTCAAGCTCAACCAGCACAGCCTCATGCACAACCACAACCTCACGAATTACCAGCATTGGAAGCAGAGAGCACGGCAGCACCCTCGGAATCTTCCTCTACGGCGATCAACGATGCTAGCCGGCTGTCCAGCCGCCGAGTATCTGTTCAAGTAGACGAAGGACGAGGTGGCGAGATGTCTTTCGGACCAGTACGCCAAAGTTCCGAGAGGCCCATGCCGTACCCGTTTTCCAATGTGGAGAGCCAACCATGGCCTACAGCAAGATCCAACACGACCCTCTTCGAGGTCTACGATCAGGAAACGGAGGTCCAGGATGGCGCGAGGTGGTGTGAAGACAGAATCCGTGGCACCTGGTTCATGAAGGCAAGGTCATCGCAAGCCTTCAAGCTGGAAGACTCGGTGTGTCTCTTCAGCAACAAGGACAAGCGCTTCTACCTGACCAAAGCGAAGGAATCGCCTGGGCAGGTGGAGTTCTCGAAGCTGCAGGGCAACGAGAAACAGGTCTTCCGGCAGGCCAGAGCCAAGGAGTTCAAGTCACTGGTCGACAGCGGTGCCATTACGGTGCTGTCGGTCGAGAGGAAAGCATTGCATTCGCACAGGCCCATCCTGAACACGTGCTCACGTCCAGGTTCGTGGACAGATGGAAGCCGACCGAGGACTTCGCAGTTTTGCCCGAGGACTTCAACGCTGCAGATGCGGGTTCGGGACAAACGACCTCGGTGGCTCCCAAGTCTCGATGGTGCGTGGTGGGTTGGAAAGACCCGATGGTGCATCAGATCGAACGCTCAGCACCCACCCCGATGACGTCAAGCATGTATCTTTTCATGGCGCTGACTGCAGGACGACAGTGGAGCGCGTTCGTCAAGGATGCCAAAACGGCATTTCTGCAATCCAAACCAACAACGAGAAAAGAGAAACTCGCAGTCAAGCAGCCCTCCGACGAACCGTTGCCGGGCTTGGATCCGAGACAGATGCTGTTGTTAAATACAGAAGTTTACGGGTTGGTTTCAGGCCCCGCATGGTGGAGGAGGACGTTTCTGGAGGTGTTGGTCAAGGAGTTGGGCTACAGGGTGAACGCCTATGACAGGTGCGTTCTTACGCTGGACAATGAGTCGGGCATCCCTGGGCACCCAACAGAAGGAATCATCGTGGTGGAGGTGGATGACATTTTGGAGTCCGGCAATGAGCGTCATCGGAACAAGATGGCCTGGTTGGAGAAGAAGTTGCGGTTCGGCAAGATCATCAACCTTCGAGAACACCCAGAAGGCACAGGCTATGCTGGACGAAGGATCATGCAAGGTCCGGATGGTTCGTTTCAATACACCATGGCGGACTACATCAAGAATAGGTTGAAGTATGTCCGGGTTGAGCGCAAATACCTGAAGAAGGACGCATCAACCACAAGCTTGAAGGAGGACGAGATCAACCAGTTGCGTGGAGTGGTGGCAGCCATCAATTGGATAGCACGTGAGGGACGTCCTGACGTCTCGGCAGCAGCAAGCATCCTCTCCGGTTGCTTCGAGAAGCCGCTGATGCAACACGTCTTGGAGACAAATCAGGTGGTGGACCACTTGAAGAACCACCACGTCGTGCTGAAGGTGCACCACATCCCGGAAGAACAGGTTCGCCACTTGGTGATCTCGGACGCCTCCTATGACCCAACAGGCAAGGTCAAGCCACAGCATGGATGGATTCAGGCAATTACAACGCCGCAGCTGAATCGTGGAGAGGTGGCCCCGGTAAGCTTGATGAGCTGGAAATCGAGGCGACTTCGCCGAAAGGCAGGTAACACGCTTCTTTGCGAATCCATAGCGCTTTCAACGGCATTGGGGGCGATGGAAAAACAGGTTGCGGTGTGGCGAAGCTTCTGCAAATCCAAGTATGACCCTCGGGAGACAGCGGTGGAGGTGTCAGAGGAGGTGCAGATGGGGCTTCGCGGACCAGGCACGGTCATAGCATCAGAAAGCGTGACCTTCACAGATCCGCTTACTGTTGCTGTGGCAGATGCCAAAAGCTTGTATGATGCTTCAGCTTCGGAACAAGCGCAAGGAGATGATGATCGCTCTGCACTGGAGATCGGGATCATCCAGGAGAGCATAGCAAAACTCTCAGGACGGATGAGATGGGTCCCGCACAATTTCAATCCTGCGGATGCCCTTACGAAACTCAAGGCTCACATGGAGCCGATGATGAAGTTGCTGAAAAGCAATTGTTTCGTGATTGAGGAGGAGGCCACAGTGTTGAACCGCGGCAGACAGGGCGAGAATCGCCTAAAGCAGCGGGTGTAAAGAATTTTTGGGGACTGTGCGAGTCAAGCCAGAACCCTTGTGACTCTTGGGTTGTATATGTTCACCCGCTGCCGTAACAGGCCTTGAGCTATCATGGATGCGTAGCAAAACAAGATGCTAACGCGGCATTTTGCTGTCACCGTTTCCATTCTTTTCCACCATCGTTCTTTTCAACAACCGATCAAGGATCCCTGGAAGGAATGGAAAGGGAAGTTACCCCTAGAGTACTGTGAACCTGGTATTTTGCTAAAAAGAAGAGGAGCCCTGGCTGATGAGTCTGGTCGTTGAAATCCCAACGTGACGTTTGTGGGGGGGAATGCCAACTGGTCCCAAAGGCATAGGGTAGGGTGTCCATTTTTCTAGGGGTACCTTTCCCATTCTTTCCAGGGATCCTTCTTTCTAGCAAACCGCCAACATCCCTCTGGGGAAACGGCGATCGGTTTTTGAAAAGAACGATGGTTAAAAATAATGGGGAATCAACCCCCAGAACTGTAGGTGAGTTTGGTTAGAAATCGATGGTTCCAACTGGCTTAGCTTGACTTTATTGCACCAAAGGACACATATCCAAGTGCTGCGCCAGTGTCGCGCAAGGAGCAATCCCATTCAACCAGCGCAATATGAGCGTCCCCGGCCCAGCCTCTGGTCTGGAGGCGCGGAGAAAGAGCAAGCCGTGCGCATGGCATGTCACCTTGACGAAATCGTTGGGTTGTCCTTGTGGTGGTCAAACCATCTCGGTGAAACCATCAAAAAAGGGGGTACCGTCAAGAAAGAACCCATAGCCATGTCACAGGCTTCACAAAATGGTTGGGTTGTCCTTGTGGTTTGTTATCTCTGAAACCATCCAAAAAAGGGGGTACCGTCAAGAAATGACACACGCCCAGATGTTCCGCATTGGCTGGCGGAGGAGTTGACTTCCCCTAAAATGATTGGTTTCCGTTTGGTGCCCGTACCGACAGTTGGGGCTGAACCAGATCCACAGTTTTGAGAAACTTCCAACTGATATTTTACGAATAGGATCCTGATAAGAGCTTTGTCAAGGTCCTGTTTTTCAACAGCAAGTTGCCGGACCGTTGCCTCATCGGTTTTCGGTCGACAGAGTACCCCCGTACGTGTGCCTCCTCCAAAGACTCTGAGCACAAACTAAAGCTGGGCTAGTTCTTGGGGACCCCTTCCAGCTATCACTATTACAGTAGCTGGAGGAAACCATGCGTTTTATAGAGTGATACATAATATATATATATATATGTTCTAAAGGTCCTTGTAAGGAGTTTAGAATTCGGCGGCCATCGGTGTTTCTTGAGGTAGCTCCGCGAAAGATTCGCGATGGAGTGCGAAAGTAACTTTTTTCCTCGCGAAAGTTTTTCGTAACTGTATCTTGTAAATCAATGATATGTGAAACCATTTATCTTTGCTGCTGAGCCTTCCTTCTAAGCTGATTAAAACACTTTGTTGACTTTGCACTGATAAAGTGATAAAGCCAGGTGAGGCTACAGTTTGATACCCTGCTTGGCTGGTTAGTGTTCCAAGCCTGCGTATGTGCGTCTGTGGGTGTTTAGTTGGTGGCTTTCCGCTCTGAAACGTGGGTGACTTTCGCGAAAGTTCCGCGAGAGATCCGCGAAAGCCCGCGCGAAAGCGGAGGCGTCGATTGCAAGGAAAGGTACTTTCTGAGCGTCGCGCTTGTCAGTATACTAGCTTGGTACTGGAAACTTGCGACTTCAAGCTAGAGCTGCACGGCTTACGAAAAGCTGCGACTTTCCACCCGGTTCATGTCATGTCACCCCTGTGATGAAAAGTTGCGACTTCACAGCTGGAGTTGGGGAATCGCATTTCGCGCACTACGCTGGCACTTAAAAGCTGCGATTTTCTGACTTGAGCAATGAAAACGGCACGGCGATGAATCCGCGAAAGATTCGCGAAAGTAACTTTTTTATTCGCGAAGAATGGCCGTTTCGAGACAAAGGAATTTAGAACAACCACCAATATATATATACATATACACATACATACATACATACATATATATATATATATCATTGTATTATATGTAGGTAAAACAATAATGACATGTGTATAATATTATATATTCTATGCTTGCAGTGTCTCACTTTCAAGTCTATGGGCATGATGTGGAGCACTCTCGTATATTTGGGTACAAGTAGGTTACCCATTCTCAGAGTTTTGGGGATTGCCTGCAAGACACGTTTCGGCTTGTCGTGGGCCAATTTTTCCCTTTTGGGAGATGCCTTGTCTCGACAAGTCCTGTTGAAACCGGGGTAATGCTGACCCCGGATTAATAAACCCCTGGTTGATTAATAGGGGGGTGTCCCCCTTTAGTGGGATTCAGACCACTTTTGGAGGGAACACCCCCCTAATATGGGACGGGTTTATTAATCCTGGGTCAACATTAGCAACCGAGACTTGAGCATGTCGTTTGCTCGACCCAAGGGTTTCTGACAGGACAGTTCCGCAGATTCGACTTTTGTGAAGCCCAATTTTGTTTGACCCAAGTGAAACAACTGGCAGAAGTTCGACTCCAGCCAGTTGTCTCCAATGGCTTTTTCTGCGGCCTTGAACGCGCCAAAAGCAGCGCCGTGTTGTTTTTGGTCGGCTAAGGTCGGGCCAAGGCCAACCAGTCGTCTTTTTGTCTTGCGAGAAGGTAGGCTGTTCAACAAAATCGGTGCTACCCTCTCACGAAAACCCTGCAAGTGGACATGGGGCGTCCGTTAAAGGAAAGTAGTCTAGGTCCCCAGCTAGGTGCCCTTTTACCAACTTTCTTGGGGGAGGGTTCCCCTACTAAAACAGACAAAGCAGAAAAAAAATCGGGTACCCTTATTCTAACCTCTCTACTGGAGGACCTACTAGTCTTCCCAAAACCCTCTTGTCACTTGTCAACTTCCACGATTGTGGGGGTTGACTCGCTCACCAAAAACACCTCTCAGGTTTAGGGGAACCTAAGCATGACGCGTGTAGCATCCATCTGATAGAGCTTCACTTCCGTGGCTTGGCAAAACCAGAGGTGTTTTTGACGAAATGGTCCAGACCCAACAAGTATCAACTCCAAAAACCTGGTAAGTCAGGAACCCTTTCAATGGATCACCAAAATTCCTTTTCCGCTTGGCATGGGCATGGATCTCTTTTTTTATCTCGCAGACCTGCAGCTCACCAGCTACAACCATCACGACATCATCACCAACGAGGTAGGGTTTAAACGAACCGACATGGTGACTTGGGGCTGGGGGTTGCGTTGGTGTCAAGGCCAATCTCTAAGCTTTATCGGGTGTTATCACTTGCTCAAATGCCTTCTTCCTCTTCTTTTGTTTGATGCTCTTCTAAGTTCAGCTTAACCTTCTGTGCCTTGTTCACCTTGTGAGGATCCTTAGGGTTTGACGTCAATATTTTCCTCTCGACCCTTTCCACCCATGAAACAAAACCTCTTCAACCAGGCCCTGTCAAATGGCCCGATAGCCCAAAGGTCACTTGTTTCCCGCAAAGAACTCCCTTCGTGCCAAGCAAAAAGGGACAAGATGCAGATGGGTGTGTCCTTTTCGGGGGTCCCTCCTTTTTTTTGTGTTTAGGGGAAACCATATGGAAACCACCCAAGAAAAAGACAAGCCCACAACCTCATGCGTTGTTTTTTTAAGGCAAACCACAAGGACACCACCCATTTGTTTTGGGAGAGTGCTCTTAAAAGATGACACACCCATAATCAGCCAACCTCAACTATAGAATAGGTTCTGAGGAGACCCCAGTACTGTTGACCGTTGTTAGTATGGAGTGTGGGAGTGGTCCCCTCCAAAAGTCATGTTTTCCCACTAAAATCAGGAACACCCCCCTATCAACAAACAGGCGTTGATTCACGTTTCTGATGATTTCCCACTAAATTCAGGGACACGCGCCAAATAAACAGGGGTTGATTCATATTGGGTCAACAATGTGGTTTTCAAAGGGAACCAGGAACCCGCCCATTTGTTTGGGAGAGTACCCTAAAAAAAAAGACACACCCCCACCTCAACCATAGAATATGTTCTGAGGAGACCCCCTCCAGACATCGCGTGACTGCGGGCGCCTTCTGGAGGAAGTCCCAAGGGCCGGACGCTCGGATCGGAGGAGGTGCGCTTGAACCTCACGGAGATGTTGCTCACGAAAGGGGTGGCGCTGGTGAAGAAGATCCCCAAGGAGCCGGGTGAGCCACGTGCTCAAAAGCGAAAAACCCCGGTGTATTTTGGGCCTTTTTTTGTTTGTTCTCTTGAACCATTTAGTGGGTGAGCGGGTATTTTGGGTGTGCTTTCTTCTTTGTCTTGAACCATTTAGTGGGTTGATGGTCATGTTTTATGATGGTTTCCCTAATGTTACTTCATGCTCATGGGACATTAAAGGACCTGTTGACCACATGAGCCACAATCAAAACCCGGGTATATGATCCGGTTAGTAAGGGACAATCCCCTTGCCATACATAGCTGCGGATGTGTGCCTTCTTAATTCTTGAAGCATGGTTCTGGGACTACGACCATTTTGATACCGGGTTTTCATTATGACACATGTAGGTGTTCAATTGTCCGGGTACTTTAGTAAGTGGTTGGTAAGCCTGGTGAGATAACCCACTGGGACTTACAACCAGGATACTTGGCGCACTTGCAATCACCACTTACCTAATGTACCAGGTGCCCCTTTAAGTATATACCCTCTACCGGCACCTGCCAGGAGTCCCTTGAAAAGGACATGTTTCTGACAGATGCTGCCTCCCCACAGGGCTTTTGACCTGTGTGTCTTTTTTGGAGGGTGCCCCAAGCATGGGTGTGGTTTCCTTTTGGTGCCCCTTTTGAACCAAGCCCAACAAATGGTCAGCAAAAAGCAGCACCTATGTATGGTTTTTCAAGATTCGCTCTTGTTTTTCAAGGGCCCCTATATGAATATATGTCCCGTCTCATCCCTTTAGCGTCCCAGGCACGTCGTATTGCCACGGACCAGCTTGTTTTGTATTTTTCTTTGCAGGGGTCATTGAAGTAAGGGGAGGACGAACCTGGAACATAGGGTGTCAAACTAGGGCAACCCACAAAATGGGTGTTTTCCTTTTGGTTTCCCTTTCAACCATCCCAAGAAGATTACCATGACAAACACAGACAGACATATATATATATATATGGTCTCTTTTCAGCCCTTTTAAGGGTCACCTTTTGGTTGCCACTTTGAGACGAGTTTCCTCTTGGTGGGGTGATGTTTCCAAGGGAAATATAGGGAGCCCTGTTGTCTTCAGCCAGTTTCACAGAAGCGCACGCAAAAACGAAAGGCCCTGTGGGTGGCTCTACTACCTGATTTGTTGGGTTCAAGGCAAGGCCTACATAAGCCTTACTGACCATTGATGGACATGTATAGGTTCAAACAAGCAAAACACATCGAGTTCGGTCAATCACATGGCGATCCATCTGCTACCGGCCACCGGCTACAGCAAGCTGGGGAGAACGCATGATGATCTCCTTTTGGCGGGCAGGCCTTGTATTTTCGGTTTGGGTGATCTAAACACTGCATGTTGGGCCAAGTTCGAAGGAGTGTCGTTTGGTGTGATGGTTCCAGGAGCTTCTCTGCCTGACAAATTTGCTGGTCTATCGGGGCGACGCGTAGCAGGGCTGAAGGGCAAACGAGTCATTCCGCTCACATGAAGCTCAGTCCAGATCTGCTGTCTGTGGTTCATTTGGCAGGGGTTGGAAGTTGCTGAATGATCCGCTTAAATTGTGACTGCCCTTCTCCACATTAGTTTCTGGGTGCTAAACGGCCCACAAATTTCAATTCCTTGCCCAAGAAGCTGAAACGGGCTGGAGATTTTGTCCATTTTGCGTCCTGCCTGCCACACCCCTAAAAATCTTGCAGTCCTCGCCCTTAGCTTGTGGGTTTTTTGTCCACTGGGAGGAGACTTTGTCCAGAGATTTGCTTCGCCGGCGATTTGCTTGAGACCACATTGTCGGCAAAGCAAAGCGAGTCGAGTCCCATTTAGGTTCGTACGTCAACATCGGGGGACGGTATGTGTCAAGATTGCGGGACCCACAACATTGGTGATTTCCATGTGTTGTCCTTTCAAGCCAACCCGGACATGTTTTTGTTTTTCGAGCCTCTAAAAACACGCCAGCAGGGATCTGTGGAATTTCTGGCAGGCTTCCGAAATGGGCAAGAAAGCGCTCGCTCGCGCTCGCTCGCTTGTGGAGTCGTTGATTCGATTTCGGAGGAGCACGGCATCGTGACCGCCTTCGCGAAGAACATGAGCACTTTGCGCACCACCGACTGGGGCCCCTTCTTCAACGTGCGCGTGCAACTCGGCCGGTGTACCGTTGGAAAGTCTTGCCACGGCCTATGTTTTTTTTGGAACATGGGGCCCCTTTGGCAATTCGGTTTCTTTTTTGTTTCAGTGTTTATTTTGGGGAAACCCAAATAACACGGACCTCCTGGAGGTGTCTCTTCTTTTGAGAAACACTGATATGAACCATGGTCAAATGTCCATTTTTTGCTTGGCGTTGGAAAGGATGGTCATCAACTTGTTTTGTCTTTGCGGCTTGTCAGGTACATGGAGGGGCGGCGCTGGTCATCAACTCTTTAATAGGAGATTTAGACAATGGAGCCATCACCATTTACCATGGTCCACAAAAGGAGTGTTGACCGTGGCGCGTGCGAGCAACTGACGCAATTTACTGATCTTGGATTAGTAGTCTTGGAGGGACATGAGGATGAGAAGAAGGGCCATCCAAATTTTAGCCACACAAACCAGTGGACAGCCCAGCGAACTTTACCGCGTTCTTTTCGTGGACAAAGATTATTGTCCATCTGGATTTATATGGCCTGTGGCCCCTCCACATGTCCTTGCCTTGTTTGTTTTCCTGAGCAGACTGATTCATCATACGTACTTGTTTGCCCTATGCCGACCGTTTAACTTTTTGGCTTTGCATCAAAAGACAAACCTATCATTTTGGGTCACTTTGAGGAGAGTGAGTGCACGTCACCTAGCAATACCACAAGAAGGGGATTCGTGGGGGACCGCCCATTGTGTCAGGTTATAGACATGACATGTGTATGTGCAGTTGTTTCTTTTCTGAGGCAGTGCGTGATTTGAATCATTTGTACGCAACATATGTTACAATTCTGTCTTCCAAATGAAATGCATTGTTCCTTTATTTTTGTTTGTGTGTGTGTTTTCTCCTCACACAGGTGTCACGCTGTAATTAACTACTTGTTCTTGTGAAGCCTGAACTTGTTTGGGCACGTGTGAAAGTAGATGTCACACCAATGCCGTTCTTTTCCTTTGGACTTCCCTTCAAAAAAGAAGAACGTTTTCCAGGGGCGCCAGAACAGCACGAAAAAACGGAACCCCGGGCCCCGAGCCGAAGCCGAAGAAACTCGGAGCGCGCGATCGGATTGCTCCCAGGACTCCAGACACCGCTGGCAAAACTGCGAAGCCGCAAAGCTGCGATGGTCCAAAGGGAGCTGGACGACATGGATCGAAATGCGGACGGGCGGCCCCCAAAAAAGAAAACGTTTGGTTTTTGGGGGTGGGGTTTTTCAGATTTGTTTGGTCCAGTTGTGGTGGTTCTTCAAGACATTGTTGGAAGCCAGCGACCCCCCGGCCCAAATTTGTCTACGAATGTTCTCGTTCGGACCCCGTTTGGAAACCCGTTTGCCTGAACTTGGGTTTCGGATCCGAGGCGTCCGGTGGGTTTTGAGTTGTTCGTTGGAAGGTGCTTGGGTCTCCGAGTTAAGTTGACTTCTAGCAGATGAGAAAAGGGACCACACAGTGAACTGGGTGCTGGTGACGTTTTTCGTGAACCGCCCCACCAGAACGTGGGGATTCCATTCTGGGAGATCTCCACGCCAAACTTTCCCGGCCTCGTGTGAAAAACCGTTGCCAAACAAAAGCTCGCTCGGGTTCCACGACCAGAAAATTGCACATCAGGATTTGTTGACCCCCGATTCATTGATCAGGGGCGGCCAATAGACCTCCGAGACCTCTTTTTTACACTTCTCAGTTGTTCAAAGACGACCTTTTGACCTTTTGGTTTTCCTTTTTTGGTCCATTTTTAGTAGAGGTCCCAAAAGGTTAACCTTTTATTCCCAGGTTCTTTGGGCAAGTTAGACTTTAAGATGAAGTGCCAACAAAAACGTTTGGTTTCAGGGTGCGCTACCTATGAAAGAGGGACTGAAACTATGGCTTCTGTGTGCGCCAGACGTGGTCCAAGTTTGGAAGATCACTTCCCCTCTTCAAGGATGGGCAAGGTTTGAACAATGACATGTGCCACTTGCTCACAACCCGGGTAAATGAAGATTGGTCAGGGGGCCGGCCACAAATGGCTGCAGCCGCCTTGTGACTTCTTTACATGGTTCTGGGTAGACTACGTATTTGAATACCATGTTTTGATTATGACTCACATGGGTTTGTCTCAAATTGGGGAGCCTTTCAATTCCCCCTGAAGCCAATCCAAAAACGAGTACCCTCCAAAGAAGATACACCCACATGGGACCCAAAAACAGTTTCTCCCCAACCGCTGAAAGCTTTGGGTCTCTGCCCAAATAAGCTCTGGGTTGGTTTGGGGCAGCTTTGGGGGAGGGTTCAAAAGGAGGGATTCCTTCACAGTTCCGGATACCACCTGGACTCATTTTCTGCAAATCGCAACATGAGTTTGCTTGGGGTTCCATACAAAGCCCGCTATGAAGCGAATCTTCATGGCAGGGATGTGGTATGCTCAACAAGCATGAGGCTTCTTGACGTCTTAACTGTCTGGTGTTTTGCAAACATGAGCCGGGAGCCAAAAAAAGATGCGTGTTCCAAGATATTTTCTCAGCATTTTTTTTTGGGGGGGGGTGTGTGATTATTTTCAGTATTATCATTATGATTACTGTTATTATTATTATCATCATTAGTATTATATATATATATATATGTTTTGGGGGGGAGGGGGTCCATGTGTTTTTTTGGTGACAAGTCTTCAGCGCCCGAGGCAAGATCTGGCGTACACGGGCAAGGCGATTGGCCTCCACACCGACAACCCCTACCGAGATCCCACCCCTGCGCCCTCGTTGGCATCGAAGTGATGTGGTGATGGTTCTGCATCTACTTTGTGGCGAGCGGTTCCACCGATTCGGGGGCGAAAGCCATGGAACGGTCCTTTACTTGGGGAAATATTGCAGCAGGTTTTGGAAGTATTGTAAAAGCTGCAGATTCGTAGCTGGTCAGCTGGTCTGCACCAATAAATATAATCACAAAGAGTAAAGGGAATCTGAATGACGCGTGGAATAGCCCAGTTAGTGGACTTTTTGGGTTTGGACTATTCTACTGGTAAGCTACCAAAATGGACTCGTATTGGCCAAACCACTCGATCGGAAATGAGGTCCTATATACCAACGTGCAAGCGACCGGACCCCGGTAGCCCCCGAACTCAACAGGTGCCCTGAGAAAGCCCGGGGCACGCATGCTTGGACAACACATGGTCAATTTCCTGAGGATAAACGAAAACTTGCCATTTTCTGCGTGGTTAGTGTTTTTTTGCTGTTTGTTTTGTCAGACTTTGGAATGAGTGCTATATTGCAGATGCCGTGTGGATTCCACAGATTGGCTTTCTTCAAGTTTTCAGCACACAATAAAGCCATAACTCTGCCCAGAAATGAACGGACACGAGATGGCACAATGCGTTTCGAGGCTTGCAGCCTGGAAGCTGGACGTTAGTTCATGTCGACCAGTTGTGTAAAGTTGCCGTAACAATATCATGGGCTCCAAAAACACGAGCGTCATGATGCTAGTCGGGCGCTGCCATTTTTTCTTCTCTGCACATGAGACACTCGCGCCATGTGTGGGAGCCACTCATCCAGGTCAGCGCATTAGAGCCAATTTACATGTGGGCATGAATTTGAGTAGCGAACCCTCCCCAAATGGATGGTGATCCGAATTCATGCCCATGTGTGTACCCAAACGTGTTTGTTCGCTTGAGTGTAGGCCGGGTGCGTCACAATAAGCAGTTTGGCTCACCTTCACAACCCATGGTGTGTGTTCAGGTGGCGACTCGAGTGGCGTGTTCGTTGCAAGGGGAATCATGAACAGCCCGGACTAGAGGACTAGTTACCCTCCCACCAACTAACATGCAAGCAACCCCCCCTTCCAAGTGGAAAGTAGTCGTTCCGCAGGGGTGCGTGCACTTCCATGTTAGTCGGTGGGCGGGAATATAAATCATATACACGTAGTTGATAAATAGGAGGGGTCCAGGCTGGTCGGGAGACACACTTCACTTGGGGATGGCACCTCCCAATCAAGAGGAGCTGGTTGTTCCAGGGTTTCACTGTCGAATTCATATTTATTAGCCTTGTGCTAGTCTCACATGAAATCATTCAGCACGGATAGACAAGGCTGAATGCTTAAGCATTTATGCAGCATTGTGTTTGAGACCATGCTTTTAATCTCATAAGCATTCTGAACGCTTGTGACCAGCAGCTGGACATGCCTCTGTGTCCACGAGAGTTATAACGAGATCACCGATACGAGAGTGAAGCGAGCAAACCCCCATGATCAAGTTTCTCGGGCCCTTTTTCTGGCTTTGGAACTGTACGCTGTGACTTGGCTGTGTTGTTCAAAGCCATGCGCCCAGTTTCCTTAGACAGACCTGCTCGGTCAGTGCGGCTCCTGAGGACTTCCAGCTTTTGCATGCCCTCGAACACTGCAGTTGCAACGGCAAGGCCAGGCAGACCTAGTGACCTGGTGTGTGACTTTTTTCTTTGCAGTTGGCTGGTCTTTGGTGGAACCTTAACCCCTTAGATCTTTTGGACAACAGATTTCCCGGGGGCTGTTTTTCGATATGTTTTTTTTAGAGAGACGTTCTCCCGCTGGTTTTCCATACCGGTTGAAGATAATTTACTTGGGAAGCCACACCTTGCACGGGCATGGGTCGTTTTTTTCGGCCCTTTGAGCAAGACAAACCTGAGAAGCCGCGAACGGCCCCCCCACCGAAAATGGCGGGAAGGTCCGGAAGTGTAACTGACATTTGTTAGTCCCCTTCTCCCCAGTTGCGCAAAGTTGGTGCAGCAGGAAAAGCTTTCGGTTCCTTACTTTAGTTTTGGGTAGACCTCTGAAATGCCAGGATTTGGTGTGACTTTTGGGCGTGGGTTCAAGCTGCGTTCGTAGACTTTGTACGCCCTTGTGTGTGTGTGTGTGTTTCTGTGTCTGTGTCTGTGTCTGTGTCTGTGTCTGTGTCTGTGTCTGTGAGTGTGTGTGTGTGTGTGTCTGTGTGTGTGTGTTTGTTTGCTTTTTGGCTTGCCAGCCTGCCAGCCTGCTTGCCTTGCCTGCTTGCCTGCCAGCTTGCCTGCCAGCTTGCCTGCCTGCTTGCTTGCCTGCTTGCCTGCCTGTCTGCCTGCTTGCCTGCTTGTTTGTGAGTTGTGGGGAAGGATACGTCGTTGCTCACATATTGTTCCTTAAAGTAACAGTCCCCACAAAGAACCCCTTGGCTCTGCGGACACTCCTCTGCGGATGTTTGATATATTTTTTTGGCACCCATGTTCATTCTCAGGTCCAGGTGAGTGTTGGACCCATGGGTCATGATGTGCCAATCCAATCCAATGGGTTTGCTGCTTCGGGCAGCGACTTTCCGCAGGCGCCATGTGACGGATGCTCAGCCGCTCGGCCAAGTCGGCTCCAACTGGCACGTCAACTGAGCCACGTGCGCAAAAACCGAGTCGGGTGGATGATCCGGATAGTAAGGGGCAGTCCCAGACGGAAATAGTTGCGGGAAGCCGCCTTTCTACTTCTTTACTCTTTTTTTTTCTGGGTTCACCATTGTTGCACCAGGTTTTGATTATGGCTCAACTGACACGTCAACTGCTGTTGCTCTTGCGGGAATTGGGACTTGCGAAAGCCTGGTTGTCGAACATGTCTTTTCATGTGTCGCTTTCGGTGATACCAAGGGGATCTCCTGTCAAGTCACAGAAAGGTTTTGTTGGCCACGGCTGTGTTCGAACATGTGATCCTGGCGTTCGTGTTTCTGTCGTTGCCAGGGACAAGCGAGTTTCGGGGGCAATGCACACAGGTATCTGGTGGAGGAAAGCGGTCTTTCGGCTTCTAGGTCCCCCGGCTAGGTGCCCTTTTACCCTTTTGGGGGAGGGTTCCCCTACTAAAATCGACTACAGAAAAAAGTTGGTGCCCTTATTCTATCCTCTCTACTGGAGGACCTAGTTGCATAGGTTTAGTTTTAGTTTGGCTTTGGTCGAATCGGCCTGGCCAAGAAAATTCCTGTGCATATCCCGGTCTTTGTGAGCAGCTCTTGAATCAAGGTTAGGTCTCGTTTGGAGTTGCTACCCCTTCTGGGTGGGTTCAAGTGAAAACCAAAAAGAAGAACAGGCTCCCTGGCGCCACAGGGGCTCCATCTCAAGCATTGTCGGTTGGCTTTGGCGCATTTTGCTTGGCTGTTAGGACTTTAACTTTTTGCCAACCAATGGGTTTTCCACTAAACCACTAAAAGTTAAACTTTTAGCAGGGGAGCAGAAAGCAACTGAGTTAGGATTTGTTTGTTTGGCGCGAGTGAATGCCACAGGCCTGTTGGGAGGGTACCGAGGAATTCGTGGTTTGTCGCGGGAGGTCTCCTTTGCATGGCCATTGGCGAATTGGCAGCCGGTTTTTGTTTGTGGGTGTGTGTTTTGAGACTACCCTTGTTGGGGCTGGTTTCGAAGGACATCAAAAGGACATGCATCCATCAGATCGAGGTCCTCAATTATATCGTGGACGGTTTCTACATTGCCGAGCTTCTGCGGAATGAGAGCCAAGAGAGCTATGATTTGCTGAGCAACACGAGCTGGATGGGGGCAAAGGGCGGGAGCATGAAAATAGCTATTCCCCGGTCCCCTTGAAAGGGAAACCAAAGGGAGGTGGTGTCAAAGGTTTTGAGACATGTTCAGATTGGTGCGCCTTTGTTGTTGGGGGACCCCCCAAAATTGTGGTATTCCTTTTGGTTTCCCTTCAATATCACCAAACAACGGGTACCTTCAAAAAGACAAACCCAAATAGGGTTGGCCCAACCCTGCTCATTTCAATGGATATCCTTTGAACGTTTGGGAGCCAGTCACAGATGCTGTGGTAAACAGTAGGAAACTCATGGAGCATGGTGTGTTTGCCCCCCGACTTGCAATGTTTAGCTTGTACTCCATAGGTGTCCTTTTGGCTTTCCTGCTTGGCGCCGCAAGCGCCAAGGCAATATGCTTAGGTCAGACATGCCCCAATGAGATCCGGGCATTTGACAACCTCTTTGGTCAGAGGTGGGTGTGAATTTAATGGGGGCCCCTTTGGTGGACATCATTTATATAGATGCGGATTTTGGTCCAATCGTTTGCCAGGGGTTCGCCATTAAGGTTCAGAAGGCTGGTGCTTTCAGGGCTAAGGTAGGGCCAGGGGTGTTCTGTTCGGCTTGATTGAACATGGACGGCCCCGTTTTTTGGCAGTATTCTAGGTCCCCCGGTAGTGCCCTTTTACCCATTTTTTTTTGGGAGGGTTCCCCTACTAAATAGACAACAGAAAAAGGGGTACCCTTGTCCTCTCTACTGGAGGACCTAGGTATTGTTCCACCAGTGGCCATCGATGGAATCCCTTGGCGTCATGTGCAACGCCTGCTCGCTTTGCATTTTGCAAATTTGCAAGATGCGTGTTGGAATCCTTGTTGATCCATTTGAGAAGACCAACCTGGCTGTGGGTCAAAAATAGGTACCCAAAATGGATGGCAAATGGAAACATGGGCTAAAGTCCGCGGTCCTCTGGCGATTTAATATTGACCCACACCCACATGAAACCAAGTTCTTCAGTGAACGTCCCGCTTTCGGCTCAGATTCTTTGGGGCCTTTGGCACGGCTCGTCTTATCTCTCCGGTGCATTGCATTGCATGTTCTTTACGTATTCCTTTGTAGCAAGCCTCAAGCTGTGATTCCATTTGAGCCACTGGAAACCCCACTGGCATGTGTGTGCTCTGTTCTGTGAAATGTAGGAACTGCCCCAGGTCTCTGCCACAAGGAGCAGTTGCCGGTCCTCAGGGAATGAGGGACTGACCCCTACTTCGAAAAAAGCCATCGCCGATTTAGAGAGTGAAGAGTGCCCCAGGTTTCTGCCGAAAGGAGCAGCAGCTTGCTGGTTCTCAGCAGACAAAATGAGGGAATGACCCCTACAAACCCAAATATAAGCCATAGCCTATGGTTTCCTTCAAGGGAACCTGGGGCATTGGCATTCTCCAGGGATCTGAAGACCAGAACAGCATGGCTTTCACTCTCAAAGAGGCGGTACGCGGTACCCCTGGCGTTGGTAGGGATGGTCATCTAGGTCCCCCGGCTAGGTGCCCTTTTACCGTTACTTTTTTTGGGGAGGGTTCCCTTACTAAAATCGACTACAGGAAAAAGTTGGTGCCCTTATTCTAACCTCTCTACTGGAGGACCTAGTCATAGACCTTGGATGGATTGTAGACAACGATAGGGGTTCTTAGGGGAACCGTGACCAAGGAGTCTTGACCGTGGGTCACATTGGGCTATGCAATTCATCCCATGTCTTTCAAAAGTCGGTGGTTCAGGATTTGAACATATGGATGTGTTTTGGTGAGCATACCGTTTTTGAGGAAGACCCGTAGTCCCATGTGTGTGTGGGTGTGCGTGTTGAGGCTTGGTACCCTTTTCCGCTTGGTCTAAAGGAAGCATTTTGCGGTCCCCATATGGTGAGTAACTCCGGTAGGACATTGAACCCGCCTTGGCCGAAGTCAGCGCAATGATAAAATGCACGCATTTCGAGGGGTACCTTCCATTTCCATTCTTTCTAGGGATCCTCCTTTGCAGAGAACCATCAAAATCCCAGAGGAAACAGCCGGTTTTTGGAAAAGAAAGGATGGTTGAAAAGAATGAAACGGAATCCAACCAGTAGAATGATAGGTAGTTTGGATAGAAATCGATGGTTCGAACTGGTTTAGCTTGGTTGTATTGCAATCAACCCCCAGAACATTCTATTCGTGGCATAGCGACCAGAAGACCGCCTTGGCAGCCTGTCCGTTGAGCGCTCGGTGGCAAACTTAGTGGTTGTTTTCCTTGGCTGGGCGCCAAGTCGTAGGGGCAAACCTGTTGACTACCGGGTTCCAGGGTGTCCGGGTGTCAGAACAGGCGTGTTTCACAAATGGTTGGGTTCCTTTTGTCCTTGCAAACCAACCAAGTGGTGGATGGTTTTCTTGGTGGTTTCAAAGGATTTAAACGGAACAGCCCATTTTGGGATCCCTCTTGGGAGAAACACCATGGGAGGATCCAAACATCTGCTTCTCTGAGGCAGCATCCCGGCCCCTCGTCTTTGGGAGAGGCATTGAGAGAGCTGGGGAACGGTCAGATGATAATCTGGGGTCTCCTCCAAATCTGTTTTGGATGTTGGGGTAGTCTAAGTACTAAATTCATGTTTTACTTTAGGATAGGCTGACTTTGGACCAGACACTCTGGACATGTTTCTCCCTGTGTTTACCACAAATTGGGCTGAATTTGGACCGGAATATCTGAGCATGGTTTTGGTCCATGGGCGGAATGTACCTCACAAGAGTTGGAGCTCCGAAGGGAACCTGGGTTTCAGTCCGATCATGATGCAAAGCACAACCTCGAATTGAGAACTCCTTGGTCGGTTTTTCATTGCTCATTTTCATCAGATTTGAGGTTCGGTGAAGCAGTGCTTCCTTTGTGTGTGGTCGTAAACTCGAGCATAGGACACACCTGTGGATACCTTCAGAGTTAGGTTACTTGCAGATTGTCGGTTAACGGCCTTCGTTTGATGTGACAAATCATTCACTCCTCAATGTCAACTTCACATTAATTTGGAGGGCGCTACTAGAGGAATTCGCTAAAATAGTGATTTTCCTTAATAAAAGGGGAATCAACCCTGATTAGTGGGGTCTCCCACATCAATCCGAAGTTGACATTAAGGCTAAGAGGGTGGTTTTGACGAGTCACTTTTTCACCCCACCTCTTGTCATGTGTTGTCCGCACATCGACGGAGTGGTAAAGGGCAACAAAGGGGCCTCAAGCTGCCCGTATTCGAGTGTGCGTTTGTTTACAGGTACCCAACGTGGGATCGGCTTAATGGGAAGGCAGACCAACCAAATGACAGTTACAAGTTACAAGGGTCAAAAGACCCCTGTGCTTGGTTGGTACAGCCACGGATTTTTAAGGCTATGCATGGGGGATCCCGAAATCGTTGGTTGTCTTTTGGGTTTTCCCCAGCCTCACTTCCTGAGTTCCTGAACCTTCTACTTTTTGGGAACACCAATTTCGTGGCAAATCAAAAGCTCAACATTCATGTTTGGGCCACTCAGGAAGCTGAGCTGAGAAACACAGCGAGCCCAGATCCGACCCTTCTTCACTGGCTGGTTCGAGCGAGGTACGCTTTGAGAACAACGGGGGGGACGGAACCTCCGCCCTGGTGACCATGTTTCCACACCTCGAGCCCCCTGGCGCTCGAGATCGCACGGGATCGGAGAGACGTCTTCGGTGGCGGGTTCATGAAGCCGCCGGTGAGGTTCCATTGGAGGGAAAACTCAGCTTCGCAGCAGCTGGCAAAATTTCCCAGCCCTCCGGTGCCTGGTTTTTGGCTTTTTCGTTGTTTTTTAGCTGGTTTAGCGGTTGGGTTTCCATTGAAACCCGCAAAAAGCGGCTCCTGAGTTTTTGTTTTTCGACCCGCAAAAAAGCAAGAAGCTAAGCTCTTAGCAGGGGGTCTGAGGACTGCCTTGCGGTTTTACACTTCACTTGTTTGAGGGTTGAAGTCCCCACGTGGCCACATGTTTAAAGGGTAATTGAGAGACCCCTACAAGGGGCAAGGTGTCCATCACTTCTACCCACGTTTTTTTTGGTCAAGTCAGAAGTCAGAAAAGTCCGGCAGGAACGGGAAGCCGACACTTCCAAGCATGCCATAGTTTGGAGCGCGCTTCTTTTCCCTGTTGTTCTTTGTCTATGAGTATATATGTGGTGTTTTGTTTGCTATTGTATTTATGGTTATCTCTTCTTCCTTTGTTTCTTTGTTCCTCCGTCTTTGTCTTTGTGTTTATCTCTTTCTCTCTGTCTCTTTCTTTCTTTCTTTATTTCTTTCTTTATTTCTTTCTTTCTTTCTTTCTTTCTTTCTTTCTTTCTTTCTTTCTCTTCACCCTACGAAAGTGACAAGCGCAAACCCACGCTGAGCTTTGAGGGTGGCCAGTCAGAAGCTTCGGAGGGCAAAGCGAACGAGAAGAAAAAGGAAGGGTTCCGAGCAGGGTTGTGGGATCACTCGGCATTTTTCCCCACTTCTGTGATACAAGTTGGAATCTCCCCCTTTATATGGGGGGTTAGTCTTTGGGAAGCCCTTTTTGTTGTATCACAGTGGTCATTTCCCACAGCCCTGGTTCCGAGCCATTTCCCTTTTTGGAACACCTCCAAGAGTGGCGATCGTTTCAATGGACACCAACAAGTTGATGAACTTTTGAAGGGGAGATCCAGCGACCCTGAAACATCCGCACAGTGTTCACTGATTGATGGCTGGCGAAACTTTAGGCACGCCCGCCGTGCCAATGTGCCCGTGCTGTTCTGTCTGAGCTGGCGTTCGCACTTACGGGATTCCCGTGCAGGGCCACCCTTTTAAACTACTCTGGCCATTTCCCCACGCCTTCCGATTTCATCATTCCACTTGTCACGTTCACGTATTACAGAGGAGACAAACTACAGCTGAATTAGCAGGGAGGTTCTTTCTACGCTCCTTTGACAAGATTTTGGCTTGATTGGTTCCGTCTGACTGACTGTACGTCACAGCTCGGATGTTCCTCATTAGAAACTTGCGGGAATTTCACTTTCTGGTTGAGTCAGCTCAGATGTTCCAAAATGGTTCCACAACAAGGTAGAAACGTTCACTTTTGGGTTGAAACAGCTCGGATGTTTTGTATTGCAGAGTGGTCAACAGCAACCGATAGTCGTTTGTCTGGCAACCCGATGCATCAGCAGAAGCAATGGCCATCATCGAAGCTGGCAATAGCCGCACAGCTGTTTAACAGTTAGAGCAATGGTTTCCAGAGGGTCCAAGTAGCTTCAGAGGATGTACTTAAGGGCTAAGAAGGGGCCAAGGCACATGTTCAAAGGGTTCTTGGCCCCTTAGGGCCTTCGGGGGAGAGGTTCCCAAAAATGGGCTTTGTTTTGGCTTCTTGTTCGATGTCGGAAGACTGGCGGCCCAAACAAACGTTGGCCCCGCCAAAAGGTTCCACTCTCAGGGAACCCATTCCTTCAGAGACCTGTCTTGAGCCTATCAGGCTCCACGTTTGCGAGGAGGATGCCCTTGTCATTTTCAGGTCCCAAGTTAGGATATCGTTTCAGGCGCGAAGGCCGCCTTGAGCACATTAGCAACGAGTACTCAGTTGTCCCAAAAGGTTAACCTTTTATTTCCAGATTCTTTGAGAGGAAGATAGGACCACAGTCGTATGTTTGTTGGTTTTTCTAGAGCTGAGGTAATCATCGGCAGGGATACATAAATTGCGAATTAATAAGCAAGCCGGTCACCGATCTTCCTCCCAGGCTGTCCCACGACAAGAAAGAAATTCAGGCCTGAGCTGAGACGTAATTTTATTTCCTTGGGATGTACCGATGTACCTGAAGTGTCCAATATGTCGCCAGGAAGTCGTAGAGGGGCTGTTTGGTCACGTAGACGAGCCGGGATGTCAGATCCATGAGCAGATGTTGGCATTAGCCCTATGGTTACTCAACAGTATTTGTTCGCAAGGCGCCGTAACCCAGACCTCGAGTGGTGCGTTTTTTTTGTTTTTCTTTCTGGAGGGGGTGTCCCTTGAATAGTGAACCCAGTTGCGTAGTGGTGCCTTTTTTTTTGGGGGGGGGGATGTGTTTCCCCTTTAAAGTCAACCAACTAAGAAGGGATACCTTTTTTTCCCATGGAAATCCACTAGGCATCTGGGTGAACTACCAAGAAGGGAGTGCCGTTTATTTCCTGAAGCCGCTGGGTCGGGTTTCAAAAAGGCAAGGCGGCTACTCCCTCCCCAATTTTGGTCCCGTCAGAGGCTAGGTCCCCCAGTAGTGCTTTTTTGTTTAACTCTTTTTTGATCTTTTTGGGCGAGGGGTCCCCTACTAAAATAGAGTACCAAAAAAAAGGGTACCCTTATTCTAACCTCTCTACTGGAGGACCTAGGAGGGACAGGGGTGGGAACATAGATGCATCCAGCTGCTTCCGTGGAACGTGAAACGCACAAAGTTGTAGGATTCCTTTCGTCTCTTTGCCGTGCGATAGGAGGTCAGATGAAGCGGGCGAGGTGTTCCCCTTCTTTCGTTGGCTTTTGGCCCGGGCAGGTCACGAGTTCAGATTGTCCTTGCGCAACATGAAAGCAAATGGTGGATCATGCGAGCAAACATCTTTGCCAAAGGAGGCCACGAAAGGCCGATGGTGGTAAATCAACCATGTGTAGGGGCAGGAATGTGTACTTAAAAAGACTGGCTCAAGCCACATCTATCTATCTGTGTGATGTGTTCTTGTATTTGTTTCTCTTTGTGGGATGTGTTATTTTGTCTCTTCTTTTCGACGGTGTTGCCTTCAGCACATAATCAGTGTGTTTCTGTTGAAGGGGCAGGGTTGAAACCCGGCACTTAGATGGAAGCGCTTCGTTTTACTCATGTCTGACGGGTCTCATTCGCGATTTCGCGAATGAGCGCTTTCGCGTTGCTTGGTCCGAGAGCAGGTTCGGAATAGACAAGCGACAAGGAATACGAGATACCGCGGCACGTCGTTTTCGATTACAGATGGTTTCGTTTGTGGCCCTCTCGGGATGGTGCAGCATTGAGGATCTTGAACAGCCCAGACTATTTGTTCCTTCTTTTGTAATAGCGGCCTTTTGCGCAGGCGGTCCGCTTCTCCGCAAAGAGCGGGCAGCCTCTTGGAAGAAGCGTGTGCAGTTTGTCGCAGCAGCGGAGGCTGTGACAAGCAAATTGCATGGCTTAGAGCACTGCTGGGCCGGACAAATGTACAGTGTTTGCTTCATATACTTACCTCTTAAAAAACACAACTTTTCAACTTCTTGGGGGTAACATGGGCTATATGTCTGTAAGAGATTAACTTCCCCAGGGCTTGGAGTTTTAAGGGGTACGTATAGGGTAGAAGCCGCGTGAAATCAAGTCAAGGAACAAGTGAGCTATATTTGATTGGGTAACCCCATGACCTTCATCCTATGACGGATTGAGTTGGTTTCATAGTACCCGACAACCCCCAGTATCATTATAGACCTAAGCCCCTTATCAAAGGAAGGCCAATTTGGACGAGTGCTCACTGCACTGCGCACGGCTGAAGGCAAGTGAAGGCAAGTGAAGGCAAGTGAAGGCAGGTGGCTTGGTTGGTCCTTCATTTTGATGAGACTCTGCGTGTCTGCCAGCGGAGGGTCTGCCTCCAAGAATAAGACAAACATGTTCGCAAGGATGGTCATCAAGTATGGCTAGCAGTCCGAGCAGCTTTGAAAGAGAGGTACTTTGACCCGGTTCAACCCTCAGTAAATTTCTCTGGGCCTGCTAGCACATAGTTCGCATCCACAAGCAGTGAGAAGAGGTGTATGATCTGGTCTTGATTGTTGTTTATCGGCGCGCATTGCATGGAACCCCAACATCTCTCATTGCTTTTCCAAGGAATCTCCTGGTCGGACCTGAGAAGTGTTATATTTGACACGGGCCCATTTGGGGGACACGTTTTCCCCTGTTGACGTGAATTTCCCATGAGACTTGGGGCCCGCGAACAGTCAGGTATGCACCGGCATTGAGCCCAGAAATGGCGGCCAAGTTTTATCAGGCACCGTTGCAGTCGAAACCAGAGCCACATGGGAGTGTGTCTTGGTTCGAGGGTACCTTGTTTTTGGTGGTTTTAAAGTGAAGCCAAAAGGACAACCACCATTATATTGTTTTTCTTGCGCGGCAGTACCTGGTTTTTAGTGGTTTAAAGGGAGGCCAAAAGGAAACCATATACATATATACATATTTGGGGGGGACCTTGTTTTTTGGTTTTAAAGGGAAGCCAAAAGGAAAACCAGCATTTTAGGCGGGTTCTAGCACAAGGCATCAGAAAACGGACAGCCCGGGATTGTGAATCACCTGTTGGGACATTGATCAGGTTTCTACCAGATGGGCCCAAATGATGTCTGTGTGTGTGTGTCTTAAGCGAGGAACCAAAGCCAGATTGGTCCTTTCTGAAATATCCACGTTGCTTTTGGATTGTGTTTAACCAGTGAGTCCATTTCACTGAGTAGGAATTCAAGGGAACCACACTTGCAACCAAGAGGAGAATGACTGTTGCACATAGTGGCAACTGGGAAGCACTGGGTAAGGTTGACCAACTGACAAATCGATTTTATGTTTGCTTTATATACCCGGGTTGGGCGATTCAGATCTAATTTGGCAGATTTCTAAGGGATGGTTCGTGTTCGTTTCGCAAGGCAACTTTGAGATGGCATGTATTGGGTCTGGATCTGATTCTGATCATGCAGAGCTGTGTGTCTCCGGCTCAGGCACCTGAGTCTGTCTTTTTTCAGGGTGCCCCTTGATTGCTTGTTTGTGGTGTTTCAAGGACGCCAACAGGAAAACCGGAGCCACTTTGGGGGGTCAGTAAAGCAAAAGACACCCCGACTTGCAACTACAACCTATGGATTTCCGCCTGTGAGGTGCACAAAAGGTTATTCCAATAGCCCCGATTTGGGGCCCCATGCTTGGACAGTGACGGATATATTTTTGCTGGTCGGCAGCAAAACCAAGAAAACGATGGCCATAGTGGTGAGGGCTTACAGAAAAGACGACGAGTTGCTCAGCTCGGGTGGTCGGCGCACAGGAAATGCGAAAACTCGGAGTTTTCCGCCATGACCTGCGACGGAACCTAGGTCCCCCAGTAGTGCCCTTCTCTCCCTATTTTTCGGAGGAGGGTTCCCCTACTAAAATAGACTACAGAAAAATTGGGTACCCTTATTCTATCCTCTCTAATGGAAGACCTAGGAACACCTCCGAAGGAAACAGAGTTCTGCCTCGACCGCACACTCCAACATCTACCTATTCATGTCGCTTGGAAAAGTCCATTCTGCCAAGACAACTTTCATCGGGGCTGGGAGAGGAGAGGAAGGGGAGCCCAGGGGAGCCCTCAAGCAGCTGCACCTGAGATACTTGTTCCATGCATCAGTAGTTCTTCGCTTCTCGGATCCTGGAGGTCAGTGACGTAGTTCAGCTGCCAGCGCACATGGCTCGTCTTTTTTTTAGGGAGCCCAACATGGCTTCGGGTTTCCTGTTGGTTTCCCTTGCGAAACACCAAACTTGCTGGTGCTCAGGTAGGGAATGCGGGAATGAACCCAGGGATTCCCTTAGAGGAAACCACCAGTTGGATGGTTTACCAGGATCGTTCCCTCGTTCCCTGCTAGAAAAGGGTACCCATAGAAAACACGGGGACCCCGCACGGCTCGCAATCACAGCGAGCCCGGCACCGGCCAGGCTCGCCGTCGTTTCTCCGAGTTGGCGCATCAGCCGGAGCGACCTGGCGAAAGCCAAAGACAAAAAGAGCCTGGCAGTGGCACCTTCCGTTTTTGTGTGGGGGGGGGGAGGGGGGGGGGAAGGGGGGGTGGTAGGAATGCTTTTGCAATTTTTGTTTGTTTGGTTTTCTTTTCCGGTGGGGGGTGGAGACGTGGGGGGTGGGAGGAATCGTTTTGCAGTTATTTATGATGGGGAACGCCTGCGTAGGCCTCCGGGCTTCCCGGAGTGACACAGCTTTGATCTCTGAAACTTGGGAGTGGGGGTCCCATTGTTGAAACCAGAACAAGGCGGGATGCGCTTTGGCAATATCAGAAAAAGCCAGCCGGGACGCGATTTAACAGCTCGGCCCGAAGAGCCTTGGCCAGTCGGGGACGCCTTTGCACTTGCGCAGGCTAGTCGGAACCCGGAAATGAGCCCTCAATCTCTTGAAAACAAGGAGAGGGGCGATACTGCGGATGGTTGCAAAAATCCATTTGCAACACGAAATGACACCATGGTTGAAACCATGACGTTTCTTGGTATTTCCAGCGAAATTATCATTTGAGGGTTTCTTAGTTGGTGCAGGAGTTCGTACATCCGCAGTAGCAACACCATTTGGTTGCCGAAGAAGGCTTTGCACGTTCAGCCCCAAATACCAATGTGCATTGTTTCTTGTTCTGGACTTCCAATTTGAGTGTGGTGTTGCTTGTTGGCTGAAGCGGTTGCCTTTCGCGCGAAGCCCCGCCTTCGTCCGGCAAACCCCACAGTCTAGCTGAGTCTGGGTTGTTTTGGTGGCCATGGGGCAGCCACTGGTGCAGCCTGGCGATTTTTGGACATGCGAGCAAGCTCCGCTAGAAACTTTGTGGCTCCCAGCCATCCCCTTAGCTTTTTTGCCTTTTTGTGTTTAGCGGTAGTTTCCATTTAAACCAATAAAAGTTGAACTTTTAGCGGGGGATCTGAGGGTAGCCAGAATACATAAACCCACTGAGGGAGTCCCCTTTGTGCGCGAGCAAGTACCCATCCAAAAGCAGAACTCAAGGCCTCGCTAAAGGCCATGTTCCCTTAGAGGCCCTCACTCCCTGACTTTATGGACTTTATACTTTTATGGTTGGGCCACTTGAAGCGTAAACAGTTCCTGGACTTTTTCTGGTCGAACTTCTTTTAGGGTTGGACCATTTTAATTAAGCGTAAACAAACAGAATTGACCTTTATTGGCCCTCCCACTCCATTGTGCTTGATTGAAAAAATGAACCCTCTGCAGCTTTTTTGGATCGGGAACGCCCCGCTGAACCTAAAGAAGCCGCGCCGAACCTTGAGAAAAAGACACAACTTCCACCCCATCTCCATCGGAATTGACGAGGCCCTGTTCCATGTCGTGAACCGAGGCATGCCCTGACCATGCAGTTCGAGCCCGGAGACATCCTGGTGCCGTGCCAAGGGAAAGAGAGAAAGTGGTGCTCACTTCCGGAGATCCTGGACCTATTTTTGGCTTTGCGGCTGTGTCAATCCAGTTTGTTTCAGGACATTGCAGCTCATTTTTCTTTCAAAACCAAAAGGAGCAAAAGGAAGGCTCAACTGCTCGGCCCACAGAAAGTCATCATTGTAAACGCTTGCGCGCGCCCGACCTGGGCGCTGACAGTTTTTATGGCTGCAACTGTTTTTTCCTTTTTTTCTTTGTTTGCGTGCAAGTTTGATAGAACTGCACTCTTGAGCATTGGTTATTTGCAAGATCACGTGGTACTCGTCGGGGGCGATATGTTGTTTTTGATATGACTATTGTTTGCGTGCGTCTTGTTCAGCATTCTGCCAGGGACGCGTCTTGGTTTGCCTTGGTTGACCAGCACCCTGAGCGTTCAACTGGTGAAACACAGCGGTTCCAATGCAAGATTCCGGGTCAAGCCATTTTGTCCTGCAGCGCTGCCCTTCCAGCAACCTTGACAAGTTGAACCCATTTGGTGATGCAACGGTTCCGTTCCAATCGCAACATGCTCGCAAGCCCCTGATCACAAGCGTCCCCAGCGTGGTTCGCTATGTTGCTGCCCGGAAACACGCGTTTGTTCAAATTAAAGATCCGATTCTGCTCCATCGCCACTTGTGCGGGGTGTCCCGAAATCACAAGTGTGCCCAACCCTGTGCCACAAGCATGGGGACATTTGGTTCCACTTTCTGTGATAGGGAATGCAATTGAACTTGCCGTGAGGATAGCACACTTTGGTATTACAGAAATGGGCCTTTCTTTTGAAGGGGTTCCCTTGTTGGGGTTGGTTTAAGGGAAAGCAACAGGGGCACCGTTTCCTCTCAACAAAAACGCACGCAATCATGGTTGTTGTTGGGAAACGTTTTACATTTTGGCTTATTGTAGTTTAGTGGTTGAAATCCAACCACTGAACTGCGATTTTTTGTTTGCTCCCCTTCCAACGTCAACCAAGAGTTGGTGATTTGTGGGCCTCAGGTCTTCGACAACCGCCGTGTCCTCCACGCTCGATCCCACATCCCGGCCAACGATGCGGCACGCTGGGTGCAAGGCGCGAGAAGGGTTTCTCGCTTCCGGGAGAGGGACTTCTAGGTCCCCTTTCTCACCCCTTTTTGCAGGAGGCTTCCCTTGCTAAAAAAGACTACAGAAAAAAAAGATGATACCCTTATTCTTCCCTCTCTCTACTGGAGGACGTAGACTTACAGTTGGGTGGAAGCACGCGATTTCTCATCCCGGTGTTGCTTCCCAGCCATCCCTTTAGCTGTTCAGATTCTTAGGGTCAGTGGGGTGGGTGTCCATTTGCCCCCAGGCGGATCTGAGGACAGCCCAGTACCCACACAAAGAGACTTGCGCCTACTTGCACCCAACGTTGAGGCAACTTGAATGTTATCCTTGTGGCTTCCCTTTCACTTCGGGGCGGGAGGCGGTTGGCACTGACTCACTCGATCCACGTCACTCATTGAATCTGTCGGGGTTTGTCCTATCGGGGAGTGACCCATTGAGGATGAAACCCAATGTCTGGCAAAGCACACCATTAATTTCAACTGCAGGTTTCGTCCAGAGCCTTTGGACTCCTTCAGGCGGTTTGGGTTTCCGGAGGGGCTTCCCCCGATTTTCGCCACTGGACAGCCCAAGAGGGCGTATAGCCAAACGAGAAACGTCCTGGAGTCCTGAGCGCTAAAAGGGAGAGAGGTGACCCGCACAAATTTGTGGAAGTGGGGACTCCTTGTGCTGAAATGATGCCAAAGGGAAGGACTCCAGTTGGGACCGATTCTTGTTTCGAGAAGTCCGTAAGAATATGTCGAAAGCGCTTTTGGTGATTCGACATATTCTTGCTGGTCCTTGGTGGTCAGTTCTGGATTCCGGTCAAGAGCAACAGAGGCTGAAGATAAGAAATGACTAAGCTTAACTTCACATTTGTTAGGAGAGCCGTACCAGCCAGAGGCATCCCATTCAAAGCAAAGTTGACCTTATGTGTTTTAGATGATCAAAGCCGCGCAGCACGGAACCGCAACTGATTTAAACATTTGGATACGGAGCCGCAGCCTGGGGTGGGTTCAAGATAAATCCTTAATTCAGGGAAACCAAATAGCAGGGATACCGGCGGAACCAGGTTGATACGGGAGGATTCCCCCGTTTGATGCGCCTTGACCAAATTTGATGTGGGAAATGGCGCCAAGGGAAACCCCCCATATCTTCGCTTCCTCCATATCCCCGCTTGTTCGTTTGTCCAAATTAATCTGTATGCCAGATAGTCAAAGGAAATTTAGCAGGAACTTCCGTGAAACTGGAAATTGAGCCGGAGCGCCAAAGGCGGCCCGTGCATGAAGTGGGCTCTCCAGGGAATGGCTGCAGCCAGAAAACCCGCTGTGCTTTCTTTGCATATATCTACAACTATATACATATATGTATATGTAATTGTCTATATGTGCATATATGAACATATGTATCGATCTATACATATATATATATATATGTACCACCCCCTTGAAATACTCAGGGTTTTGCCCAGAACTCTGGTGTTTGGCCAGACTGGGGCAGATAAATGCCTTGAGACTCTGAACTGAATTGACAGGCCGTGCAACTCCATGGCAAATTCCCACCAAGCAGAAGCTAGGTCCTCCAGCTAGGTGCCCTTCTTTTTACCCTTTTGTGCTTTGGGAGGGTCCCCTGCTAAAATAGACTACAGAAAAAAGATGGTACCCTTATTCTAGCCTCTCTGCTGGAGGACCTAGGAAGTTAAGCTTAACGTTGAAAAGGAGTTGCTATTTAAGCAACTCGGAAGTCACGCTGGAGTATGCAAAGTGCACTTTGGAGGCACCAGCTCAAAAATCACAACCAGCAAATCAACAACTGGGGGCAAGGAACTCATTCCTATTTGCAACTGACGCCCCTGCGCAGTTGCATTTACATGTTACTGCAATGTTCTGCGCATAGTTCCATACACATTCTCATTGAGTTTCTTTAAGTCGCATTTGCAAAGCAACTATCTTAGTTGCACGGTGCTTGACTATTTTGATTCAGCCCTTGTCAATAACAATATTGTCAATGTAAAACGCTTTCGAGTTCCAACCAATTTCAACTTTAATCGATACAGCTGGAGAACACGGCTATTGTCATGGCCAGTTAAAACTGGAATCAGCTCAATTTCGAAGGGAGTATTGTTCTTGTCCTTATCTAACTCCATGTGGTCTTAATCAAGCAAGGACTGAGCCAAGCTAAGAACGGAACCGTGTTTGCAAAAACAGGTCTTATTCTTGGCATAACATGCCGTAAAACGCGGTGGTGTTCAGCGTGTGCTCAGATCGTGTTGCCCTGGATCGAAAGGCAAATATTCAAGATTCCGCATCAACCTTCTTGGAACACCTCAATCCTGGCCAGCAAAGCTTGACAGTTTGTCTAACCCTTTGGGGTTCTAGTTTTGCTAGTAGGCCTTGATAAAAGTTAATAGGGGCTGCTAGAAAAAACTTGAATTCCTTAGCCCCAACCCAGCGACCCAAAAACCATGAAGGGCGGGCAACGTTTTACAGAGAGGTTCCGGTGAGCAGAAAGCCGAGCGAGCGCTGTTGTGACATTCGGTTCATTTCACGGGATCACAGAGAGTTCCTTTTTTGATGTGCCCGCGATGGTATGTGTCTCAAAGCCACCCTTACGTATGTAATTGTTGCCACGAGATCGCGCGCATTTTGACAGCCATTTAGTCCATGTCCTTATTAGTAAGTTTATGTTCCCTGTCGGGTTAAAGGGAACCTATCACTACTTTTGTTTGTTTTTGCCAGGGGCAAACACGCCAGAGGATTCGAAGACAGTGGGGCCAACCATGGAAGTGAACGCTTTCTGGGGTCCCTGTTTGCAGGCTGCTACATGGATCGAGCAGCTCAGTTGAAGAAGGTCGTTGGCCAGAGCTATTCAAAGCTGACAGTTTGACCTCAGCCTGCTGGTCCGGTAAGCAGGGAATGACTCAGTCCCGGTGTTGGGAATGCCATTTTAGTGGCAGACTGCAAGTTCTGATTTTGTTTGGCCAATCCACTTTAGCGCCAAATTCTGAAGAGGTGTAGAGCTCTTCTGGGGCCCAAAAGCCGGTTTTATGCCGGCTTTGGGGGGTTGAGGCTGTTAGACCCAAGCATCCCATTTTATCAAATGGTGGTCTTCGATGTGGCAAAGGTCCCGTGGAGACTTGTTGGATACACCTGGCTTTTCCATTAGACCTTAAGGATAGCCTCTTTTCAAACTCATAGAACAGAAACCCTCCAAGCGGATGACGTAGCCCAGATGTGTGAACCTGGGAAGGATCGGAGACGAGATCAGATGATCTCCTGAGATCTGCATTGGAAAAAGGTAAGACAAACCACTGGACAGCGGACCTCACTTCCTGAGTTCATGAACTTTAAACTTTGGGGGAAGAACATTTTAGTGGTAAACAAACAGTTTGGGCTTTTTTTTGGCCATCCACTCAGCCAGTGAGGGACTATAATCAAGAGAAAGCGCGCGCCCGTGTGGATAAAGGCAAGACAAGTACCAGTTGTCTTTATCTCTTTCGCTTGGGGCTGTTTGAAGATGGCCATGGCTTAAAATTTCGGTGGGCCTGCTCCGAGGTTTTGATCATACGACTCAGCCAAAAGAAGACTCGACTTGTTTTGGGACTAATTAACTTGACTGCTATTGGGTCGGATCTTTAGACTTGAATTTTTTGGGAAATAAAGGTGTTTTCCACTAAACCCCCAAAAAGTTAAACTTTTTGCAGGGGCGTCAACAGCAACCAAGTTAAGGTACCCGGGGATTTGGTTACCCTAGCCAAACCCCAATTCGTGAGCAGAGAGTGGTTTCCTTCCGAGGATGGGCTTTGGTATGCCTTCGAGCGCCTACGACGCATTGTGCGCGGGGCGTAAAAACCGCCGCTCTGCCAGTCTGGCAGCTGCGCAAGGCTCTCAGCCCAGATGGTGTTCTTCCTTTGCTGGGCTTCTGAGGGCTCATCAACCCATTGCGCATGGTGCCTACACCCTCCCCCACCAAAAAAAGCAATCGCGAAAGGGCAAAGAATAGGTACAGGATCCTCCCCGGGGTAACTGGCCCACTGCATGGGTTGAACACGGACTTCTGTGTCCAAGTCAATATATAGATTCTTGCCAGTAAGGTGCGATGTCTTGCATTCACTCACGCTGAGAATCGGCGAAGCCTGTTGCCTTCATGCCTCAGATTTTTGAGGTTCACTCTCCCCTCGTGGCTACGGGGGGCGGACACGTGGCCGCAGGTGAGCATGTGGTTTATTTGTTATTTCTCGTTTTGCACACAACGGTTCGCCGAATCCTTCTTGAGCCTCTGTTTTGAATGCTAGATGCGCCTCTCCAGTACCCGCTTGAATCTCGGGGATGCTCCCTCGAAGGCAGCTCAGTCCTTAGAATTTTGGCAGTAAAGCTAAGATACGTTGGGTGATGCCTTCAAAAGAGAGGTAACATATTTTTGCCAACCGTTTGGGGGAATCAAGCTTTGACATGCCGTCACATGCAGGTCTGCAGCAGACGCGAGACATTGTTGATTCGGGTTCGCTGTTTCGCCATGCACGGAGGGAGCATCCTGGACGTCCGAATGCATTGCAATACCTGCATGTCGTATCTTCCGTATGGGTTTCTGAAGTTTCGGAGCCAGGGAGATTGCTGGGTCGAAGAATCTAATCCCGGATCTAAACTTCAGATGAATCCACAGGACGCTTAGAGGAACTCAGAGGAGCCTCCCAACTGAATGCATGTCCTTAAAGGGAGCCAGCCCGTAGCACTGTCCTCAATCCGGAGTTGCCCTAGGCGTCGAAGCCCCAAAGAGGCAAAGATGGCAACCATGCCTAGCATGGAAAGTACCCTAAACCTCGAGGGAGACAGGAGCACAATACGTAAATAACTAAATAAATAAACACAGACATAACAACAACCTGATACCAACAAACCCAACTGCAAGATCCGCATGTCAGCATCCATGCCTGGGAGGGCAAAAAACATCCTCAAGGAAATCCAACAACCCAGCAAACAAAGAACAACTCGAGGAACCCAACCCGTCATAAAGATGTGCTTGAAGCCTTGTTTCTTCTTGATATCCTCGAGTTGTGTTTTGTTGTTTCGAAAGTATGTTGTTTAAATGTGCTCTGTTTTGTTTTGTACCATTCCAAGCATGGTTGCTGACGTTCCCGACGTTCTGTTTGTCTTGGTGAGTGTCCTTGTCTTGTTTTGGGTAATCTTCCATCTCATGCATGGCCACTGACTGCTTTGAAGTTGTTTGTTCCTGTTGTGATTCCTCGCGTTTTGTTCCAGTTTTTCCAGCTCAAGTATGGTTGACTTTTTGGGCTGTTTGATAGGTTTCCTCAAGGTTGTGTTGGTGTGCTGTTACAAGTGTGGTTGCTGATATTTCAACCAATTGACAGGGACACAGCTCTCAGAGTGACCTTACAACACAGGCTGCCTGAGAGCAAGCAGATCAGTCAGTAGCTGTGATTGACAATGCATGATGATTTGCATCGATTATGCAAATGACAGATGATGTAAGAAGGCCCTTTTTGAGGTCCTGGCCCATTTTTTGGAAGGCTCATCCGTTCATCCTTGCCATCTAACATTTGGCAAACAGTCTGAATTTGAGGGAGATTGGCATTCCGACCAACCATCAGTCAGCAAAAGTTCGGCAATCTCCGTGCCTATCAGTGACCCACGCGCCATCCGGAGAGGACTGAAGCGGCGCAGTGAGTGAGCGTTGCAGTGGCCCTCCAAAAACGATCGGTCACTTCGGATTCATTCCAATCATTTTTCTTGGTGGCTCCCAGCCATCCCCTTTGCTTTTTGCTTCGTGGTAGCATTTAAACCACTGAAAGTTCAACTTTTTGCGGGGGATCATAAATTGGGCAGCCCAGTTTAGTCAGAAACAGAAAGAACAAGTCGGGCCTTTCTTAGGTCCAGGTTAACAAGCGGCTGTAGGCGTGCATCTTGATTTTGGTTTTCCACCTGGCACCGAGATGCCGCAAAAGCAACACTTTTTGCAGGTTCTGGAACATCCAACAAGGCGATTGCCGGGGTCTCCAAGACCATGTTCTTTTCTTAGGTAGCCCACATATGAAACAGAACCTGAAGGTGTTATTTTCTGTGTACCCCTTATAATGCAGATGTTGGCCAAGGCTGGGTTAACAGCTTTTACTGGGGGTCCAAGTCTCACAGAGGTGCCGCCCTTTGTCCACTTATTTTAGTAAGAACGGTGTTTGGTACCCCGAGCCAAGTGAACCACTGTCGCTTTCCGCTGGGGACATATAAAAGTCCAGCGTAGAAAAAAACAACTTGCTCCCTTGCTTTGACATTTAGGTCTGAACCAGAAATTGAGACACTCTCTGCATTGGAATGGTTGAATGACATCAAAGGTACACGCGAGATCAACCTGTCATGCGACCCAACAGCTTGCCAGGAGCCTGCGAGATCACTTGCTTCATATCCGCAGGTGGCCCGTTGCTCGACTCTTGTGCCCTATCTTCCCGAGGCCTGTGGCCTGGTTTTACCTCCGGCCATGGCTGCTCCGCGCCTGCCCGCAGGTGTACTGTTTGCCGTGCCCCACACATAATATGCTTCCACAGACGTCGTTGGTTGTGCCAGACGGAGCATCATGGGGCGGGCATTGCGCATGCGCACCTCAGCCCCAACGCAAACGCGCGCGTTTGTCGTGCGTTAGGATGCGAGAGAGAGAGAGAGAGTGCAAGTGCAGTGGGCACTGCTCGACGTTGCGTGCCTGTCGCGTTCACGTGTGGCTTCCTGCGACTGCAGGCCTTTTGAGTTGCCCACATTCGGTTGCCAGATTCAGTTTGCTGCAGCTTGGGTTGTGCACTAGATTTACAAATATAGAGGTAGTTTGCTTTGGAAGTAAGCCAGTCTTTGATCTCATTGGTTGACACTGGGCTATGATTTTGTTGAGGCAGTCCACACGTACCGGAAATAGCATGCATGCTGATTCATCATGGCTTGATTCAACACACTTTTGTTAGATTTGTTTTACTTCACAAGTCAGGCCCCAGGAACAGCACGGATACTCGATACTCCATGAGGCATACCCATTCCTGGGGCGCCCATGCAGCCATGTAAGGGCCTTGAAATCTCGTTGAAAGGGAGGTGAACCTCACGTTTGAAGCAGTCCAAGTCCGCCCAGTCGCAGCAATACCATGGGCCACACGGCGTGTTTCTGCGGTCGCGCGGTCAGAATTTGCGCAGCGAGTTCGGCGGAGTCAGGGCAGAGACAGCCTCACATGGCACGGTCTGCCCGAAATGGACGTCCGCACCATTTTCCGGGGGCGTACCAGGCTCCGGGTCGACGGACGCCAAGATGTGTGGGGTCAGATGTGAGCAATCAAAACAGGGATCTCCGGAATTTTGTATTTTAAGGTCGACGACCTATGACACTGAATCTATTAGATCTTATATTTGCTGTGTATTTCTCAAGATGTGGGCCAACATAAGAAATAGACCAAATCGTGTTTCAAGGTCCCCGCTTTGACATGACTACGCAGGGAGTGCGAAATATGATCGTTTTTGGGGTGGGCGGAGAGGGAAGTGGATCAACCCAACCAAGAACAGGTCTGGATATCCGCCGCCAGGGTTGGATTACCCACGTGCTGAGGTGCTACGTGAGAGTGCATACGTTGGTAGACTTCCCGCATTGCTCTTCATGCAGCGTTTGTGCTGCTTTCTTCATGAAGTTGCTCAAAATGGTGGACCCATGAGGAATCCCCCTCTAGGTTTGCTACATAAAATCCAAGGGCAACTTTCTTGGGTGCGAGATTCTATTTTCTAGGTGGCTCCCAGCCATCTCCTTGGCTTTTTGGCCTTTTAGTGTTTGGTGGTAGTTTCCATTTAACCCACTAAAAGTTGATTTTTTGCTGGGGATCTGAGGGCAGCCCAGTTTTGTTCCGGGGTCCCTTGACTATAAGAGCCACGAGGCAACTGTCCGGCTCCTTCCTGGGGCCAACTTGTAGACTCGCGTCAGGGACTTATGGATGTCATGTTTAAGGTTGGACCCTCCAAAATGGTGGAATGACCGTCAAAGAGCATTTTGTTGATTGCCATTTTTTAATACCCTACCCCAAACAAAATGGTGGTGTTCCTTTGGGTTTCTCCTTAAATCCATGCAAAACGGGTCCCTTAAAAAATGACACTCATGCTCCACAAGTCCAACTTTCCGACACTCAATGAGTGTGTCTTCGTATTCACCCACACCAGTCATCCAGTGTTTAGGGTCTCCAACATGTTTCTTTGTATTTGAAGGTAGACTAAGTAATGGCAAGGATCTGAACATGTGATATATTTGATGTATTCCCAGACACCCAGTGGGTTGTTGCTTCTTTTTTTTTTCTAAAGGGGGGTTCCGCTTCATCTTCAAATTCAACTACCCTTCTTTCGCTATGGCCGCTGGGGGGGTTGGTATATGGCCGATAAAGCCTCGGTCGAGAAGAAATCCGTCGGCTCGGGATGCCTAGCCCTGCGCTGCTGCACTTGAGTGACCCGCAAGCGAAGAGGCGCGGCTATCATATTAACTTAGACCCAGCCACGCCGAGACATCCTCCTCTTGTCATCAAAAAGCCCAGGTGCACAGAGGAAGTGGCTTTACATATACTTACACATATGAGGCACCGTCAAACTTACTTCTGTTGAATTTAGTATTCGGCGTTTCACTGATGATTTTGCAAGAATGCACAAAACTATGGCAAACGATAGGGGACTCTCAAAAAAACGATACCCTTGGAAGCAATTATGTGTATGTTCGCGTGCTTGTTGTTTATGTATGGGATTGCAATTATCTCTTTTGAATGGCTCGCGCTTATTGGACTCAGATAAGGCGCTCCGATACTTCATTTGAAAAAGGGCACTCGCTTTACACAGGCTACTTTTGCTAGGGCACGCCTTCGATTCAAGTGGCTCCCGCCTGCCTTTGTCCTCATGCCCCATGGCAAGGGGTTACGCACAGGCCTTCCACAGTGTCTTCCTGCCTTCCTGCCTTCCTGCCTTCCTGCCTTCCTGCCTTCCTGCCTTCCTGCCTTCCTGCCTTCCTGCCTTCCTGCCTTCCTGCCTTCCTCTTCCGCCTTCCTCTTCATGTCTTAATTCCTTCTTTTCTCCTTGCCTGTCTTGCTCTTGTGCTCTACTTTCTGCTTTCCATTTCTCCTTTCTACTTCCTCCCTGTCTTGACTCTTTGCATTCCTTCCTTTCTTCACTTCCCTTCTTCCCTTCTTTTCTTCTTCCCTTCTTTTCTTCTTCCCTTCTTTTCTTCTGCTCTTCTTTTCTTCTTCTCTTCTTTTCTTCTTCCCTTCTTTGCTTCTTCCTTTCTTCCCTTTGCTTACTCCTTCCCTCCCTTCTTCCCGTCTCTGCCTCTCTTCCCGCAATACTTGCAGAGTGAGAAGTCTCAGAAAGCACAAACCGCCGGAAAACGATAGGGGACTCTCAAACTAAGTAGCGAAGCCGCAAGTAAGTAATTTCGAGTGCTTCTGAGATTTGCGAGCTGGGAAATGCGCTCAATCCCTGAGTTGGACTAAAACCACTTGTTGGGCGTGGACCAAAAATGACGCGCGGAGGTTTCTTCTGGCCACTCGATCGGAGAGTCCGCAAACTTGGCATGGGAGCGCTGCTAGAGGAAGTGTGTTTACTAGGTCCCCCAGTAGTGCACTTTTACCCTTTGGGGGAGAGGGTCCCCTACTAAAATAGACTACAGAAAAAGGGTACCCTTATTCTAACCTCTCTACTGGAGGACCTAGTTTATGTTCCCCCCCAACGTGCATTTTACTTACGTGTTTTATTTGTTTTTTGTGTTTTGACGCGTTTGTGTGTCATGCTTGTGGTTTTTTGGGACGTAGCGACCCCGGGATGGGGCCACAGTTTTTTTGTTTTTCCCGCGGGGTGCTTCCAACAATTCATTTCTTTTTGTTCCAGTTTGCAGTTGCAGATCTGCAGAGGAAGGGTTGGCCCGTCTTGAAACAATAAACAAAAACGTTGTTTGAAACAAGGCTCCTTAAAAGATACATTTTGCCCATTCGAAACATGGCTTTTTCCACCAAAATACAGGGAGACCACCATTTACAAGGCAATGTTTAGGTGTATAATGTAAGGATCCCTGTGAAATATGTTTTGTTTGAGTCGGTACCCCGTTTCTTTGGTGGTTTAGTGGGAAGCCACACGGAAGCCCACTACTCTTTTTTGGGCAGGGGGGGTCGGCATTTATCCAGGTTTACTGTTGTATTTGGGGTATGCCTATGTTTTTTCTCATCGGTCCACATATTCTTAATCGCTGGGTGGGCCATTTTCGCAGGTTTGCTGTTGCTTTTTTTCTTACACCCACAGCCAGATTTAAAAAAAATGTCCTGTACAGGGCGTCCCACTTTCAGAGGCGCCATCTGATTGGGGGCGGTTGTGTAACTCTGCAAGCGGCTGGATATGAAGCAAGCTTTAAAAAAACATGCATGATTTGTTTACCTTCTATTTGGGGAATCCATCAAAGAATTGAGGCTGAGGGGCGCTATCGCAAATGGTGCTTTACACCAGACCGTCGGGTTTTTCTCCAAAAGCACGCGCACTCTTGCAGGTTTTTGGCCTTGACCCTGTGTAAGACCACTGCAGGAATCAAAAGTTCAAAGCCTTTGAGTTCAGTTTTCTAGAGGTACCTTCCCCATTCTTTCCAGGGATCCGAATCTTTCTACAAAACCTCCTGAAACCCGATCGGGAAAACGGCCGGCCGGTTTTTGGAAAGAACGATGATTGAACAGAATGGAAGCGGAATCGACCCCTAGAAGTTTCCGCAGGAAAAAACAAGTCGCAAAGTAGACTACATCAAAAAGGGTACCCTTATGACTTGACCCTGTGTAAGACCACTGCAGTTGTTTTTTAGTTCAGAGCCTCTCATTTTCCATCGGGGAGGAGTTTCCAGGCGCGAGCTGCCGAGGCGCAAGCCGTTTCGCAACCAAAGAGTGAGCGAGAACTCGCGAGACGCTATGGAAAGAAAACGACCCGATGGGCGTCGGGTTGATTTGGAGGGTTGCCAGGGCTGAGTGCGCCTCCGAATCTGCCAACCGATTCCCATCCCGACCTATAGGATTTGCGTAATTAAGAGGATTGTCTAATCTGTGTGGGAAAGACCATTGAGTTTAAATCTACAATCTTCGACAATGGTTCGAGGCAATTTCATGCCATACTTGCGGCTTTCCGCATTCTTGATTCTTATTATGGATTTGGGGTAGACCATTTTGATACCAGGTTTGGATTATGTCTGAAATGGGGGACCTCTATGTGAAACCGGTCGAAGGCCATGCTTGGCCGGAAGTGCGACTTGCTCGCCTTTGGCCAGTGACGGAAGTCTCGAGTTCCTGCGGTGCCTTTGCCATGCGCCTTGGATGAAAGTTGGGTGCTGGACTGGCTGGCACTGAGGACTCACCTCATTTCAGTGGGTTAGTTGACATAAATCCCCACTTAGATGATGCCCACAGGGTCCCCTGAGTCCAAGGCGCTTTGCTTTCCAAGCTTGGCTCGTAGTGTTTGTTCAGCGGCAGGAGCCAAGGCACGGCTAGCACTGTCTGCAGGTTTTAACTCATCAGGGACGACATATCGCCTTGATGCTTTCGAAAGGATGTGTAGCATACAATCAAAGCAACATAGGCCCGCGGATGGACGAAATCTACTTCGCACCACCAGATGATCCCCTATGTAACAAGGGGATACACCTATCAACTTTCGCAGGACATCGTCCAGCAATAGAATCAAAGCTTGATCAACTTTCAATTGACAGGGACCACTTGCGTGCGTTTCAAGGGAGGGTTCTCAGATAGGTGGAGCAACTGAGCAAATCAGCAAATCACCGACTTAGTCGTCTCAAGCCTTGGAGGACTTATATAGGTTACATCCTAGGTTACGAACCACATGCTAACTTGACGGAACACCCAAGTACTTGGCCCTTGAAGCAGCCACCGAAACGCGTGTCACACGTTTGCACGCGTTTTTCGTTGAAGTATCGTTTCGTAGGGTTGTCGATTCTGTTCATGTTTGGTAGGCGGCTGCAAAAAGCTACCTAGATAGCCAAGTTGCGATCGCTTTTTTCAGTCACAGCTGCGATCGGTTTGCTGGGGTAAAGTGCATGGCAAAAAACGATCGCAACTGGCGATCCAGGTGCCTTTGTTTAGGGGACCCCCCCAAAAAAAATGGTGAAGTGTCCTTCTGGTTTCCGTTTAAACCCACCAAAGGAGTAGCCTCGAAACAAAAAACACAAGTTTGTTTGTCACCATGCCAAGGGTTTTGTCCATGACCCTGGCTTGCGTCCGCCTTTCCGGAGCCACTGAGGTCTCTCGAAACGACCTTTGTGGCGGCGCCAGCGCGAGGCAGGTAACCGTAGCAATGTGTCCCATGGTCATGAACCTGCTACTTCCATTTGCTTATTTGTTTTGTTGATTTTCCCTTGTTGGTCTTAAGAGGAATTTATCACTACTGTTTTGTCTTATTTGTTCCAGGGGTCTTAATCAAATGGAAGGCTACCATTAGTAGATATCCCTAGGCGAGAAGGAAGCAGACAATTGCTTTACCTTTTCTTGCTGAACATTTAAAGCGCACGTTTCGCATTCTTGGTGTTCCAGCATTTTCCCTTGCCAGATGGTTAACTTTTTGCGGATCTAGTGGTCTCAAGCCACCCCCAAATACAGATCCTGGTTTGGGTCAAATGGTCTTCCCCAAGGCGTGTGTGGCTTGGGTCACCCCGTTTGGCATGTGATTTGGTGGGACCAGCGGAAATAGCTGTCACATGGTCCCTCAAAAAAGCTCTTGAGAAATTACGTATGTGATAGCCGTAGTGGAGGTCCTAGTTGGGCTTGTCTTGTTTGGGTATGCCTATGCTACAAGGCAAGCTTTCTCCAATTGAGCCACAATCAAAACCCGGGTGGATGAAGGTTAGTAAGGGACAATCCCAACCACAAATAGCTGCGGCCGCCTTCTGAATTCTTTCCATGGTTCTGGGTCGACCATTTTAATACCCGGTTTTGATTGTGACTCAATTGGACAGACCTGACTTCACGACAGTGCGTCCTCCGTCCTGGATATTTGCTTCTCAAGCAAATGGAATGACCAAAGCCCACAAGTTAACACCAACAAGAACACGTGGACTGCGTGTCTGAAAATTTGTCTGCTGCAAATGGCCGCTGGTTCTTGTCCTTTCAAGTAGCTGACCCCGAAGCTGTTGGGTTACCCAGTACCAGCACCAACGTCCAACATGGAAATCGACGACGACGACACGCAAACGGCCATCTTCGGCCATCTGTGCGTTTGTTCATCCTGATGGTTTGTCTTGAATTCAAGGGAAGCCAGACTTACTTGCCTAAAGCCGACCTTTCATATCTTTGGGTTTCCCTTATTTCAACTTTGTAGACTACATCCCCCAGTAGTGCCCTTCTCTCGAGTTTCTTTTTCGGGGGAGGGTTCCCCTACTAAACTAGGCACACCAGAAAAACATGTTGGTACCAACTTATTCTATCCTCTCAAATCTGGAGGACCTAGTAGAGGTCCCAAAAAGGTGATCACCATTTTACTTCCAGATCCTTTGGGGCAAGCATTTGAGAGGCTGGTGAGATTCCAACACATGGGGATGGCCGAAGGGCCCCCTTGGCTTGCGGCTGCCGGTTTCGAGCCCGGGATGTTGGACACTCATCGTCATTTAGGGTTTCCATTGAGGGAACTAGTTATGTCCAGGAAGCCACCCATTTTAAACTAAGAGGAAGATGGCTCTGGTTTCCCTTAAGGCAATCATGACCATAATCCAAATAAGTTGGCACAAATTCAACAGATGAAAGGATCTGAACATGAGATGCAGGTGGTTGTCTGGGCGATGGATGCATCTCCAAACAAATGCCAATTTGGATGGTTATGGACACCAACTATTCATGGGGTCTGGGGGGGAGGGAGGGGAGGGGGAGGAAGCCGCAAAGGCCCTAAAGAAGGCCTTTTTAAGGGCTCAATAAGGGCTTTTTTGCCTCCCCTCCCTCCCCCCCAGCCCCCATGAACTATCTGCCAACGGAAGCTGTCTTCCGGCTCCTTTTTTTTGATCGCCCAAGATTCAAGGGTTGACCGTGGCACATGTGAAGTGACAATAGTTGATGGTTCTGCTATGCTGTTTTGAGGGTTCCCAGGCTTTCTTTTTCTCGCGTTCCGAAAGTGTTCCGATCTTGGTAATTAGCAGCCAGTTCGTCCGGCTTCCCGAGGGGAGCCATCAACGCCTCAGTTTTGACCAGCCAAGGGTTCCGAGGATCAACGAACCGGGCGGCTTATTCATCAAGCATCAACATTGACTAGGTCCCCCAGTAGTGCCCTTCTCTCCCGTTTCTTTTTTGGGGGAGATTCGGTTCCCCTACTAAAATAGGCAAACCAGAAAAACAAGTTGGACCAACTTATTCTAACCTCTCAAATCTGGAGGACCTAGTCAACATTCATGCCCGCCGCAGCAACCGTCGAGGCGCCGCGCGCCACGCGCCGCCGGCGCCGCCTGTCGCCTCCCCCGCGGGCGTCGTGGGGTCGGCGAACCTGGCGCCCCGCTCGGCGGCCAATCAGCGTGTGGCGAGCGCCGCGGCACGGGGGGTCCACGGTGGTGTTCCGTTTGCTCAAGAATATTCTAGGGGTGCCTTCCATTTTCATTCTTTGCAATGATCCTTCTTTCTAGAAAACCTCCGGAAACCCAGGGAAAAGGGCCGGTTTTTGGAAAGAACACTGGTTGAAAAGAACGGGGAATCAACCCCTAGAAATATGTGTTGTTTGCCCCTGTGGGCGTTAAAAGGGAATTTATGGCTGCTGGAAAGTATGTTTTGTTTTTTTCTTTCCCGGCGACCCAAGCAATGGAAGTTGGAAGGGGATTTGACATTCCGCTGCGATAAGTTTCATTTCCGCCCTGGTACCAGAGATGTGGTCTTTGCAGCGGCGAAACCCTTGAGGTTGCCCCAAGACAGGTGGTTTGCCTTTTGAATCCGCCCCCTTAAAGCCAAGCAAGAAGAGGGTCCCCCAAAAAAGACACCCAAATGGCTACGATTTTTTTAGGGAACCACCTAGAAAGCGATTGGTGGACATGAATCCCCACCGAAATGCTGTCCACCAAAGTCCCTAATGAAAATTCAGACCCAGCATGGTCAAGAGGCATAGGACAGGCGGAATCCAGCGAAAAGGAATCTCCCCACGGATCTTCGACATCGATCTGCGAGATCCTGCCATCAGCAGGTTGACCTCGGGCATCTTTGCGGCCCATGAGGTTCCGTATGGTCCAATTGACAGCTTTGCATCCCCTCTCCGCATGCCAAGCGAGAGCGGGGTCATGCGAACGCCCCTAAGCCTACGTAGGCTGTTCGTGACTTGCAAAACTTGTTGAATGCCAGCGGATTACCTGTTTGAACCAAAACACAAGGGGTGGCCACGGCAGATTCAGCGAAACCAACGGGTCCAGGAAGGCGTAAGAAGGCGACAGCCGTGGCGACACAAACTCCGGAGGCCAAGCCGTCGGCCGAATACCAAGACGCTGAGCAGGGCTGCAAAGCGAGTTCGCAAAGAAGAACAGCTCTAGGGGTTGATTCCGTTTCCTTTCTTTTTAACCATTGTTCTTTTCAAAAACCAGCTGTTTTTTTCAAGGTTTTGGGTGGTTTTGTAGAAAGAAGGATGCCTGGAAAGGATGGGGAAGGTACCCCCAGAACAGCGCCAAGTTGATTCGCCTGACATTCATCAACTCCTCAGACTCCATGTTATCTTGAACAGTGGCGGCTGCGTAGAGAGAGGAGCGCGCACAAGCAATTCTTCAAGGACACTCAAAACCTAAGACATGAGCCCCGTAATCAAAGCACTAGCTAGCGACGTAGGGACTCATGGTTTGCTCATTTGGGATCTGGGAGGGACATCGAGGAATCGCTAGATATCTAACAAAAACCAGGGGGGCACTCATTTTCCCACAGAGCAACGGTCAATATTTACCAGCATTTCGTAGTACGGAAATGACATGGGTCACACTCACCCAAAGGCACCATTAGGACATGCAGGTTACTCATTAACATTGACCTTGGCTATCCTCTTCTCACTTGCCCAAAGCGGACATTTCGACCTTTGGTTTTCCCATGTTGAAGTCTAGACCCCCAAAGGATCAACCGTGTATGTTTGGTTCCTTTGGGACAGTGAGTCTTTGGAGAAGTGGCTTCGACCGTCGCATGAAGGGAGGTCCCTCGTTCCGAGCAACGGGGATCTGCTCAGTTGGGGCCGCACTGCTGCTGGCCGCCCGCTACCACACCCGGCAAGCTCGACGAGCGCGCGCAGCGCGCGCGGTGCGACGAGCAGAGAAGTCAGAGAAAGGAGCGGGGGCTCAGCTGTGAAGCCATCAGTCAGCTTGGTCTTGGCGGCTCATAGCCTTTTAGTGTTTAGTGTTAGTTTCCATTTACCCCACTAAAAGTTAAACTTTTAGCGGGGGATCTGAGAGCAGCCCAGTGGTGATTTCCACCAAACATGGTTCAAGCACCTTCTGTTTGCAGCTGCGCATCTAAGTGCCTTATGGATCCCTTTTGTCAGGTTTTGGGACTTGTAGAATTGCAGATGATTTCCATCAAAGTCCAGCTACCTTGTATCACACTCCGAGCCAAACCCGGAGGGACGTGAAACCTTCCATTTGGAGAAGTTGGTTTTTCAGTTTGACGCATGAAGAAGTTGGGTGTGTCTTCTTTGGGGGGTACCCCCTTTTTGGGATGGTTTTAAAAAGGAAGCAAGTGGAACACCATCATTTAAATCGGTGCCCCATTTTTAGGCAAACCCAATTCTCAAACCCCACCCTGTCACTGTCACTGAGTTGTTTGTTGGTGCTCGGCCGCGAAGGGAAGTCAAAGCAATGATCTCATGTCTGCGGAATGTCAGTTATCAAGGCCGGACCTGCGAAGGAAGACAGCCCTATTTACCCCAGATGTTTGGTTCGACATGTAACCCCGGTCGATTCCTAACAATTTCCGCATGTGTACTCATGCAGCTTCGTCACTTGTCCACCTCAGGGATCTCATTGGGATCCTAGTAGCCAATACTCATCTGCAGTGTCCACGTCTGAAAACATGCAAAGCGTAGGTTTCCAATGCTGCAGAGACACTCGGACCACCCTGGCTACCACTGAAGCTCCCGATACATAACATATGAGCCACAGCAAGTAGGTACCAGTAACTGTAGTATTCATTGCCCCCACCATGGGAGTTTCTCAAAATGTTAGGCCCCCGTTTGTTTGGTTTATGAAGCGAAACCAAAGGGACACCACTGCCAGTTGAATGGACGCGATTCCTATTTCGAGACACATCCATGTTATGGTAAACTTTCATTTGTTTAAAAATATGTTATATTTCCCCTGTTGGTTTTAAAGGGAATCTATCACTACTGGAAATATGTCATTGTTTTCCAGGGGTCTTAAGCAAATGGAAGTAAATGGGTGACTCATCCCGATGTTTACAGGGCAATTTGGTGAGCGTACCCAAGGCCTCTCCTAACGAGCTGTGCACCGACGGGGCAACCCACAGATGGCTAAAACCCGGCGGGTGAACATGGTTGATGGTGGCGTGGAATGTGGGTCGTCATTGTTCAAGGGCTTTGAATCCGCCACTGAAGCTAATTGTTTCACGGGTTCAGAAGGTCTAGCCTTGCTTTGGAGCGAACGTGGACCGGCAGACCACTCAGAATGTGACTTGTCGAAAGCGTACTTTGCACGCCTACCCAAAGGTTCCATCGGTACCCTCTAAGGATGTTTATTTGGGGGTCAAATGAAGCACCTCAGGAGATTCTTGGACACCTAACTTGGCACTCCGCCAATGTTATTTCATATTCTAGGGTAAACATATATATATATAGGTATTTATTTATTTTTCAAAGACAAATCTGTGAACTGAATATAAAACAGAATCATTTTCGTACCCCAGATGTGGGCCAAGAAATAGGGCTAGTATGCCACCCAATGCCTCGAACACGGCCCCAAATCCATTGGCTTCAGGATCCACCACTGCCCTACGCTCAGCTGTCCGTCGGGAGGGGAGAAATTGATGCGCCAGGCCTAGAGTAATTCGGTTGGTTGCAGCCCAGCATCCTTGTCACTGTTCTATGGGTTCCTACATTTCTGTGCAATTAGAAATCATGGTGGGGCAGTGCAAAGTCGTTCCAGCTGCGTGAGCTCACTGGGGTTGAATATCAAAGTGAGTTTCCTTTTGGCGCGGCGACATTTCAAGGGGAAATCTTGGGAACGCTGTCGTTTGTGTGCATTCCCTTAAGATCCATCTGGGCAATATTTGACGAGCTCATCCATTCGGGGGGGTGAAATGATCACACACCCATGATGACGGTTTGTTACTGGGGGGGTTCCTATGTGTTCGCTTTGGCAATTCTAGTTAGTGCAACGTAAAAGAGTGTCCCATATTCCCATTGTTTTCCCCCATGGCACGGTGGTTTCTTTTGATGGCGTCAGGCTAGCAGAGGGATAGCCATACAGTTGCTTTTGTTGTATGCATTATTAATTGAACTTCCAAGTTGCTTGACATGCTGGATAGATTCGTGCGCAAGTGAGTGCTCACAGGGCTTGAAACATTGTCTCCTGCAGCAACAGGTGTTTGTCGTGTGGTTTGTTCTCTCTCAAAAGCCAGTGGTTGCAATCCTTCTGTCATCTAGGTCCCCCAGTAGTGCCCTTCTCTCCCCTTTTTTTTGGGCCTACTAAAATAGACTAAAGAAAGAAGAAAAACATCGGGCACTTTCATTTTTAGCCTCTCTACTGGAGGACCTAGTTCATGTTTTGATTCATCCAGGTCCAAGTGGAAGACGCGGAGGCTCTCGAAAAGGAGGCCAGGTCAGTCGGGCCTTTGGAGTGAATGGAGGTTTGAACCGCCCGGGAAGCCGCCGCCACCAATCCAAGCCACGATCAAAGACGTGACTGAGGTTTGCAAAGTCTCTAGGGGTAACAACCAAGGCGTAAAGGACACCGCCAGGGTTTTGCCCCTTCCCCATGTCCAATCTTCGCTTCGGGGAGAATGTGAACTGAACATATGCTATTGTCCTATGGGTAACCTCCATTTCCATTCTTTCCAGGGATCCGGTTCTTTCTGGAAAACCGCCAAAGATCCTGGGGAAGTGGCTGATTTTTGAAAAGAACGATGGCTGAAAAGAATGGTTGGAATCAACCCCTAGAAAGTCCATGAAGAACTTCTTTCATATGGCTGTGGCTCAATTCTAACAGCTAGGGTTACGCAGGTCTTGGTCCATGTTTCCACTTACCAGGGTTCCATTTTAGTACCGGTTTTTTGAGCCATACCCATGTAGGGATCCCTGATTTGTGGGTGAGTTCAAAGCGTGGCCAGTCACAGAGCCGTCCATGAAGGTGTCCTTCCATAGGGGGTCCCTGATATGTCGGATTCAACCCCGCTGCGGCGAGGAGTAACAAAGCTCGGTGAAGTTTAGGATTCGCCTCCTGTCCACTAAAGAGCCTGACTAAAAAGCATCCTGGAAGACCATGTCTTCTTTCATATGCGCCAGTTCTCTGGTGGGTTCCATGTTAGATAGGAGGCGCCTTCTCAAGCGGCTGGGAAAATTCGGGACTGGGGAGCAAGGGAAAGGGCCTGGCAGGGTGCCCACATCAATTGACTGTGTCACTGCAGTTGTACCCTTGGGATTTTTGGGATCAGTATACCTAGGTCCCCCAGTACTGCCCTTCTCTCACCCTTTTTTGGTTGGGAGGGCTCCCCTACTAAAATAGACGTCCTGAAAAGAAATCGAGTACCCGTATTCTAACCTCTCTGCTGCAGGACCCTAGGAACAGTCTTTCAATGAAAGACCCGACCCCTCCATTAGACACCCCTGAGGTGGTTGGGGGTCTCAAAACCAGGTTGTTTGAAGACCCTAAATCAATCGGGAGCCTTTGGCCAAGAGAATTGTCTTCCCAAGAAGTGTTAAGGCCCAGGACCTCATCAACCAGCTTTTGTGTTTTTGGTCCGCGCTATCCCCAATCCACTCAGGATGTTGAAGACTGGATGAATAAGAGCTTTAGGGTTCATACAGGGTGGGCGTCTATGGATAGCCAGGCGTTATAAAGCTTGCTTGAGTCTGTAGCAATCCCAAAGGAACCAAGTTACTTCTAGCGAGGTACTTGACCCCGTTTTTGCCCCCGCTCACACAACAACGCAAATATAATTAAACATCATATTTGTCTAAGGAACTCTGCACTTGAAACATGTGTTGTTTTACGGAAGAGCACGGCAAGCCAGCCATGCGGCAAAACCTAAATCGGGAATTGGAATTTCCCGACATACTTAAAATGGGGCGATCGCGTGAATCGTGGTTAGCAAGCCTGGTGAGATAACCCACTTGGGAGACTTATAACCAAGAGCTGGCAGGCTTACTAACCGCTTACCTGACCCAATCCGCCTCAGGCCGCGAAGCTTCGAGCAGAAGTGGCCGAGCTGGAGAAAGAGCAGGACCGGAGCAGACGCGAATCCGGCTTTTGGTTTGCGGGTCGTTTGGGGAATCATACTGTGGATGGTTACGAAATCCATTTCGCGCCGTTCAGAAACCCAACGGAGTGAGTCATGGACCCCAAACGGTGTCTGCATCAAGTCTTGATCTTGGGTGACATTCCGCGCTCAAATTGGCAGCCCGGAGAGCGAACTTGACTGCCGGTTGCGGAGGTTGCTTCACAACCAAGTTCCACATTCTGGAGCACAAGCCTTCCATATATGACTGGAACCCAACCTTAATGAACCCCTGGTTGACTAGGTTTGGTTGGGCTCCATATTTAGGAGGGAATTCGTATCATTCACAGAGTTCACCTTGCTTTGGCTTTTCTCCATATCAAACCTATCATTTACCTTCCTTGTTTGGTATGGCTCAACATCTCACTTCCTGAGTTCTGGACTTCATACTTCATGGGAAGACCCTTTTGAGTGGTAAAATAAGAAGTTCTGGCTTTTTTTTGGGCTATCCACTCGATCGGAAATGAGGGCTTCGGACTTGCCATGCGTTTTGTTTTTTTTTCTCCAGGAGGAGGCGCGGCGGAAGGAGCGCCAAGCCTTGTTCCAGATCCTGGACACCGACAGCGATGGGGACCTCAACCCCAAGGAGGGTTGGGGTTGGTGGGGTGAGGATGGGGCGTTTGGGCTGGGGTGAGGGATTTAGTCGAGGGTTTGGTTGGGGGTGTTTGGTTGGTTTAAGAAAGCCCTGGTCCCGTTGTGGGTTGGGGTCGGGGTTGAGAGAGGGTTGGTGGGATGGAAGGCTTCGGTGGGGGTTTGGCTGGGGTTGCTTGGTGGGATGGAAGGCTTCGGGCTGGGGTTGCTTGGGGTGTGTGTGTTGGGGGGCCGAGATGTTGGTTTGTTTGAGCGACCCGGACCACTAAGGAAAGCAAAACCGCAAGGATACAGTTCTAGCACACAATATACGCATGGAGCCTGTCAAGATTCGCAGAGGAAGTGGGGATCCATCTTAAACGTGTCCATTGAATACGCATGTGGCAATTTGTTCGTTGCGTGTCGACAGTTACTGGCTAGATAATTGTTCTTTTGTAGTGCCTGAAGCAATTCAATTTGAAGATACTATGGGTAATTTGGGCTTACCTCTTGGTGGTCTACCTTGTGCTTGTTTTGTCTCTGCTTCATGCCGTGGATGCGGTGGATGTTGCCAGATATTGGGTGCGGAGTCGATTCCTGATGTCAGAGATTGGCCGCTGAGCCAAACATATGCCATGCCTCATGATACGAGGCATGGTTGTAGCGCATGGGCCCACGGTCGGTGACACCAAAAGAAACTATCTCTTCAACGACAAAGTAAGGACTTCCCACTTTAGCATTGCAGGCCAGGTTGTTTTCCGCAACCAAACCGTCACAGCTTCTGCCGGATGGAAGTGTCTCATTGGGGGTCTGTGTGGTGTCCTATTCGGTTGACCATATTTCCTGACAGTACCTGTTTGTCAACATCGACCCTGGTGGCCGCACTGAACATTGTTCTCTTCATTCATTGGGTTGCGAAATCCCACTCCACAAGAATCTGGATACAATACATGCTGTGATTGATTTCAATAGTTCTTTACAACCAGGATTCAGTCTGGCTTCTGCTGTTGCCTCTCGAACAAATGGGAAACCCTCCAAACAGGTGGTTGTCTTGTGGCTTTCCCTGTCAACTGCCAGCGCGATTTATTTCTTACGGCCAAGGCTAAGATCCTACGGCGAGCACCAAGACAGCATAACAACAGCAGCTACAAGTATTGTTTGGACCACAGAAACTATGATTATCTCATGCTTGTGCACAACTCCGGGCCAAGCCAATTCCTGGCAAAGCAGAGTTGCTGGAACCTCATGACCGAACCAGCGCAGAAAGTCTTTCGTTTCCTTTTGGTTTCCTTTTGGTTTCCTTTTCCAAGAACCAAGGGCGGTGCGACTAGAAGCACCCTGGCCTCAGACGGCTCTCACAGCATCGGAACCATGTACTGATGGACGAATTTTTGGAGAAACCAGCCAGTAAAGGGCATTCGCAGAAATGGGAACAAGCTTTGGGAGTGAAACGAGATTAAACGTACAGTGGATCGACGAATTCCTCCACGACTTTGAAACCATTGTTTGTCGGTATTTACAAGGGAATCATCATAGGGCTTCTGAACGGTACGAAATGGATGGTGCAACCATCCGCAGTATGTTTCAAAATGTTCATTTCATGTGGTTTGGAGGTGAGATAAAACGTGTCTCCGTTGAGAATATTGGGTTTCCAAGAAGGGAATCCATGAAGTGAGAAACGAAACAAGTTGGGATCCCTCGTTCCGCCCATTTTGGAGGTTCCCCTAAAACAACACACACACACACCTTTTAGTTCGTTTCCTCGGAAAATCCCATGGGCTGTGAGAAACGAACTAGGAGTTTTTTTTTGAATGGGATGAAGCTATAGAAGGGAAGCCAGCAACAAACCAATCCATATCCAGGCACAAACCAGAGCAAGGCTCCTTAAAAGATACGTTTTGCCCATTTGAAACATGGCTTTTTCAACACCAAAATAAAGGGAGACCACCATTTACAAGGCAATGTTCAGGTGTGGAATGTAAGCATAGGGAAGCCAACAAGTTGTTGGCCACCACAAGCCATAGAGGGAAAGCAACAATCCAATCCGTGAAGCTAAACTCCTACACCTTTTGGTTAGTTTCCAACTAAATCCATGGGCTGTGAGAGACGAAGAAAAGTTGGGACCCGTCAAACCCCTGGTCTATCCAGCCACAAACCATAAAGGGAAGACAAATCCATGGGCTGTGAGAGACGAAGATAACTTTGGCGCATTTTGCTTCGATGTTAGGATTTTAACTTTTGCCAACTCATGGTTTTTCCGCATTAGACCACTGAAAGCTAAACTTTTAGCATGGGAGCAGAAAGCAACCGAGCAAAGTTAGGACGCCCTTTTGTCAGGAGCTCCAGAAGGGTGTGAAGGACGTCATGGGCGTAGAGGTGGACGACGAGACCGCGGAGCGCCTGGTGAAAGCGTTGGATGTGAATGGCCCCTCGGACGCTAACCCGAGGGCCCGAGGGCTGCGGTTGCAGGCGATCCCTACCTTACCCTCACTTCCTGAGTTCCTGAACTTTAAACTTTTCGGGAAGACCATTTTAGTGGTACATAAAAAGTTCGGACTTTTTTTGGCAGATCCACTCAGGAAGTGAGTACCTTACCTTCCTTTTGCTTAAGATTTGTTATTTCTTCATGTTGGTGTTAAAGGACATCTATCACTGCTGGACATATGTTTACTTTTCCAGGGGTCTTAGCCAAATGGAAGTTACCTTACGTCCCCTGGAGAAGAAAAACACTTTTTTTTTGTAAAAAAGAAGAAGAAGAAAAACGTAAAAACAAACACGTGTTCGGGAGTGATAGATGTCCTTTAAAGCCACCAGAAAGTCCCCTGAAAACAACAACGTAGTCATAGATTCTCTTTAAAACCAACAGAGCAAGTAAGATCAGATTAAACAAACTTATATACACTTACCTTGATCTTCCAGGACCCTGGAAAAGCAGGCCTTTGGCCGAGTTTCCATTTGGAGCCAAGATCAAAATCAAGGAGGACCCTGGTTTTGCGGGTCCATGGAAGACCAAGGTTAAGATTCTTAAGCGAATGGAAGGTTTTGAATGAACAGCTCGATAGGCAGGGAATGAGAAATGGAATAACCCCAAGAAAACCCATCGCCTCTGGTTTTCTTCATTCGGGAATCCCAAAACGGTTCATTCCCTCATCCTGCTGAGCACCAGCAAGTATCTTCCTCACCGATTTTTGTCCTGAGCAGCTATGCTATCCCGTTTGCCCAGTGGACTCCACTTCGTTTTTTTCCCTTTAAGAAGTCTTTGAGGATATTTTTACTTCAGGATCCCCGCCCCCTTCAAAATGGAATTGAGGCAGGGTTGACCCCTGCAATTATATTCATGGTTCCACCCTTTTGTGGGGCAGACCAAATAAATGGAATTAGGGGCCCGCACACCCGCCTCCCTCTTAGGGGGGATCTTCAGGGTGCCCTCGTGCCATGGCCACCGGGAATTTGGGTTATAGACTTGGGCTTTCCGATGGCCATTTCTCTTGCCGGGTCCTGATGTATCACTGAGCAACGGATCTTGAGGGGTGAGATGTGAGAAAGGGGCTGAAGAATTGTCATCGGTTATTCTGCTATAGTCATAGTCGTAACTTAGTTTTGCTTTGTAGTACGAGTTGTGGCGCATAAAGTCCCTATGTGTCTCTTTTGGGTCATTCGATCATCAACAGTTGGGCTAATTTGAAAGGGGCTTCATTTGGGTGGGGTGATGACGTTTTGCAAACCCTGTGTCAGTTTGAGATGTCAGAACTCCTATTGTAAGGTGCAGTACAAGTTGGGGAGTCGAGTGAGGTCGGGGCTGTCCCTTTGTTCTGTGCTTGCCTTCTGCCTGCAGGGAGTCTATGCGAATTGGTAAAAAAATAGCCCAGCGGTTTTCAAGGGAACCACCCGTTAAACAGCAAAGCCTTTCTTGCGGCTCCCCCGAAACACCAAAAGCCAGATGTCCTAAAACGGGAACGCCCAAAAGGTTTGCGGTCCCTCCTTCACCAAAAGGTGAACCACCCCTGACGGTCCTCGGATGCATCCGAAGTTTACAGGAGCTTCCCATGTGGGTATGGGTCAAAATGAGTCACCACCAGGAATTGGACCGCAGGTTTTAGTCCTTGGTTCCATGTACCAGGGTTGCGTTTTGGGTATGCATTTTTGACCCACTGCCAACTGGGGAAGTGCCGACATCTCCAACATGGCCAGGGAACCGCAGGTTTTGGTCCATGTTTCCATTTACCTGGGCAAGCCATTTTGGGTACCTATTTTTGACCCGCCATGTCTCCTTCCCGTGCCGTCTCGCGTCTCCATCCTATCCCAGGCGACGGCCGTTTGCAGCCGGAGGAGCTGGAC
>CAUJNA010001112.1:505000-645000 GCA_963377175.1 Effrenium voratum
TTCGGCCGCTCGCAAGCAGTTGGGGGGGAGGGGGTGGTTGGGAAGATTGCACCAAATGTGGCGCGCGCGTGCGTGGCGTGTAAGAAACGAGATCTCTTTAAATGAAAGAGATCAATTTAGTGAATGAAGCACAAACGCATCCTCTGTTTTGTTTCGATGCAAGAAGTGTACATCTCCATGTTTTCTTTTTTTCCGTTGCTTATGATAGTTAACGTTTCCTAATTTACGAGATACATCAGTGGCGTAGCATCACGCTTTGTAACAAAATAAATCTAGTAGAAAAGAATAACCGACATGGAATGGAGCGAAATGAAAAGGAAACAGTCACGAAATAGAAACGTCATGGAACAAACAATATTTGGAACACATGAAAGCTAATGGAAGCACAATTCCAAATGTAATAACAAGAAATAGCAATGGAAACAAGGCATGACAAGGAATTGGAAAGAAATGGAAAGCACGTGAAAAAGAATGCGAAACGAGCACTTTCTCGGCCCGGCCTGGCCTTGGGCACTTCTAGCTAGGAATGGAAAGCAATGGAAAGCAATGGAAAGGAAGGGATGGACAGGAATGGACAGGAATGGACAAGACAGGGAGAGCAAGTCACAGAAATGGACAGGAGAGGAAATAGGAAAGAAATATAAGCAAAGGAATATAATATAAATTTAATCAAAATAAATATAGAAAGGAATGAAACAAATATGGAACGGAAAGGACATGAAACTGAATCTTAAAGAAATGGAAAGGAACCACGCCGCTTCAACATTATTGACTTGGACAATTGCGAAAGGAGCACTTTTTCGGCCCGGGCTGGTCTTGGGCACTTCTAGCTAGGAATGGAAAGGAATGAAAATGAGTGGAAAGAAAGATGGACAGGATTGAGCCGGATATGGAAGGAACGCAAAGGACATGAAAAGGAATTTCAAAGAAATTAAATTGACACCTGCTGCTTCACCATTATTGACATTGACAATTGCGAAACGGGCACTTTTTCGACCCGGGCTGGCCCTGGGCACTTCTTCTAGCTAAGAATGAAGGGGAATGGAAAGGAGTGGAAAGGAGTGGAAAGGAATAGAAATAAAGTGAAAGAGAAGCAAAGAAATGGAAAGAAATAGCAAGAAAGTGCAAAGAACATGGAAACACAAAGGAATGGAACCGATCATGTTTTCCATTTTTTTAAAAACAAATGAATAAATAAATAAAAAAAAGTAAACGGGAATGGAAAGGAAAGAGAAGGGAGGAAAGTCGTTGAAAAGGAAATGGACACAAATAGAGAAATGGAATAGAAAAGAAACGGAGATGGAAAAGTGCCCAAGGCCAGCCCGGGCCAAATGGCATGAAAGGTAAGGTCTAGCCCATGTCCCAATATTATCCTATCCTAACTCATTCCTATCTCACCGCCGTGATTACTAAGGGAAAGAGGGGTTGCAAGGTAAGGAGATGTCCCTCCGTTCATAATGTTATCTTGCTTTTGTTTAGCTGCAACAGTTATGACTCTGGAATTTCCAAGAAGCATACCAGTAAAAGGACAGGAAAGAGACAGAGAATGAACGCTTTTGGATGCATCTCCCATCTTTGAAGCGCTTACAGTCCTAGCACTAAGATCTTAAGGAATAGAGTTCCTATAAACAAGACACAGCGATGAAACAAGTAAATAATAATAGGTGATATTCATGGCGAGACAAAATACAGCTAGAAAGTCAAATAGATAATACTTGTAAATGTGTCACAAAATGTAAACCAATGTGTGTGATATTCTGGAAGATGCCCCCCACACAGCGGCTTAAGACCGGGATCTGCAGCATATTAAATCTACTTTTGGATATCTTCGTTCGCATTTATAAGGCTTGTGTAGAGGATCTCCTAGTCACCTATCTGTCCTTCCTTCTCCAAATCTCAATTCTTTTTGTTGGCATGAGAAGGATTATGAGAAGGACAGATATAGAGACATAATATTATACATTAGGATTTACTTCTTCCTCAGTCGTAAGGTTGTGGCAGCTAGCGAAGCGATGGATAGCTTGTTTTCATATCAGCTCTTGGGATCTCTTACCTATATCCTGGGTAAAAGAGGAGGAAGAAAGGAACTGCTCATTTTGCAATTTCTTTCAAAAGAGTTCTGAAGAGGCGAGTTTCCAATTCCCTCCCTGTCATTCCTTTCCATGTCCATTCCATGTCAATTCCATTTTAACTTCATTTCTTTCCTTTCTATTCTTAGCTAGAAGTGCCGAAGGCCAGCCCGGGCCAAACACGCGCTCGTTTAATTCCATTTCCTTCCTTTCCATTCCTAGCTAGAAGTGCCGAAGGCCAGCCCGGGCCAAACACGTGCTCGTTTCGCACTTTCCCGTGCCAAGAATTTGGACAGGGCGAGTTTCATGTCCATTTCCTCAAAAAATATACCTATATCTTTCCGTCCCTTTCCATATTCCTTTCACTCCTTTGCATGTGTGTTCCATGTCCATTCCATTTCAAATCCATTTCTTTCTTTCTATTTCGTGTATTTCTGTCTAGTTCTTTTCCTATCCATTTCCTTTCCAATTTTGTTTCCACTTCTTTCCATGTTCTTTCATTTTTTGTGTTTCCATTTCTTTCCATTCCTTTCGCTCGTCTCTAATGAAGTGATCAAGCCGGAAAGGTGGCTTTTTTTGGTGTAAATCTCCCCGAACAGAGGTTGAAGGGGTGAGTTTGTTTTCCCTACTGTTCAGTCCTTTCCATGTCCATTCCATTTTAATTCCACTTTAAGTCCATTTAATTCCTTTCTTGTCCGATCCGTTTCTTTCCGTTTCTTTGCCATTCCTTCCATGTCCTTTGTATATCCGTGTGCTACTCCTGCTTTACGCCCTGAACTACGTGCGGAAGTTCTTCGTGCACACGGGCTTCAAGACTATGATGTATAGTAGAAGCACGAAAACGGCAGGAGTACCAATTTCCTCGCGAGGTGCAGGCGCAATGACTTGGGTCATTCTTTGCAGCCTTGTGATGCCAACAGTTGCAACCGCAGATGCGATGCCATCTGCAGACCATAATTCACGTGAAAAGCACATTGCAGTGATTGAATGGGCAATCTGCCTGTGCTTCTTGCTTGCCTGCATCCATATGCTCCTGCGCACTGCCCGCGCAGTGATAATCCCTGTTGTTTACCGCTTTTGCCACCTCTGTCTTGATGTACTGGGGCAGTGCAGAAGCCTTGTCATTGCCACAGGCGCAATATGCCTGATCTGTGTGAATGCTATGGTGTGTTTTCCCAACCCGTGCCTCGGGGACCTAGCATTCGACATGTTTGTGGGGGGTTTTTCCTTGCATGTGCTGGCGTGCGCATCCTGCAAGCAATCGTTTGCATGACTGTCAGCCGCAATGGTATGTTCTTGTGCGCCATCTTTGTAGGTTTTGCCTTATTTGATGCAGCCCAGGTCAGTGTCGTGCACCACATGTGTAAATGGTATCATAAATACCAATGCCAGACACGAACCATCATTCAGTGCAGGTTTGTTGGTCGCATGCATGTTCCGATGCGCAGGCGTAAGCGAAGGTGGAGACGCGTTGCATGTGAGCCGCCACCTGGCGGTGATTGGTGTGAAAGCCATCATCCCGCACCCCATGAGCTGGAAGCACTGTGGCATGGTGACTTCCGCGGAGGCCACGGTGGTGCATCTGCTGCCACAAAGCGGCGCAGAGATGAGCGTGAATTACTCGAAGGCCTGAAGACACTACTGGAAGCGTTTGCTGTCCCCCTTAGTGAAGGCGGCAATCAGCCTGCCACCCGTGCTTCAGCCAAGGCCGGCCAACAAGAAACGTTACTTGGTGCACTCAAAAAGATCGTTGAGCGAGCCGAAAGGACCCCAAGCGGTCTTCTTGCAAGCCTGAAAGTGCTATGTGACGATGCCAGCAAGGGTCGGTACGCCGACTGTGATGACGAGCCTGCCAATCCAGGTCGCAAAAACCGAGCTGTGCATTTCCAGGATAACCCCGAAGACCAAAGCTGGACATGGTCATCGTGGAATGACCAGCCAAAACAGCAAGGCCGCACTAGCCCCAGTTGGTCACAAGTCGCCAGTGGGGCGGCCCGTCCTGCAAAGCAAGTGCCAATTAAGCGTGACAAACCTGTGCAATCTGCCAGCCCGTACCGCCTGTGGTCACCGCCGGTCCAGCCAAACCTAGCTGGATCCGTCACAGCCGTACGCAAGCAACTCGAGGCAGGGCATGAGCCAGTATGCCAGCTGGTTATGTGCACCCGAGCTACGTGCCCTACTCCAAGCTCATGATTATGCTGATAAAGTAAAAATTGGAGCAGTGCTTGTCGGCGAAGACGTGCCCCAGGACATCCCCGAAATGTGGGTCCATGTCCAAAAGAAGAGCGGAGGTCCGGAAGCCCGCAAGATGCAAATTCTTGCCCTCGGCAAGCACCTCCCTGACCTTCCTAAATGCCAAGTCTCAAAAGTGACCATGCCCAAAGCCAACGCCGAGGACACTGTGGTTCTTAGAGTCACAATGCCAGCGTGCTTTTGCACTGACAACTGGAAACAGGCCTCAAGTAAGCCTGCTAACCTCGTCTCCGCCATCCTAAGAGACAATAAACTGCAGGGCAAATGCAGTGCTGCAGCTTTCAGGCAAGGACGGTGTGTTCATCGAGCCACTGGCAAAGCATCGCAAGTCGAATGGGTGCCACAGGAGAATGGAGAGGACGACATGACTTATTATCTCCGTCTCCTGGTCAACCGGCGCCTTGACCACATGGCTCACGGACAACAAATGGAGCGATGTCGAACTTGTAGCCCAGCCAGCCAGACAACGGGGATGGCTCTTCCACGAGGATGCCCTGTGTTACGCCTATGAAAGTGACGATGGTGGTCACATTGGGATCTCCCAGTACTTCCATCATGCCAAGACATCAAAGCAAACGCCTATCCGTGCCGCCGGAAGGTCACTTGACCAGACTGCAACAAGCAAGTCAATCTGGCACTCTGCCAATGGCCCAAATGGACGCACCAGTTGCCATAAGAAGCCAGCTGACGCTCCGAGCCCGCCAGCAAACCAACATAAGGGCGGTGAGCTGACCAACGCAGGTGATGACGATGATGACGCCCACATGACTGAGGCCGGGGAAGCTGGTCAAAAACGAAGTGAGACATCACATACGAAACTGACTCCCGCAAAGAAGAAGGCTAAAGCCGACCATGACGAATCCGACAAATCCACCTCTGCCTTCAGAGGCTATGACATCCTCGACCTTGGAGGCAATGGCGACTGCGCATACAGATGTGCGGCAGTTGCATACGCACTGCAAACCAGTCGCCCCCAACAGGAGGCCGTCTCCGCTGCCAAAACTCTTGGGGCGACGCTCCGCGGCCAGGTTGCTGCGCATCTCCGCAAGTACCACAACTTTCGTGACTCGTTTGATGTCGACGGCGGCGATGTCCCTACATCCTACGAGGAATGGCTCGAAGCCACTTCCAGACCTACTCGATGGGTCGATGGGCCATGTCTCAGTACCATAGCCACAAAGCTTGGCCGAGATCTTGTGATCTTCCGATGGGTCAACGACAAATGGCAGAAACAGATCGTCATCAGCCCTCTCGAAGCGCACCCGGCAAGTGTCAACCAGGCACTGAGCCATCCCCCTCTCCCTCTTCTCTTGAAGGATGGACACTATGTCACTCTGCGCCCTGGTGCTGAGCCTTTCCCTGCCTCTTGGAAATCACTGCCTGTTGACTCCCAATGGGATGCAGGGGTGGCGTAAAGTCAATGCGCAGCTGGCTGCCTGCCAGCTCTGCTGGCTCATGTGATGACCAACGCCCTGCAACCACCAAACCGGACCAGAAGTCATACCGCAGTTGGCTCCCGGCCAGCTCGTCGTGTTCTTCTGCTCGCAAGAGCCAGCAATGCAAAGCGAAGCCCAAACCAGCTGCCAAGTCTTACAAAAGTTGGCTGCCGGCAAGCTCCGCTGCTCCGTCTCGACCTGCATCGCGGAAGCAGCAAGAAGTCCTCAACTTGAATGCCCATGAGCCCACGCAAGCGCGCAAGGGCCGACCTCCAAAGAACTGCAAAGTCAAACGACCTGATCGGGCTACCGCGCTAAAGATCATACAAGCGCGCCCCGCTTCATGGAAGTGCCCGGCTTGCGGTACTGCCTTCAACGGTACATATGGGTCGGTAATAAGCTCAAAGCACTACCACTGGCGAACTCGCCATGCAGATCTTCCCAAGACTCTCATCATGCAAGGCCCTGCTGACATTTACAAGGTCGCCTACAACCTGCCAGAGGAACAGCAGGACTGGAGCTGTCCTCTATGTCCTGCGGCTCTGCCAACAATGCCCAGGCAAGACCGCCTGCGCGCCATCCGTGAGCACATTGCCGAACGCCATAAAGGGCACTCTCCCCGATCTCTGTGGCACTTGCAAGCGCACAAGGTCAAAAAGCCTGGAGTTCGCGCAATGCAGAAAGAGAAATTTGCCAAGCTCCGCAGTCGCAGGCGCAAAACACATGACGTGGTTGAAGTCATTCCCACCGAGCGCATCGCCCAAGGTGCTGATGTATGGCGAGGAAACTGCTACTACTGCAGGCGATGCTTGTGCCATCTTGGCAAGAACCCTGAAAGCAAGAAAACTTGTGCCAGGCGACGAAAAGACTTCGCCCAGAACCCAGTCACGGCTGCCATGCGGCGCCGCTGGTGGAAGGCTCTTAAAAAGAAGGAGCCCCAACACGCCAAAAATTATGCCGAGGCGATGCGCCGTACCACGGCTGAGCTCGATCAGTACTACGGTGTCACTGCCTGAAGTGCCGCCTGGGCTACGCAACCCCGCGTAGGCCCAGGCACGTGGCAACCCGACATCACCATTCATGGCGACATACACCCGAACCCAGGACCAAAAGAGCTGACAATCTCCATTTGGAGTTGCACTTGCACTTGCAAATGATCATGATGTATCCGTAATCGCCATACAAGATGACGAGCTCATGCCCTCTGAACGTGACAGCTTTTACAGACACGTTTCCCCGCCATAACTATCGTGTCTATGCCGGCAATAGCATTGAGCGAGGTAAGCAAGCTTACGGTGGTGCCATTCTTTTGGTGCATACTAGCCTACGCTCATGCCAGCACAGCGTCCTCTCAGCAACAGAAGCCCAGTGTGCCACTGCAATCATCGAAAATATTGCAGTAAGTTCTATGTACCAACCGCCCACGCAGGCGCGCCTACCACTTGCCACACATCTCCACGAAGTCCAGCTCCTTCTGCCTCGTGGTATGGACTGGCGCGGCGTGGGCGACCGCAACGACACGCCCGACGAACATGTGCTCATGCAGCATGACGTGGCGCCTAGTTTGTCGTGCGTTACCGCCACCAACGCGGACAGCTTGCCAGCCTCCACACGGTGGGAGGGTACTCGATGTATAAATTATGTCATAACTAGCGGTGCCCCTCTTATTAAGCAAGTTGAGCTTCTTGAAGAGGCTATAGCCGACCATAAAATAATTAGCGCTTGCATTACCTTGCAGTGTTGCAAGGCGGACCAGACCGCCCCTACCGCCTGCTGAAAACCTCAAAACGGCAAAAACCTGATGCCGTCCCCACTAGCCAGTGGCGCGCCTACTGCGATGACTTCGCCCGCGTGCAGACACCTCCTGCCGTGCCTGCCCAGGTTGACCAAAGTGTAGTTGACTTGCTGTGGGCCGATATCAGTCACTATTACGAACAGATGCTTGTGTACGCACTCCACTGCAGCCAAAACGGCCAAGCGGCGCGGCAACGCAACGCCCTGCCCCGTAAAGGCCAAGTCAAAATCAAAAATCACTTGCCCCAAAGCGGACAACTTGATCGTGCGAATGACTCATACCGCATCCGCAACCTGCGCAACTTCGTTGCCAAAGCGCGGGAAGCCCAAAAACTCCGCAAAGCACGACGCACTGATTGTGCGGAATACCGACACTTGATTTGCAAGTTACGACAATCCCACCACTACCGATCTCACCTTGACTGGGCGGACCAGATCAAATATGCTGAAAAAGAGCTTGCCCAAGCAAGGCTGAACCAACGCGACAGCCGCATCCAGGACTGGAAACATCGCATGCAGACATCCGTCAGCGCTTGCTACAAATGGATCAAGCATGCCAGTTTCATGCCTAGCCGCGGCCTCATCTCCTCTGCGCTGCAAATAGATGAAGCCACACGCACTACTACCGAAGCCTTGGAACTGATTCGTGACCACTGGCGTCTGGTTTGGCGCCGTCCCGAGGCTGACCCCGCTCCGGCCTACGCGGCCATAAACGCTGAACTCCGTCAACAACGGCTACCCCCACGTGGGCAAGAATGGCAGCCATTGACTGCCGCTGCCCTTGCCAAGCGCGCAGCTAAGCTCAAAGCCAAAGCTGCAGGCGCAGACGGATGGTCAGGTAGTGAGATCGCTACTATACCAGCAGGTCACTTCGGCCTGTTTGCCGAATTCTGCCAGGCGTGCGAGCAGCACGGCTTTATTCCTCAGCAATGGGGTCTGGCCATACAAGCACACCTGCCCAAAAGCCAGAAGGGTGTGCGTGCACATGATGGCCCGTGACGCCAATGGCCTCCGGCCACTCACTCTCTACTCAGGGTGGTACCGCCTCTGGTCGTCGGTTCGCCTCAAATCCACCTGCGCCCAGCAGTGGATTGACTCATGGTGGCACCCCGCTGCGGTGGGGGGCAAGAAGGGTAAGGAGATATATCACGCCCTGGTTCCACTAATCACTGCCGCGGCGCACAAACAGCATATTGTATCACTGGATTTCTCTCTTGCGTTCGATTTCGCCAGCCCACGGCTCGCCACGTGGCTTTTCGAACAGCTTCACATGCCACCGGCCCTGTGTCGCATTTTGCACACTCAGTGGTCCAACCAGCGGCGCATTCTATCGTACGAAGGGTGCTGCCTACCTGAACCTGAGCAGGTTACCAATGCCTTGCCTCAAGGGGACCCGTTCTCCTTATTAGCAATGAGCGCACTTTTAATGCCCCCAATTTGGAACATTGCCAGGGCCCACCCACAGGTTGTTCAACGTGTTTTCGTGGATGACCGACCGTGCATGGGCTGCCACATCAGCCATAGAGGCAATTGCCGTCGAAAACTTGTGGGCCCAATGGTCAAATCGCTTGCAGTTACGCGAAAATGTTGGTAAAAGCCAATATCATCACGCGACCATTGCTGGTCGTAGACAGTTGATCTCTCAAGGTGCTGCGGCGCCGAACGTCACCGACCAACTGTGCTTACTTGGCCACGTGCTTCGTGGCGCACAGCTGCGATCTCTGTGTGCAAAGGAGCTCGAGGAAATCAACAAGACGCTCACTTTGATACATAGGACTGCCTTTCTGCCACTTCCACTCAGCGCTAAGCGAGCAGTAATTGCAGGCGGACCTCTGGCAGTTGGCGAGTTTGGGTGGGCCATGCGCTGCCCATCTTTACAAATTTGTTCTATAAAGTGCAGATTGCAATCCGCCGTGCCCTGGCTGAACCTAAGCAAAGTTGTGTCCACCTCCGTGACATTCTCCGTGGCCATAGACTCAATTTTAGATTTCGAATCACTACCACTTGCATAAACGCCGTGCACCGTGTGTGCCGTAATGCCCGTTGCCTGCGTGGCAACGCATTGGACTTGCTGGTGTCATTAACACCCTCTTGACGCGCATGTCTTGGCACCGCACAGACTTTCGGTGCTGGCGCCATCATGGCACTGATGAATCTCTTTCACTTGATCCTAACAATGCCCATTTCATCCACTCGACTGACAGACTGAACCACATTCTTCGCGAGGGTTTTCGTGCCCACGCTTTTAACACGTGGAAGTCATCCAACCGCAATGATGCGATTGCTTGCCGCGGCTCCCAATACGATGCCGGCAGGTGCAGGCGCTGCCGGATCGCAGAAGGTGGCAGCCAACACCGCTTCGCGGTCATGACGGGCGGCTTCGTGTCACACGCGGCTTTTGGCCGAATGACTCACACTCCTCTCACTTGTGCCTGCGGGGCTGTGGCCACCCTTGATCATCTTGTGTGGGAGTGCAGCCTCATGCCAAACGCTGAAAACAGGCCACCTCTTCCGCAGAACTGGCTTCAGCGCCGCCTTGGGTGGCCGGCTGGTACACCTCATGACGAAGCTGTGCTTTCGTGGTTCGTCAATGTGCGGAAACACACCTTATCTGTTAGATATAAACCTCCCTTGCCTTGATGTGCCTTGCATGTGGCTCAATCAGCGCAAGCATGACATGACCATGCCTCCTTCTGTGCTAAATGCACTTATGCCCAGTCGAGTTTTCAACGTGACTCGCCCCCCTTACACTTGGATTCCCCCCCCCTTGTTTAAGCTGGCCCCTTTGATACTTGACTAAAAGTGAGCCCACTTGACTAAAAGTGTGTCCACTGTGTGGTGCAAAACTGCCATGAAATGCCTAACCAACGACATCGCTAGCACCTGACTTTACCAGACTGCCCTTACGGCAGATGCTACATGTATGACCCGTTCGAGTTTGCATACGAGCTTGATTGAGCAGGTTTCTCCACCTGCCTTAGCAGGCTCCCGCATTTCTTGACGAGCACTGTTGCTCGGCGCACGGTGCACATGCCGGAGGATGTGCCTATTGTCTTCGCACAACGCATTCTCAACTTCACTGGGTGGATCACACGCGTGGTGGACATCCGCTTCAAGACTATATATCCTTTGTATATCCTTTCTATTCCTAACCTGGTTGATCCTGCCAGTAGCCGTATACTGATCTCACAATTAATCAGCATACTAGATAGAAACAATAGCTGGACAATCTGTCATTGTCCAATTAATGAGAAAACTAGTTGACAAATCAGTCATTGTTTTCTAAAGGTTGTATCAGTTGGATACAATAGCTAGAAAACCTATCATGCTTTTCTATGTTCATCATGGGACGCTCAGAAGAGGGCGATGAATCAACAACCAGAAAAACAATGAACAACAAACAAAAACAATCAACAACTAACAAAAACAATCAACAACTCACAACAACAATCAACAACTAACAAAAACAATCAACAACACAAAAACAATCAACAACTGACAAGACATGCGCAGGAAAGGGAACGTTTGTGCTTGGCAAGTCGGGGCTCACTGCCGATACAGTTTTGTATAAAATCCATTACCGAGCCCTGCCTCGGCTGGATTCCAGCCACGCTGAAGCCCAAATGAAAAGGAAATAGAAAAGGACAACAAATGGAAAGGAACTGGAAAGGACATTAAAGGGACATTGAAAGGAATTTGAGGAAATAGAAAGGAAATTCGAAGGAAATTGATGTTTGAAAAGGAAATGGAAAGACAATGGAAAGAACATGGAAAGGAAAGGGCACGCTTGTGCTTGGCGGTTCTAGGCTCGATTCCCCTTCCATTTCGCTCCCGTTTTCTTTGCATTTCCTTCCGATTCCTTTCATTTCTTGTCCATTTCCTTTAAATGTCCTTTCCACGTCCTTTCCATGTTCTTTCCATTTTTTCCATATTTCCTTTCCAGTTCCTTTTCATTTGCGCTTCAAAGTGTCCGGGTCCAGCCGGAATTAAATAAATAGCAGGAATATCAATCATGTTTTTCTAATTCTTATATTTTGTTCAATGCCTGAGAAACAATGGCTGGCAAATCAGTCATTTTATTCCATTTTTAAAAAAATAGCGGGAACACCAGTCATGTTTTTGTTTTTGTTTTTGTTTCTATTTTTTTTAATTGATGAGACAAATTGGCTGGACAATCAGTCATGTTACTATTTTAGGGCCTAATTATTTGGAGGAGACTAGGTTTCCGGAATGTTGGGACCTATTTTCCTAATTGTTCTCATCTTCTTAATGTTTCTATTATTTCTATTGAATTAGAAAATAGCTGTAAAATCAGTCATTTTTTAAACTTTAGAGCCGGCTCAGTCCGCCGACATTGTCCTCTCCCTTTTCTCCTTCTTACTCTCTCCCTTGTCTCCCTCGTGCGTTCTGTCGTCCTCTCTCCCTCCCTCTGCTCCCCATCCTCCCCATCCCCCCAAGCCTCTCTCTCCTCAATCTCCCTCTCTCTGTGTCTCTCTCTCTCTCTCTCTCTTTCTCTCTTTCTCTCTCTCTTGCTGTCTCTGTTTCTCTGTCTCTTTCTGTCTTCCTGTCTCCTTCCTGTCGAACGCCCCTCTACAGAAAAAGAGTACCCTAATTCGAACCTCTCTACTCTCTCACCTTCTCGCTCTTTCTCTCTCTCTCTGTCTGTCTTTCTGTGTCTCTCTTTCTCAGTCTCTGTCTTTCTCTCTCTCGCTGTCGCTCTCTCTGTCTGTCTCTTTCTCTGTTTCTCTGATTCTGGCGCTGTCTCTGGCTCTGTCTCTGTCTCTCTCTCTCTCTCTCTCCCTCTCTCTCTCTATCTTTCTCACTCTCTGTGTCTCGCTCTCTCTCTCTCTCTCTCCCTCTCTCTCTCCCGCTCTCTCCCTGTCTCTCTCTCTCTCTCCCTCTCTGCATTGCAGCGTCACGCCCCCCCCTGAGTTCCGGGCACCTTCCATGCCGTTCAACCCCCCCTTCATGTCCCTGACATTTTCTCGGTATGTCCGCCTCATTTTCCATGCATGTCCCGTTCTATCGTCACGCGTCATTTCCCTACATCTCCCGTCATGCCGATTGGTTTCCTTGTGCGTTGTTTCCCTTCATGTCCCGCCGCTTTCCTGTCATGTCGACTTCCTATTTCCTACCCTCATTTCCTTGCACTTCCTTGCATTTCCCCCTTTGCTCCCCATATTTCCATCAAAAAAACACGGTTTTCCAGCGTTTTCGCAATTAGGATGTCCAGATTTTCGGCAAAAAAGAGGCAGGAACCCCAACCCAGCAAAGAGCCGGCAGGGGGAATCGAGCCTGGGACCCCTGTTTTGCGACACCGGCTCCTCGAAGACTACGTTTAGTGGAACGTCATCAAATTGCCGCGCGGTCCTTGGGGGGGGTCTGCCAGGCACATTCTACGGGAAACCTCCGGCTCAGAAATGCTAGATGTATGGCTCAGTTATTAAATAGAAGAATTAGCTGAAAAATCAGTCGATAGAAATGATGATGATCATGATGGTGAAAAGAATATGATGATGACAATGATGATGAACATGATGATGAAAATAACATTATGATGACAGTGGTGATAAACATAATAACGAAAATTGGGATTAAATGATGATGAACATGATGAATGTGTTTTTAACAAAAACGATATCCATGCTGATGAAAATGATGATGAACATGATGACGACAATGATGATTAAACGTATGATTAAAATGGTGATGAACATGACGAACATGATGAGGAACAAATGATACACGAGAATGATACAATTGATGATGACAATGATAACGAACATGATGATGAAAATGATGATAAACATAATGATGCACATCATAACAAAAATGACGATGGACATGATGATGATCAACATGATTGCACAAATGATGAATCGTGATAAAAATGATGATACGCATGATGATGCACATGATGATGAAAATGATGATGAAATTGATGATGAAAATGATGATGAAACTGATGATGAAAATGATGACGAACATGATGATGAACATGATGATAGCAATAAAAAACATGCTGATGTACATGATGATGAACATGATGCTAAAAATGATGAATGATGTTAAACACGATGAACGATGATGGAAATGATAATGACAATGATGATAAGCATGATGATGACCATGATGATACACATGATTAATGATGATGAACATGATGACGAACACGATGGTGAAAACGATGATGGCCATGATGATGAAAATGATGAGAGTAAGCATGATGAATGATGATGAAAATGATCAGACAAATCCTTGAACATTATGGGAAGATGATGATGAAGCATATGATGAATATGATGATGAAAAAGATGATGACGATGATGATGAACATATTTTTTGCAATTAATTAGAGCAATTAGCTGAACAATCATTCGTTTGTTCATTTTTTCTAATTGTTCTAATTAACTAGAAACATTAGCTGAACTATCAGTCAAAGTTTTCTATTTTTTCTTTTTTTTCTTCTTGTCCCCCGGTCTCCGGAATGTTGGAACCTATTTTTTCTATGTTTTCTATTTTTCTAAGAAAAAAACAACTGAAAAGCCGTCATTTTCCTATTTTTCTAATTTTTCCAATCAATTAGAACAATTAGCTGAACAATCAGTCATTCTTTTCTAATTTTCTAATTTTTCTACTTAATCAGAAAATTAGCTGAAAAATCAGTCATTTCTTTTCATTTTTGTTTCTAATTGTCCCCCGGTCTCCGGGATGTTGGGACCTACTTGTTTTTTCTAATTTTTATACTTTTCAAATTAATTGGAAAAATTAGCTGAAAAACCAGGCAGTAAAAAAAACCTGATTTTTTCTGATGAATTAGAAAAATTAGCTGAAATATCAGTTATTTTTTCCAATTATCTAATTTTTCTATTTTTTCTTCTTGTCCTCCGGTCTCCGGGATGTTGGGACCTATTTTTTCTAATTTTCTATTTTTCTACTTAGTCCGAAAAATTAGCTGAAAAGTCAGTCATTTTTTTGTAATTATCTTAATTTTCTAATTAATTAGAAACATTAGCTGAAAAATCAGTCAATTTTTCTAATGTTCAACTAGAAAAATTAGCTGAACATTTTTCTATTTTTTATTCTTGTCCCCCGGTCTCCGGGATGTTGGGACCTATTTTTTTTTATTTTTTCTAATTGTTCTATTTAATTGGAAAGATTAGCTGAAAAATCAGTCATTTTTCTTTTTTTTTCTAATTGTTCTATTTAATTAGAATAACTAGCTGAAAACTCAGTCATTTTTTTCTTTTTCTATTTTTTCTAATTAATTAGAAAAATTAGAAAAATTAGAAAAAATAGGTCCCAACATTCCGGAGACCGGGGGACAATTAGAAAGATTAGAAAACATATAAAAAATAGCAGATTGTGTCGCTAATTTTTCTAATTAATTAGAAGAATGACTGATTTTTCAGCAAATGTTTCTAATTAATTAGAAAAATTAGAAAAATGATTGACTTCTCAGCAGTTTTTTAGTTAATTAGAAAAATAGAAAAAATCGAAAACAATAGGTCCCAACATCCCGGAGACCGGGGGACAAGAAGAAAATGAAAAAACATAGCAAAAAACATATTGTTTGTTCAGCTATTTTTTCTAATCAGTTAAAACAAATTGAAAAATTGACTGATTTTTCAGCTAATTTTTCTAATTAATTAGAAAAACTAGAAAACATAGGTCCCAACCTTCCGGAGACCGGGGGACAATTAGAAAGATTAGAAATAATATAAAAATACCAGATTTTTTCGCTATTTTTTCTTTAATTAGAAAACTGATTGATTTTTCAGCTAATTTTTCTAATTAATTAGAAAAACTAGAAAAATAGGTCCCAACATTCCGGAGACCGGGGGACAATTAGAAAGATTAGAAAACATATAAAAAACAACAGATTTTTTAGCTATTTTTTCTTTAATTAGAAAACTGAATGATTTTTCAGCTAATGTTTCTAATTAATTAGAAAAATTAGAAAAATGATTGAATTTTCAGCTATTTTTTTAAATTAATTAGAAAAAATAGAAAGAAGGAAAACAATAGGTCCCAACATCCCGGAGACCGGGGGACAAGAAGAAAAATTAAAAAAAAAATGCAAAACATATTGTTTGTTCAGCTATTTTTTCTAATCAATTAAAACAAATTGGAAAAATTGACTGATTTTTCAGCTAATTTTTCTATTTAATTGGAAAAATAAGAAAATTTGAAAAAAATACTGATTTTCCAGCTAATTTTTCTAATTATTTAGAACAAACAGAAAAAGTAGAAAAATGTCCCAACATCCCGGAGACCGGGGGACAAGAAGAAAAATGAGAAAAATTATCAATCATTGATTGTTTGTTCAGCTAATTGAAAGAATTGAGTGATTTTCAGCTATTTTTTAATTAATTAGAAACAATGAAATATTAGAAAAAAATGACTGATTGTCCAGCTAATGTTTCTAATTAATTAGAAAATAAAAAAAAATCAGAAAATGATTGATGTTTCAGCTATTTTTCCATTTAATTAGAAAACATACAAAAACATAGGAAAACATAGGCCCTAACATTCATCATCACCGGGGACAACTAGACAAATTAGAAAAAACAATGACTGATATTTCAGCTAAGTTTTCTAACTAATTAGAAAAATCGAAAACATGACTGATTTTTCAGCTAATTCTCATCATCATGTTCATCAACATATTCGTTTTACCATCATATTTATCATCATTTTCATCATCATTTCTGCGCGCAACATGTTGTGACACATTTGGTATAATCTTCCCTCATACAAGGGGGGGGCGAGGGAGTTGGGGTTGGGGGGGGGTTGGGAGTTGGGGGGGGTGAGGGACTGATGAGGGGGTTGGGGGCGGGGTTGGGGGAGGGGTTGGGGCCCGGGGGGGGGGGTTGGGGGCGGGGTTGGGGGAGGGGTTGCGGGAGGGGTTGCGCAAGGGGTTGCAGGCCTCAACCAAAAGGCGGTGGGGCTCGGTGGCGGTATTTTGGGCACGAATGTGTTGGGTTTGGGGTTATGGGTATGTGTCAAATGAGGGGGACCAGGCCTCTAGAACGGTTTGGATGCCGCTTTTTGTGGATTTCACCTGTTCTTCCCCCCTGTAATTTCTTTTTTAGTGCTCTCTTCGTACTCTTTAAGCATATCCTACAGCAGTGGATCTACAAAAACCGCATCCAAACCTTTTTCTGGCATTGTTGGCATCGAATCACCGCCGCCTGAGTTGCTACATGTGCACCTATGTTCGGAATGTATTTTCACTATCCGATCCCACTCGTTCTTCTCATGCTTGTTTTTTTCATGGGCTTTCCACCCCTCTCTCGTGTTCGAATGAATATCGTTCAGCAAGGCATGACCGAACGTTGGGCCTATCAGCCAAACTCAGGCCTGGAGTGCAACAGTGCAACGCGTTTATTTTTGCATTGAGGATCCATCAGGGTTCCCCTATGTGTCGCGCTTGCGGTGGGTCTAAATAATTATCAGGCCAGTTTGGGAAGTGTTTGAAAGGGAATGCAAGAAGCACAGTCCACGGATTTGTGAACTTCAGCTTCCATTTGCTTAAGAATAAGTTTTAGTTTCCTTTGTTGATTTTAGGAGGAATTTGAGATACAAATTTTTCCCGGGGCCTTAACCAAATGGAAGTCAGGCATGTTCCTCTTCGCCTCCTTCCCCGTGATTCAGCCCTTGCTGAACTTCCTGGCCCCTTCGCATCATTCTCGCAGGAAAAGGGCAGGGAAGGGGTCGCTTCTTGAGGCGTTTTGAGGCTCTCTAAGGCTTGCTCTATTGAAACACGAGGTCTCGCAAACTTGGTGGCTCCCAGCCATCCGGTTCCTTTGCTTTTTAGATCCTTTTTAGTGTTTAGTGCTATTTTCCGAATTTAAACCACTAAAAGTGAATCACTTTTAGCAAGGGATCTGAGGGCAGCCCAGCAATGCATTATGTTTTTCCTTTGTGCAGTCCTGTGCGCAGCTGGCAGCTGTCACAATATTTCTTGTATTGACCTAGAGACTGGTCATGTGTGTTTCAGCCCCTGGCAAGATTGCAATGCCCAATGTGTGTCCGAGTAGTTCCGACACATTCAACCATTATTGGCTCATACTGCTTGGCTGCGTTTGCGGGTGCGTGGGTGCGTGGGTGCGTGTGTGTGTGTGTGGTTTGTGTGTGTGTCTATGTCTATGTCTATGTCTATGTGCGTGTGTGTGTGTGTGTGTGTGTGTGTGCGTGGGTGCGTGGTTGCGTGGGTGCGTGCGTGTGTGTGCGTGTGTGCGTGTGTGCTTGTGTGCGTGTGTGCGTGTGTGTGTGTGTGTGTCTTGGTGTTTGTGTCTCTGTGTGTCTCTGTGTGTCTCTGTGTGTCTCTGTGTGTCTCTGTGTGTCTCTGTGTGTCTCTGTGTGTCTCTGTGTGTCTCTGTGTGTCTCTGTGTGTCTCTGTGTGTCTCTGTGTGTCTCTGTGTGTCTCTGTGTGTCTCTGTGTGTCTCTGTGTGTCTCTGTGTGTCTCTGTGTGTCTCTGTGTGTCTCTGTGTGTCTCTGTGTGTCTCTGTGTGTCTCTGTGTGTCTCTGTGTGTCTCTGTGTGTCTCTGTTTGTTTGTTTGTTTGTTTGTTTGTGTGTTTGTTTGTTTGTTTGTTTGTTTGTTTGTTTGTTTGTGTGTTTGTGTGTGTTTGTGTGTTTGTGTGTTTGTGTGTTGTTTTGTGTTTGTTTTTGTGTTTTGTGTATGTGTGTTTGTGTGTGTGTGTGTGTCTGTGTGTGTGTGCGTGTCTGTGTCTGTGTCTCACTGTGTCTGTGTCTGTGTGTCTGTCTCTGTCTCTGTCTCTGCCTGTGTCTGTGTCTGTGTCTTTGTCCGTGTCTGTGTTGTGTGTGTGCTTGTGTTTGTGTGTTGGTGTGTTTGTTGCGGTTGGGTGTTTGTCTGTGCTTGCTGTGATTGCTTGCGCTTATTTGTGTTTTGTGTGTGTGTTCTTTACTTCTTTGGTTGAGTGTTTTTGTTTGACTGTTTGTGTTTGTGTGTGGGGTTGTTTGTTTGCGTGTTTGTGTTTGTCTGTGTGAGTGCATGTTTGTGTGTGTGTGCGCGTGTGTGTTTGTATTACTGTATGTGTTGCGTGCGATTCGTGTTTGTTTGCGTGTGTGTGTGTGTGTGCGTGTGTGTGTGTGTGTGTGTGTGTGTGTGTGTGTGTGTGTGTGTGTGTGTGTGTGTGTGTGTGTGTGTGTGTGTGTGTGTGTGTGTGTGTGTGTGTGTGTGTGTGTGTGTGTGTGTGTGTGTGTGTGTGTGTGTGTGTGTGTGTGTGTGTGTGTGTGTGTGTGTGTGTGTGTGTGTGTGTTTGTGGTGTGTCTTTGTGTTTGTTCTTTTGCGCGTGTTCGGTTGATTGCATGTTCTTGTGTGGTTGTTGCCTGCTTGAGTGCTTGCATGTGTGTATGTGTTTGTGTGTGTGCCTGGTTGGGTTCTTCTCTGTGTGTGTGTGTGATGTTGTTTATTTGTTTGGCTGGTTTGTTTGGCTGGCTGGCTGGCTGGCTGGCAGGCTGTTTGGATGTGTGCTTATGTTAGTGTGTTTGTGTGTTTGTTGCGTGTGTGTTGTGATTGTTGCTCTGTTTGTGTTTGTTGTGTGTGTGTGTTGGTTGCGTGTTTGTTGTGTGAGTGAGTGAGGTGAGGTGAGTCGAGCGAGTAGAGTGGAGTGAGTGAGTAGGGGGCACTTCAGGGGTTCGTATGCTTTCTTGCTTTGTTTTGTCTTTGTCTTGATTGTTCTAAAATTATTTGTTCGCAGCCCAAAGGTCCCAACGGCTTTTCTGGGGTATGCAAGCGCCGGCTTCAGGTGGTGCCAGTGCTGCTGATCAACTCCCTGCCCTTTGGCCTTGGTGCCTTGGCATCCAAGGTCGCTCGCGGCCAGGTATCTGGGAAAGCTTTTGTTTTTGGTACAGGCATGTATGGGTCTGTGCTTTTTAGGAAATCCCTTTGAAGTCTGTGTTAAAACAAATCCTAAAGGAAAACCGCCATTTTGAGGGGGGGGGGGCAACAAACAACAAACCCGTATGGGTGCGGTCCATTTAATTAAGCATTGGGGCGTTTGGGAACAAAAAGATCCCTGTGAAGAACATTGGGCAAAGAAATCCCATTTGCAACAAAGTGGTAGGTGGGAGTCCCACTCCATCATAGAAACAGGCACATGATCCACATTGTCACGCAGCCTCGAAAGGCATGGTGAAGTTCCATGGATTCCGATATGAACTTCATCGCCATGTTTAGGATTGTTTGCTCAGTCTTTGGCAGCCGTGACCTTTGTTTTCACGGTTTTCTAAACAATACCTCATATATGCATATATACAAACATATATGTATATACATATATAGAGAAGGGGGTGTACCACCGACTGTTTTTTCGTGATTGTATATATATATACACACATATACAGGAGGGGTCTTGCAAGGGGTCTTGCCCAAAAGGAACTTGAAAGCTCCCTTCGGGCACGTGAGGAGTCGCGCACATTATTGTAGAAAGGCCGTCTCGACCTGGCCACGTTGGAGGGAAGGGCAGGGCTCGTGTTGTCTCAGTTGTGGCTCATTTTTTTTCAGTGCTAGGGCAAACCGCAGGTGTTCGTTGCGCCACGATGAACACCAAGGTGCAATTGTTGGGACATCGTTTTCGAGCCACAGCCAGTTTCCATTTGCTGAGGAGCCCTTCTGGCTCCGAGCCCTTTTTCGGGACACCCTCAAACCTCCTCTTTGGAAGGCTCAGCAAAAGCAGTTGGGAGCGTTTCGGATATGTATCTGTGTATATATCATATACCCAGTGCTTGCCAGTTACCACATGCAAGACCTACAGGTGAGAGCACTGGTTACAGCGGGTTACCTGTGTTGTCCCATGTGTCATTTCTGCTGAAGCTTTCTCCGGCCAACATCTTAGGTTGGAAACGGAAACGCCAAACGAATGACTGGTGAACCTTTGGAGCAGATTGAGTTGTCTTTGGTTGTCCGCCGGTTCCAGCCTTGCCATGACTTGGTTTTTGTTTCAAGGCACGGGCTTTTTGGGGGAATCAGAAGGCCCTTGACCCCACATTCCTATGGGCCAAGGGCCGCCCAAAAGCCAATGCCGCCAATCCCTTGTGGGTCTACCACCTAGTGCCTTGGGCCTACTAGGCTTCGTGGGTCGTTGAGATTGGAACGGCCTTTCACATAGGACACGTGGGTGTGTCTTTCCCTTTAAAACCACCCAAAAGGGGGGGTATCCTACCAAAACGGTTTGGTTGCCCTTGAAAACCTCTCAAAAGGGGGTACCCTCGACAATCACAGACACACACGTACACATGCGCACCCGCTGGGCCAAGGATACTTGGCCCTCTTCTTTTCCATGCAGGCGGATTGAAGTTGTCGAGAGAGAGCTCTTCGACCGACGAGTGAGGACGTGTCCCGTTGACGGCTTCCTCTTTGTGCCGAAGAAATCGACCGCACATATCACTAGGATCTCCTCCAAAATGTGTTTGTTTTCTTGGGTAGACAACAAAGAGGACCGGAACCTGGAAATACGAAAACATCGTTTACCCCAGATTTTTTCCTATGTCGGCTAGAGAACCAATTTGTGCCAGAACCACATTCTTTCGTGTATCTCAGATGTGGAATTTGGGCCAAGGCAAGTTGGTTAGCGAGCTAGCCCGGAAGGGGGGGGGGGGGGGCATGAAGTTTCTAGGGGGAATTCCTTGTGTCCAGATTGTGGGTTAGTTGTGTGTGTGTGTGCGTGTGTTTGTGTTTGCGGGTATTTGTTTTTGTAGGTTTGTAGGTTTGTGGGTTTGTAGTTGGGTTTCTCTTTGAATTTTGGGTTTTTGCGTTTCTGGGGTTTGTGTGTTTCTGGGTTTCTGGGTTTCTGGGTTTGTGTTTTGAGGGTACCCTTTCTGCGGTTTGCTAATAATTTACCCAGACTTCAGGGAAGCTGGGGCTTCCTCTCTTACTCCAAGGAGATCCGCCGGATCCGCCGAGAAGTGTCCGGCTTCTGGACTGGTTGCGTGTCCCTTTCGCACAGCCATGTCGGAAACCTGAATGCGTAGACCCAGCGCGCTCAGCTTCAGCTAGAAATGGCTGTGGTTGTCAAAACCCATGGGATCCCATTTTGGGGTAGGTGAATTCACCACCCATTTTAGTGTATTTTAGTGGGGGTCGGGATGTTCACTGGGGGTACGGGCTTTTGACCCATGGCCAAATTGTTTTGTTTCTTCTTTTCTTTTTCTCAAAATGGTGGACCCTATTTTGAGAAGCGCTTCACCTCTTAGTAGGCGTCTTCTCTCGGGAGCGCAGGTGAAACCTTTGTACAGAAACCAGAAGAAATGGAACTAAGATACAGGCACCAACATTCTAAGATACCAGTGTTTGCCCATGATTTGAGGTTGGGGGGGGGCAGGGCATGCCAATCATTCCTCATCAACATGCCACTTCCACCCTCCCACCCTCCCACTTCCACCCACCCTCCCACTTCCAAGGTGTCCTTTCTTCATGTGCCACATGCCCTCCAACTGTCTCACTTCCCACTCCCCAAGGATGTCCCCCCCCCCACAGTTACCTTTGCCTGCCCACATCCCAACCCTTCCCTGTGCCCACATCCCAACCCTTCCCTGTGCCCACCCCCTGCACTGTGGCTCGGACTACTTCATGGAATACTTGGAGCAGCAGTTCACAGGGAGGGAGGGAGGGTAAAAACATAGGCACCGCTGAAAAGCGGGTAGCGCTGAAAAGCGCACCTTTTTTTTGGGCACGTGGTAAAGATGACCAAGCAGGCCTGGCCAGACAGGGAGGATGGTCATGGGGCACTTTAGCCTGCACCAAGACTGCAATATTGAATGGCCTAGTGGTCCATACCCCTGCTTTGCTTTAGAACTGTAACAACTGAAAAGTACTTGCCAGCACAGAGGGCACAACCATTTGGAAAACACAGGACCTGCTAGTTCATCACCTGAGATGTCATTCGCATTGGGGCCACCTTTTTCAAACTTGCTGTTCAACATCATGAAGCTAAATAGTGATTGGTTCTCTTTGCAGCATTGAAGCACAAGATTACTTGCAGCAATAACTGAATCCCAAAGCTTCATGGTGAATTTTAATCTTAAATGCATCACATGGTTGTTTGAGCCCTGGATTTACAGGAAGGGATGTACAAGAACACTTTGCAAGCATGGGACATGTATAGTTGTCAGGGAGCAGGTGGGCAAAGTGTAGGCTGCAAGGTGTCTGGGTAGTGGCGTTCAGAAATTTCTGGTCCTAAGTTTCCATTTGACCATAGCACCAAAAGTCAAATTGAAATGAAGCTTCAGTCAGCTCTATGCTTTCACTTGCAGCCATGCTGCATTTGCACACTTGCCGTCAACCATAAAAGCAGCCGCAAAAAGGGGCAGCAGGACACTAAGGCTCAAACCCTGCAATACTAAGGCTTAGTTCACTAAGGTCCCAGCAGAGCGGAGCCTGCTGCATACTAAGGTTCAGACACTGACTGAGGTCTGACTGAGGTCTGCACACAGCTTTCTAGGCAGTGCAAAGGCTGGCTGGGCAGAGGGCTGGGCTAACATGCCATTCCAAACAGCACTAAGTGAATGCAATGTACTGTTCTGGCCACTGCTGAATTTGGGTAGCCTCCAGTATTGCACAAGGCATTTTGAAACTGAGGGCACTCATTGCTCCTCATGTCTTGGAGTGTCCCGCCCAAGAAATTCAATCAGCACCAAAGATGCAGGGACAACCCAGTGGATAATCAGGGAACACTCTGTGTGTGTGGTTGATGGCAGCTGTTTCCAACAAGAAAACGTTCAAGCCCACAGGTGAGATGTCTGACCTGCTTTTCTGCCACCCAGCCAAGGCTCAAATTCTGACAGTACCCATGGGCTGGTCCATAAACAACCTGTCATTGTGAAATGGCTGCAAAAACATATTCCAATGGAGCGTTGATGTCAACAACAAAATGCTGTTTGGCCTAGTGCTTCTGCAATCAGAAGCTTGAGCTCCCCTGACCTACCAAGCTATCCTTTACCCTTGCCCCTCCATGCCTTGGCTTTCCAAGGCATGGCTGCAACCCACCCTAGCCTCTTCATGAGGGGTTCCATCAGCCATGCTCAGGTTGCTTGCCTGTTGGTGCCTCAGACCATCCTCAGTGCACTGAACATGCTTTGTGAGCTAATCCTGAGTTGCTACCCAAACGGGCTTGGTGCAGGGAACCCTGACTCACTGCCTCTCACCCTGGCCGCTTTCTGGCTGAGGCCTGCTGCCCTTGGAGGTGTGCCAGGACATCCAACCTGCCTTGGGCCCAGACAAGCCAGCCGACAGCGCCTTGCATTCCAAGCGCCTTGATTTTGGGTGTATGTTATTGCAGGGGGTTCTATATGTCTTGACAAGGAACAATTGCTGGTAACAGTAAGGGGCTATCTTTTCATCAAAACTCATGTGCCATTGTGAATGCCGTCATCCTTTGGCAAGCTCTGTATCGTTAGCTCCCCCATGCAATCTTGCACTTCTCTTACAGCCTGATGCCTCTTGATTTTCTTGGATTTGCCAGCAAGATGTGGTTGCAGTTGTGGTTCAGGGCTGCTGCAAGCAAGTTGCTTGATCTCTGTGATGCAGCAGGTGTAGGCTCAAGGGCTGTTGGCTGTGCAGCTTTTCAGCCATGTATGTGAACAACCTCTACATCATTCAGAACCAGAATGAGGTTGGCACAAGAAGGAAGCCACCCTGCCAGCTTGCCAGAGACGCCAGACTAAATTGGCAAGAACATGACAGTCATAAATGTGCGTGTGCCAAAGAGAGAATGCGCGTGTGTGTGTGGGGGCTAACTGAGGATCAAGTGCGAGCAGCCAGGAACCGGCTGGTGCTTTTCTCAGCTGCTGGCATTTGCCTATCTAGGAACTTCTTTGCTGAGGGCACAATTCTGAAGCCTTGTCCTGCTTGGCTAAGGAGAAGGCATTGATGGGTCATCAACCTCCTGCCCGGCCTCAACAGGCAAAGGAACGGGATTCAGTAGATCATCATCATCATCACCCCCACCACCGTCATCATCATCATCATCATCATCATCATCATCATCATCATCATCTAATCATCATCATCATCATCATCATCATCATCATCATCATCATCATCATCACTAATCATCATCATCATCATCATCATCATCATCATCATCATCATCATCATCATCATCATCATCATCATCATCATATCATCATCATCATCATCATCATCATCATCATCATCATCATCATCATCATCATCATCATCATCATCATCATCAGATCATCATCATCATCATCATTGTCTGTTAAACACTGAGACTGGCTGACAGCTTTGATGGTGTTTCTTGGGTGCTTCTTGGAAGGAGCATCAAAAGGCCTGGAATTCCTGGACTGGAGCCTTAGCATTGCAGGAGCAGCAAGAGGCTTTGGCATGTCTCAGGTGCTTGCTTTTGGTGCCTTTCAAATGCAGGCAGAGGAATATCTGCATGTGTGTGTGTGTGGCAGAATTTTAATGACACACTTACTTTTTAGCCACTGATGGTGGGGCATGTGCTATCCCTTGTTCAGTCAACGGCCTGGCATTGGCACATGTGGCTTGTCACTTGTCATTCAGTGTTGTAGCATGTGGAGAGTCAGGTGGCTGTGGAGAGCCAGGCCTGGAGGGCCGGCAAGCCTTCGCTGCATCAGGCCAGCAGGCCTCAGGCCAGCAGGCCCCCAGGCCTGCATCAGGCCAGCAGGCCTTCAGGCTTGCCTCAGGCCAGCAAGCCTTCAGGCCTGCATCAGCAAGCCACCTCTGACCTGCGTCAGCCAGCCACTGGCCCTAACTGTCAGCCACCAGGGCCACCAAGCCTGCTTCCAAGAAGAGGCCTTCCGCACCTGCTGCCAAGAGATCTGTGGCCAAGAGGCACAAGCAGGGCTCTGGGCTGCCAAAGTCTGGTATTCATTGTTTGCGTGGCCAGGTGTATGAAGTTGATTCAAATGATGATTCTGCAGTTGGTGAGGAGGCCACTTCCTTGTCCTTGTGCCTGCCTTCCTTCCATGCCTGGATGAGCATGTGCCCAGGCAGCGCCGGAGGAGGCCCAGGCAGCAGCTGAGGATGACTCAGTGACTGTCTTTGTAGGAACGAACCAACTGCCAAGTTGAAAGAAATAAAGGTAAGCCCGCTCTGTTTCATGAAGTTTGGGATAGGCCACCACTAGCCCTGGTGCACACTTCTTGCTGAATGCAGTAATGGGGACAAGGAATCAGCTTGGCTTACTTTGGCAGGAGAAGGATGAGTCCTGGGATGATGGAGGCACGCAGATCCCACAGGAGGCACAGCAGATCCCACAGGAGCTTGCCTCAGAACACAGTACTTGCCCCCAGCTTAAACAAGACTGTAGCTTGCATTGGGCTGGCAGGCGCACGCAACCACCAACCATGCTCCTTGTCTGCTCCTGACCAGGAGCTTGAGGACGCTGGCTTCACAGATTGCGGACAATGCGTGTTTGTGGGGCCCATGGATAAGTTTGACCCGGACAAGATGTTCCCAGACTTCGACTTTGACAATGTGCCGGTGGCCATTCTCAACTGCCAGAAGAAAGAGCTCCCTGGCTGTTTGGTTAGGTGGACACAAACTGCTGCAGTCCTTTTGCTGTTGGCAGTTCAGGGCCAGTTTGGCAGAGCCAGCCAGGTGCTATGTTGCTGTTTGTTGTGCACTCTTGGTCATTGCGACTCTAGAGGAATGGCCAGTGGTGGGCAGACCACCTTTCCAAGTACAACATCCCCTTCTTGGCAGCCAATCCAAATTGGATGAAGTGGCGAGCCAGCCAGCCAGCTTGGCTGCAATTGCAATAGCTGGGGGGCTGTGGGCAACGCCTCACCCATTGGGCATGGGCCATGTGACTACCCGGGTCCAAAACTTGCTCCCTGCAATGGTTCACCTTGGCCCCAAAACACCCTTCGAAGCCTATTCAAAGCCCTTCAACAGATTGGAAAGTCAGAATTCAGAAGGCCATAAGGTCTTCCCCCATGCTTCTGGCATTCAGTACAGGGACTTGCGGCTTTGGGCCCAATATTTTAGAATCTTGGTCCATGCCTTTGGCTTTCCAAGGCATGGGTGCCCCTAAAATAATCTTTATGCCTAGGCCATCAAATGTGTTCTGGGGCTTGCATGAGACCATGGCCGCCTCTGCCCGTATGGAAGATATCGTCAGAGTCTGAAGTCGGACATGGTAATCATTGGGGGTTCGACTACCCCCTGGGCCGTTTATTTTGAAATTGCGTTCGTCGGGCCTGGGTCTGCTTGTCAATGGGTTAAGAGTCTGAAACATTTTGTGGCCAGGGAAAGAATACTGATCTGGCTGGTCATGCATAGTGCACGGAAAAATACTCAGCAAGCCAGCCAAGATTGAAGTTCGAGTCTTGATGAACTTGTGGTTGCTGGACTTTTGAAAGGTTGCCCATCAAAACTTCAGCCTAGATGTGCGCGTTGTGTCTTGCTGCCCTGTTGCCCTTAAGGTGGAGGAAGACGGCTGAATGGGGCATGAAGCACCTGAAGGATGGCCAGCTTCTTGTGGTGGCCTGCAACCAGGGCAGGGTGCGGTCTCCTGTGGTGGCAGCATGGATGACTCTTTGATGCACATTCTCTGCCTGTGCAAGGCTTGACTTGCCTCAGCCCTCTGCCTTGTGCCCCCAAGCGCCTCAGGAAGATGGTCTTGCATGACATCTCCTTTCAAGATGCTGTGGCTAGGTTGCACTTGCAAGGCAGGTTTGTGGCAGGCAAGAGAGTTGTCAAGGTTGTCGACCTCTCTGTGTGCCGGCCGCAAGTGGACATCAGCAGCATTGAGAATATGCAGTTGCCTGGCTAAATCGTAAGTGAGAGGATGTCTTTGGCCTGGCTCTTCAAGCATGTTGCTTGCTATGGTTTGTGCGCAGCAAACACCCAAATGACAGCTACCCAACTGCCCAAGAGCAATGTGTGCTTCCTGAGGTTGAGCGACTTCCTGGATGGCCTTCTGCAGGACACCCGTCGCCTTTTGTCTGCAAGGAAGTTTGGTGCATGGGAAGACAAAGGAAACTGCAAAAGAATTGTGACTTTCCCTCCCCGTGGGAAGCTGACTCTGTCTTGGTTCTGTGCCAGAACTTGCCAGGATTAGGTGTGAAGCCTTCAGGCCTTTTGCTGAAAGCCCCAAGGTCCCTAGTTCAAAAAGGGTCAGTGGGTCAGCCCAACTGCCCATTGCAAACTCACCTGCATGCAGGGCGCAGGTCTGCAGTCTTGCGCAATCAATCATTTAGAAGGGACATACATGTTCACAATTACCTAGCAAAAAGCTAATACTTAGTGTTTCCCACTCAGGTCAAATCATGAGACGGCAACTGATGCCATTTGCCTGAAGGCTGCTGCTGTACAGGTCTACAGGCCTGCAAGCTGCAGGCCTGCAGATTTTCAATCTAGAGTTGCAGTAAAGGCTGACAGTGCAAATCACCGTTTGGCACACAATCAGCTTGGTGATTGACAATTAGCTTGCCATCCTTGTGTGCTTTGCCAAGGCCTGACATTGCCAGAGGAAAAGCCAGGTGCCCAGCTGGGGTAAGAGCTTTTAATGGTGATGGTTTGTGGCTAGCATTGCTTGCAGCCAGTAGGACACTACATGCTTGAAGCACTTTTGAAGCACTTGCAGGGTGGGCAGCCAGTAGGACACTACATGTCATGTTTGAAGTGCTTGCATGGCGGACATGAAAGGCTGACCTGATTGTTCTGTAGCCACAAGATGGGGCCGCCAAAACATCACCAATGAACGTCATCCTGCTTGCTACACACTCATTCTTTTCCTGAACCTGTGCCCGCGCACAGGCCATGACCTGCCTTTCCTGGCAATGCCAAGAACCAGCAGGCCTGGCTGCAATGGAAACCTACCAGGGTCCAGACTGTTTCCCAGTTCTATCCTTGGATGCGTTGGGTGATTGCAAAAGTGCTGCTTTTCCTTTTTGGCAATCGTGTCACTTTGGCCCAACAAACCTCAGCATTGTGTGGAATTTGCATTCGTGCTCATGTATGTTGGAGTTGGGCATGCCCTTTGACACACTGATTCTGTTGCATTGGCCACATGTCACAACATGTTGACTGACTGACTGGTTGGGACCCCCTGCCCATGGCGCTGACTGTGAGTTTGTTGCAGAACCTTTCTGGCCAGCAGGCGTTTGGCATCAGGATAGTAGGCAAGCAGGCAAGTAGGCTCTTTGCCATGGCAGCGGTGCTGACTGATTTGACTGTGGAGTACAGGGTGAAGTTTGCAACCTCCACTGGTGATGCAGCACCATACTTTGTGCATCTTGGCCTCACTGTGTGGTGCTGTGAATAAGTTGATGGCTTCCGATTGTGGCCCTGCCCACCCACACTTCTTGAGGAGCATTGTTGGCATTCCGGGACAAGCCCAAACAGATGCTGCCAAAGGCCCAACGCCTGTCAGCTGCTCAATTTGTTGCGCAAGACTGCTTCACCACTGTGGGGGTCCATGTAAGCAGGCTTTGGGTTTTTCAGCTGAAAGGTCTGGGACGGCGCGGAGGGCTACCTGGCCCTGCAGGGGCACCAGATGCTGACTGTGGCCCAGGTCTTCCATGGGGAGCAAGAAGTGGGCCAGGCCAGTGTGGCAGGACCCTTAGATTTACTTGGCCACAAACTCTTAGTTCTTCCCACTTTGTTTTGGTGTGTCTTCCAGCACTGCAGGCAACAACCCTGCTGAGCACGGAATGGAGCACATTCAACCTGCAGTGTGGCATTTCCAAAATGGTGATTGAGCTTCGCCACAGAGGGGAGGCAGGCCTGCAGGCCAGTTCCTTGGCTAAGACTTATTACCGGCCCCCAGGCACAGGCAACAAACCCACCCCAACCAACACTGCACTTCAGTGCACTGCTTCTGAGGCAGGCCTGCTGGACCTGGTGCAGATCAGGCACTGGCTGGCCTGCAACATCAGCCTGTGTCCAGCCACAGCGTCCCTCACAGCTGGGACGATGTGCAGTACTTCTTGAGGAAGCAGATGCCCATCCCCAACGTGCCAAGGTCTGATCCAAGGCGCCAATATTTTTGGCTGACAGAGGGCAGCCTGGAGCAGAGGTCCACTGGCCTCACCTACCAGCCTGCAATGGTTGACGCAGTCACCAGGAGTCACAAGGCTGCACTGTGCAATGCTCAGGGCCTCTTTTCAATCAAAAATGAGCCACAGCCTTGAATTGTGGTGACAACTGAGGCTTGGCTGCCTTAAATGTGCTGCCCAAGCTTGCAATCATGCAGCAAGGCATGCAGACCGGGGCAGGCATGCAGGCCAGTGCAGGCATGCAGACCGGGGAAGGCATGCAGGCCAGGCGGCCAGAGGAATGTTGCCTGGTGGCATCTGCTTACCCCTGCTGGCTTGCATGTTCCTGCTAGTTCTTGTAGCCAAGCCAAAACTATGCTGTGACCTCAGGCTTGATTGAATGGCTGGCTGATCCTAGCCATTTGCAGACCTTGAGAGCATGGCTGTCAGTGGCCTGTTTGCACTCTAACATCATGTTGCACCTTTTAAGTTTTTCAGGTGAGGCTGGCAAACACTTTTGCAACAAGACCACCACAATGCTCAGATGCAGTTGCAGTTGCCAAAAGAGTCCTAGATAGTTGGCCACGCCACCCTTCTCAAGTGGGGAATCTCACCTTCACCCTGTGTGCGAATCGTTGGTCTTCAACTTCAAGTCCTTCTTTGCACAATAAGTTTGAAGTCTTGAATGAGAAGACCGTCCACTGAGCAAGGGGAGCCCAACAACAGGACCATTTTGCTGGCCAAGCTGCCAAAGTAAGGACCTGCCCAATGGCATGTGCGCATGCACGCCAGCCATGCTGTGGCACTGGTCCCTCCATGGCTCCAATGGCTTCAGTGAGTGTAGCCTCGGATACCTGTATCCTTCGGATGTCAACTTCCAGCTTGCCAAGCATGTGCCTGGGCATTATGGGTGAAATCTTTTGTTGTGTCCAGCTTGGCTCCTTTTGAACAAGCAGCAAAGGTCGGCGACTTTATGCTGGTATTGAGGGATGCCCTGATCAAGCTGGGCATCTACCAGCCTGACAAGGGCCTTGTTGAGCAGCCGGACCCAAGCCCCGCCTCTTGGACACATTTGGACATTTGTGTTCGGGGGTGTTGTTGCCTTGGGGCACGCAAGGCGACGGTGGGGGCATTCCTTGCCCGGCACTTCGGGCCGCATTGGGACAAGTACCAGTCCCCATATGGCTGGGCGATTGAGTTCCAGCAGGAAGACATGCTGGGATCGGAGGCCGTTGTTTTGCAGGCTCGCAGGCATGCATTCCGTGCCTAGTCAGCAAGCAGGTGACAAGTGAGTATTGTGTTGTAGTGCTGAGCCTAGCCACAGCTGATTTCCTGACTCCAGGGCCTGCAGACCTTTTCGCGAACAATGAGCTGTACAGCTGGTGGTCGCATGAGAAGGGTCAGTTCTGCTGGTGCTTCTACCGGTCCCCAGAGAGCCTGGGGGGGTGCACCATGTGCACTTCTGGAAGGTGCTCCAGTAACTTGGCAGTATCAGGTGACAAGTTGGTCACATGAAGTGTAGGCACATTCTTCAACATCAAGTTATAGTTCCATTTGGCTGTGAGGATTTGGCCCTGGCTCACAGACCCAACATCTTGTTGGTCATTGAGGGAACAGTTGCCATCCATGGTGTTCAGTGTTCTGTTCCAAGTGCATGGCATTTTTCAGTTCTTGCCTGAGCTTGCTGAGGCAAGGCATGTTTGGCAGGTGTGAACATTTGTCTGAGCTAAGGGAGCAGGCTGATGGCACCTTTGCACAGCGGGGGGACAACCGGACCTATGTCCCTGGCAGCACTGATGCCGCTCCTTGGCCAGAGAGCCTTACCCCTAGAGTATCTAGCCATGTCTTTGCTGCACCTAAGGCTGTTTTCAAGCCTCTGAGAGCTGAGCGAGATGAGCTGCCTCCCAATTGGTGCGTGACGCAGATTGACAATGTCCAGGAATCCTGGATGCCAATGCCTCATTTGCCTGCATTGCCCTGCCCTGCCCTGCTTTGGTGCCATTTGAGTTTGTGGCTTGCCGAGGCAGGTGAAGCAGTGGAGTCTGGAACGCGTGTGCATGTGCCAGAAGATTGGCAGCACAGAACGCGTGGCAGTCTTGATGGAGATGTCTGGGGCCCAACCAAGTCTCACAAGCCAATTGTCATGGAAGCAAGCGCGTCCTCAGGTCACATGATCCCTCGAGTCGGTCCTGGCGCAGGCCTAAGATGAGCATGATCAAGGCAGGGCCATCATCATTAATAGTTTATTGCTGCTGTTGTGTTTTCCAAGTTGCACACCTGTCCTTATGCTGCAGATGCGCACCAACATGGTCCCAGATGAGCTGTGGCAGATGGTGAGGCGGACAGCCTAGGGGTCTTTTTCTGGCATCAAGCCTGTAGACAAGCAGGCCTGCCTATCATGAATTTCTGGCAAGCCTATGTTCAGGCCTGCAGGCCAGCAGGCCCGCCTATCTTGCCCACTCATTCTAGCCTTGAACCTTTATTGAAACTTCCTGCGCATGAGTTACTGACTTGGAATAGGTCCTGCCTGGCCTGCAGGCGCCCCACACTTTCCATGCCAGTGGGGGTGGAATTGCTTGAGGGGGTCAACTAGTGCGCACATTGTCTCACAGCTGTCCCCTCGAGCGTGGTAGAAAGATTGCCGCCCTTGGCACTCATGCTGTTGCACTCAGCGATGAAGACAAAAAGAACGCTTGCCAATGGGATGCGTTTCTTCCTTCCGTGCTGAGACAGTTGACAGTTTTGGGCTGGTGCTGCTTGCCCTTGGTCAGGCAAAAACACAACACAAGCCGGGGGCCTGGACATCCGCTTCAGCTGTCACTTTGCTTTTATTGACAGGCAGGTAGTCCATGAGGGTATGTGTGGCTGGTTGGCTGTTCAAGTCATCCCCAACTGAGCTTTTGTCTTTAAGACATTGGGAACCCTTGAGCTGGTGTTGTGGACAAATGCCAATTTGGCCCATCTTTGCAGCCATTTTTGTTGTGTTGCGCAGTGTGCCTCACCTCCCGCCCAGGCCAGACAGCAGGTGCCAGTGTGCGTGACTGGAAAAGCTGCCTGCGTGGAGGAGAGTTGAGCAAGGAATATGTAGACAACCCAATGCGTTTTGGAATCTGGGTGTGTTTTGGTTCACTCATGCATTCTTATTACTTTCAGGAAATCGTTGGTTGCTTGGCGCCTTCATTCCAACATCAAAGCTGAATTTGCTGCTGAAGCCCCTGCCCTCCATCACATCATTCATTGCCTTACGCTAGTCAAGGCTGGAATGGCCACACATAACCTGCAATCAGGGCATCCAAGGCATGAGTCCCTTGCCTTGGCCTTCATCTCAAATAATATCCCAAAACCAATACGTAGTAACATCCGCCTGCCCTTCCCAAAGCTAGCTTGCCCCCTCCTGGGCTCCATTGGGTATACTGACTGAACATTGTGGCATGGCATTCTCCTTTTCAGGGATGATGATGGTTGGCTGCCTCACTTTAGGCAGGCTTGCAGGTGGAATGCCGACTGCCTACCCATGAAACAATGCCCTGCTGCCAGTTGGAAGGGGCGCACAGATCTTGGTCAGAGCCTGGCCCATGTTTGGAAATTGCCATCATGATAATGCAAGTCAGGGGCACCAGCAGCAGGAATTCTAGTCCAAAATTTCAGGCTGGCCATCTCTCTCAGACGTTTGACCCTGAAAATCACCTCACGCCTGCCCATGTGGATACCCAAGGCCAAGTGTGCCAAAGAGCATTTTGGGGGACGCATTGCTCAAAACAATGGTGTTGACTTTTTGGGCATTGTGTATGTCTTTGAACACTATCATGTCACCTCCTGTCCACACCCTTTTTGGTGTGTTGGGTCAGCCTGAACCCTGAAATGATTCACCACTCCTGTCCCTCTCACACCTGTTTAGCATGTTTTCTCCTGGCCGTATCTAGCCTCAGGAGCCCCTTGTTGATGGTGAGGCTGTCTTTGTGATCTTGCAGTTGGCTGAAGTTCTTAAGCATTGCATCTTGTCAGCCATTTTGGCTAAGAGGCTTTTTGCAAACACACAACATCAAGAGGAATGGCTTACTACAGATTCAGTGACTGGCCATGCAATGCAACGTAGACCAAGTCTTCAATTGGCAATTGTGACATGAAGTGTCCTTGTCTTGCAGACTTGTGCAGCCGTGCAATAGAAGGGCAAGAAGCTGAAGCAGGCCAACAGGCTAGCTGGCCAGCAGGACCACCCTTGCAGGGCTCATAGCTTAGAACAATTTTCTCGAACGGCTTGCTGTAGGGCATGTTGTAATGGGCGTTGTGAGTGGCTCATGTCTGACCTGCTTTGCACAGCTGTCATGCCATCAATTGGGTCAGTGCTGAAATTGGCATGCTGTGACACAATACGCCAACTCATTTGCCACTCATTGCCTGCTAGCTGCCAAGGTCAACTTGCAAACCCCGTGGACAGCTGGCCTGTTGCTCCTTGGCAGCTTCTTCGCTTGCCCAGGGCACATTAGCTTGTCATAGCTGGACTTGATTGGGCGTGATTAGGCTTTGCATCAGTATCTGTATCATGAGCTTGGGCAGCTCAAGCTTTTTCAGCCTGATAGGGTAGGGTAGGGAAGGGCTGACCCACTTTGCTTCTGCTGACAATGTTGACAACAAACACGCCAGCCTGCTTTCTTTCCCGCCTACTTATTGAGCATGGCAAGGCCAGGCAGAGGCAGGCAGAACGCCCTGGCAAAATGCCCAAATTCATGGCCTCAAGTGCCCATTTGCTTTTGTCAGCTGCTTTGTTGGCCTTGTAACTGAGAAGCCAGCCTGCCACCCTGCCAACTAACATATGAACAAAGCAGCGTGCCAAAGATATAATTCTTGATTCTCAGCTAGAATGCCTACAGTCTGCTTGCCCTTCCAGACCAATGCAACTGGCAATGTGCATTTGATGTGTTCCCACCTAATTGCTAAGCTTCTTTCCAGAGTGGCAGAAGACATTTTCTCCACTGGACCTCTGCAAGAGCCAGCTGGCTGACTGGCAGGGTTTTCCTTTGGTCTGGGGACATGCCTTGCAAAGGCAGGCTTGAGAATTTCCAGGTGCTGCCTGGGGCAAGTAAGTTTCCACATTGCAAAACTTCAAGTTTAACACTTCAGGTGCCTAGTGCTTGAATCATTCCAGGGCTTGTTTCAGGGGATTGAGCTAATTCTTCCCAGGCATGGAAGCCATGCCTTGGCATGTGTGTGTCTGTGTGCATGTGTGTGTGCATGCACGTAAGAGAGTGTGCAACTGCGTTTCTGAGCGTGTTTCCCTGTGTCTCTGTGACTCTGTGTCTCTGTGACTCTGTGGCTCTGTGTCTCTGTGCCTGTTTCTGTGTCTCTGTGTGTGTGTGCCTGTGTGTTGGTGTGTGTGTGTGTGTGTGCGTGCGTGTGTGTGTGTGTGTGGGTGCATGCACGTGTGTGTGTGTGTGTGTGGGTGGGTGGGTGCATGCATGTGTGCGGGTGTGCGTGCGTGCGTACGTCTGTGCATGCGTGTGTGTGTGTGTGTGTGCGCAAAGCATGTGTGTGTGTGCACTTGTGTGTGTGCAGGCATGTGTGCATGTGTGCATGTGTGTGTTTGTGTGCGTGCGTGTGTGTGTGTGTGGGTGTGTTGTGTGTGTGTGTCTGTGTGTGTGTGCACGTGCATGTGCATGTGTGTGTGTGTATGTGTGTATGTGTTATCATGCCCTGTTTCAACACCAGGGCCAGTGAGGCTTGACAAGCAACACCTACCAGATGTAAGACTGTGCCCTAAATTCCTGCAAGGGTTTTGAAGGTGAGGGAGCAACCAAGTGTAGTTTTTTTTCTGACTGTTCTCATTGCATTGCGAGCCATCAGCCTCTGAATTCTTGAATTTTGTCACAGGTGCCAGTGCCAGGAGTGTTTGTTTCTGTGTGTGTGGCGGGCCCCTGAAGGTCAAACTTCACCTGAAATCGCATCAGAAGTCAGTATTTTGGGCCAAGCCTTGATGCAACATCTGCCTGGCTGCTGGCTGCTGGTTGCATTGAAAGCCTTGCAAAGCCAGCCATCTTTTGGCCCTTGATTTTAAAATCTGTGGGAACCCTGGGCCCAAGGTCTGCCTGGCTGAGTAATTTCTTTTCGAATTGAGAGGGGGGATGCAGGCTCAAGCAGGACAGTAGGTTTTACTTGTTGCAAGCCACCCTGGAACACAAGAGTGGCTCGAACAATGCGCTAAAGCAACGCATTCACGGACACTTGTCTCTAGAATAATAATTATAATACAAACAAAAGTGTTCAAGCAACGCGTGACAAGAACGCACCCCCAAACACTTGTTCCGGCAAATTCTTCTGTGGGCAAAAGTGTTCGGACCACACCCAAGAAGCAACTCACCCATGAACACTTGCTCCAGCATGTTTGCGTACACAAACATGCCTGGGCAACGCATGGAAACCGCACAATCAAGTACACTTGCAGCAGCCAAATCCTTAGTGCGCAAAAGTGTTTGAGCAACGCTTGAAAACAACTGGTTCACAAACACTTGTTCCAGCATACTCCTGTACCAACGTGTTCAAGCAATGTGCAAGGGGGGCCAGGCTGGATTAGGGGGGCCAGGCTGGACTCTAGGCCTAGAGTCCCAAACGGATTAGGGGGCCAGGCTGGATTCCCGACAGAGGCCCTAATTCAGTAGGGACTCTAAGCTTAGAGTCCCGAATGGATTAGGGGGCCAGGCTGGATTCCCAACAGATGCCCTAATTCAGTAGGGACTCTAAGCTTAGAGTCCCGAACGGATTAGGGGGCCAGGCTGGATTCCCGACCGATGCCCTAATTCAGTAGGGACTCTAAGCTTAGAGTCCCGAACGGATTAGGGGCAGGCCGTGGCTGCCGGGGGGCCTAACTCAGTAGGGACTCTAGGCCTAGAGTCCCGAACGGATTAGGGGTAGGCCGTGGCGGGCCAGGGGGCCTAACTCAGTAGGGACTCTAGGCTTAGAGTCCCGACATGGATAGGGGCAGGCGGTGGCTGGCCGGGGGCCTAACTCAGTAGGGACTCTAGGCTTAGAGTCCCGACATGGATTGACAAGGTTTAGGCACCGTGAAGGCTCATTTCCCGAGTGTAGTAGGTGTACGATGTACGCCTAACTCAGTAGGGAATCTAGGCTTAGATTCTCGATTGAGTTAGGGGCAAAGTAGCAATTCCAGATTGAGCCAGGGTGGTTCCAAAGAATGGCATACCCCTAGGTCAGTAGGGAATGGCACAAACCTCCCTAAACCAATCTGGAATCTAAGCCTAGATTCTCGATTGGATTAGGTGTACGATGTACACCTAAAGCAGTAGGGAATTGAAGGCCCACTGCCACTAATCCAGTAGGGACTCTAGGCCTAGACACCCGAACAGATTAGGGGGGTTGGGCCAATCCAGTAAAATTTAGTAGGGAAGGCCTAGGCTCCCAAACAGATTGTGGGTTTGGGCCTGCCTTGGAACCTCTGCCGTTGCTCTCATCTGAGGTTATGTTTGGTGGGGCTTTGCAGATCCTTGGAGAAGACCTGCAGGCTACCAGCATCCAAAAGGCAGAGGATGGCCCTGCAAGCTCTAGCCTTGGGACAAGTGACTTGCCTGGCAACTCCAAAGCTTGCCGGCCATGTCGGGGTGGGCCTTCATGCTTCAATGAGTGGCTGACCAGTGACAGTGACACTGCTGCCAACACCTCCTTCCTGGAAAGCTTGCAAAGTCACCCTGCCATGGACCTGGACCCTTCAGCTGCCCCGCGTGAGCAGCAGAGTAACTTCAAGGCCTTTTGGTTGTCCAGAGGAGTGCCCATGGCCATTGCGGCTCAGATGTGGGCCCAACACCCAGAAGTTGTTCAAAGGCGTGAGTCTGCTGCTGTCAGAAGGCAGTCAGCCAAGCAGCAAAGAGCCAGCTAAGTTGGCTAAGGCTCAGAAAAAGGCTCAAAAACGCCAGGGTGATGCCCAAAGGGGAGACTAATTCGCAGGCCTGCAGGCCTGCTGGGGGCACATAGAGTCATGGGGCAGTGTAGCAAAAAGGCAGCAGACCTGCACCCCTTTCATGTTTGTGCCAGGATTGCCCAGATCAAGACACTTTGCAGCATGGGCTTGTGTTGTTGAAGACACGTTGCAGCATAGACTTGTGTTGCTGAAGACACCTTGCAGCATGGACTTGTGTTGTTGAGACACTTTGCAGCGTAGACTTTTGCTGTTGAAGACACCTTGCGGCATGGACTTGCGTTGTTGGGCCAAGAGATGCCAAAGACCCCACATGGTAGCATCACAAAGTATAAAAGGCCAAAGAAGCCTTGCAAGGAACCAGACTTTGACCCATGGAGTGAGACTGTGCATGCAGCCTCTGCTGCAACTTCCTCACTGGCAGCATGGGGTGAGGACTTGGCAGATCCCTGGCAGGAAGATGCAGACCCATGGGCGGAAGCTGACAGTGTGGTAAGTAAAGCTGAGCCTTCCAAGACGCGCAAAGTTTCTTTGGGCGCTGGCGCAGAACTGCTTGCAGCATCTACCTTCAAGAAGGCCAAGAACACGTTTGAGACCAAAGGAGGTGATCCTGATGAGTGCAGAAAAAGATGGGCTCAGCCATGCCCCAGAAAGTGCAAGATGGAGGGGTGCAAAGCCAAGGGGATCAGGCTTGCAGACCTGCAGGCCCTCTGCAGCTGCTTCTGGAAGATCTCACAGAATGAACGCTGGCAGCTGCTGCAGGCAACATATGGTGATGCCAGCCAGAAGGGCCCTGAACGTCAGAAAGTTGAGTACTACATTGGGGATGCCCAGGTATGCTTTCACAACTTCTGCAGCAAGCTGGGAAGCTCTCAGAACACCATACGGAAGCTCATGGCTGGTCAGCCAGACATGCGCACGTGCAGCTTTGGCCAACACAGCTTTGGCAGCAGGCCCCGGGACGCACTTGCCACACAGAAGTGTGACCACTTCTTCCAAGAGTTTACCAGTCTGCAGCAGAAGCTCTGCCTGAAGATGAAGACTGCGCACCTGATGACCCATGGCAGGAGGAGAGGGGCTGCCTTCAAAGTTGTGTTGTAATGCCTAGCCGTTTATTTGTTTGTGCAAAAGGCTACTTTAAACTTAGCTCTTGGGCGCAAGCATGCCAGGAGACTATCTATGGCAATGTCTCTGACCCCTTGACTGTGTCCTGCATGGCAAAGGTTTCTGGCTTGCCGAAGCGGTACATCCAACACTGCCAGATCAGTGACTTGTATTGGCAATTCCACGCTGAATGGGACATGTTGCTGGACATGCACAGCAAGTTTCAGGACAGGCCTGCAGACCAGAGCAGTCCTGCAGGCCTAGGAGAACTCCCAAGTTATGACACCTTCCGGAGAAGGTACAATGGCTTTTGGAAAAAGTTTCTTAAGATGAAGAAGACTAGCCAGCACAGCCAGTGTGACATTTGCTTTCGCCTGCAGGCTGCACTTTCAAAACCATCTGTAAGGTGGGATGAGAAAGTGATGAAAGCCAGGCTGCTGCGTGCTCACCAACAAGATCAATATGCAGACAGGGTGCTCTACTGGAATCTGCGGCATGGATCCATGGCCTGTCGTGACCTACTGGTCATCATTATTGATGACATGGATCACAGCAAATTTGCCTGGCCCCGATGGGGGTGGCGCAAGACGCCTCATGAACTTGACAACATCCAAAGGCCATCAGTCACATTTACTGCCGCACTGGCCCATGGATGGGGTGCGTACCTCTACATGGCCAACCCGCAGGTCTCATGTGGGTCAGATTATTTCATTGAGGTCTTGTCGCAAACCATCCAGCAGGTAAAGGATCAGGCCGACAGTCCTGCAGGCCAGCAGGCTGGCAAACAGCTTCCAGAGCATCTTGTGGTGGTGGCGGACAACACTGGTGAAGTCTGCAAAGAACCAGTACTTGCTCAAGTTTCTGGCTTTGCTGTCATATCGTGGCATCTTCAAGTCCACCACACTCTTCAACTTGACTGTTGGGCACACCCATGAGGACATTGACCAGCTCTTTGCCCTTGTCCTGGCATTCTTGAAGAGAAAGAGAACCTGGGAAACCCCAACAGAAGTTCTCACATACATCCAAGATTGCTGCTTGGCAGTGACAGTATGATATGCTGTCCAAACTTGACTGTGTTCCTCGTTGTTAAAATGCAGGGTGGAAAAGTGTCTTTCCCAGGCCTGGAAAAGCGAGCAGATCGACCAGAAGTTCGGGCACGGCATATCTCAGCTGTGCGCAATTTTGGGAGCTGGATTGATCCCCTGGATGTGTCTCTGTCCAATGCTTTTAAGCAAAGGGCAATCCCTGCAGATCAAGAAGAACCTGATGCAGAGATACCGCACAGCTTCACCATGGTGCCTGGAAGGCAGCTGAGCCAACGCCACAGAAGCCTGATGAATGAGGCAGTGAAGCCTGATGGCATCTACTGCTGTGTAAAGATGTACGTCCGGGATGTGAATTTGTCTCAGCCTCCCCTTTTGGTGATTCTGCCTTCAAAAGGCAATGCTGTTGTAGGGGCTTTGCCTTCTCAGGTGCTTGCTGCAGCGCCATTGTCTGTCAAGCAAATTCAGATGTATTCCAGGCTGCAAGAGCTCTGCGAGCACAAGTATGAGCTAAGGGCAGCTGGGTTGGCCCTGAGGCAGTTGATCCATGACCGTAGGTATCAGGTTTACCACTTGCCTTGGCTCAGCCTGCCATCCAGGCATGTGCAGGTTACACAGCCAGAGGGGCATCTGTATTTTCCATACTTGCCAAAGGCTTGCTGGCAGTTGGTGGCCAAGATTCACTAGGCAGGTCTGCAGGCTTGCAGGCGTCAAGGGAAAAAACGCACTGAAGCATGGCATCTTTCATGGCTTCCTGCAGCAGTACCTGCAAGTGTGGCCAGCAGTTTGCTTCCTTGTGTCAAACTAAGTGGTTCAAGCCAAAGGTGAATATTGAACCAGCAGGCCTGCAGGCTTGCAAGCTAGCTGCGCCATGCCTCCTGTTGCCCACTGTGCCATTACCATCTTTGGCTTTACGGCCATATCGATTCTGACCAGCCCCCACTTCACAGAACTGCCTCGTGACCTGGATGTGCTAGAGGTGTTCTCCATGGCTGAGTCAGTGGTCCAGGCAGCCCGGAAAGCAGGACTCAGCGCAGAAGGGTTTGACTACCTCAACCCTGGCCAAGCCAGTGTCCTCCAGGAGGCTGGGTTTTTGCAGGCTGTGACTCTGCTCATGAGGGTCAAGGAGGGTGGCTTGTTTTGCGTGGCGCCCGAGTGCAAGTCATTTGGGTGGGCCTGCAGCTCTGTGACAACAAGGAAAGCCGGCAACATTGAAGGCGATCCTTCCTCACAACTGGTCAGGGATGGCAACTTCATGGCTCGAGTTGCCTTTCTGCTGTTTATTGTGGCCACTGCTAGAGGGCTGCATGCTTGCTTTGAAAATCCATCTGGAAGCATGATTTTCTCCTTCTTGCAGAAGCACATTGATGACTTCAAAAAGGAGATGGCCTGCAAGCTCAGCTTCTTCTTTGTGGACAGATGCGTTTTTGAGTGGAAGCGGCCAACATTCAAAAAACGCTTCAAGTTCATGTGCAACAGTGCCTGGTTCGCTCCATGCGCACGGGACTGTGGATGCCAGTGTGAGCACATCCCTCTCATGGACCGTGTGGACTTGCCAGATGGGTCTGTGCAAGTGAATGGCAAGGGCCAGCTCTTGAAGGAAAGTGGGCTTTACCCAAGTGCGATGGGAGAGGCCATGGTTCAAGCATGGAGAACTTGGGCAATTTCCAGCATGCAGGCCAGCAGGCCTGCAGCCCCAGTAATGGACCTGCAAGATCTTGAAGATCCATGGGGCGGTGATCCTGCTCTGAATCGCCAGAGCCCAAAGGCCAAAGGCAAGGCCAAAGCCAAAGGCAAGGCCAAAGCCAAAGGCAAGGCCAAAGCCAAAGGCAAGGCCAAAGCCAAAGGCAAGGCTCACACGAAAGCAGGGACTAAGCTTTGCCCTGCAACCGTTGAAGAGGGGTCTTATGATCCATGGTCATAGGACCTTGGATTTGTTTGAGCATGGGGAAGTTTGGGGTTGCAGCATTTTGCAATGCCAGGTGTGGGGATGAAAAGGTGTGTGGCTGCTTCATGGCATGAGCATGTTACTTGGTGCGACTTGGCATTGGCAAATGTGTTGAACTGTCTTGCAGCCATTCCATGTCAGGTGGGCACTAGGGCAGAACTGGGCTGTAGTTGATATGTTTGGTGGGACACTACGCTTCCCTGTGCAGCTAGAGGGTGGGCTCAGTCAGCCAGACCCACAATTCTGCGATGAACCTGGTGCAGTCCCAGGCCAAGTTGCTGACATGCCTGCAGACCTGCAGGCTCCAGCAGCTGACAGCTTGCCTGGAAACAGCGGCTTGGTCACAGCATCTCCGCCTGTGCTGAAGCGCGCCACACCAAGCCCAGACACTGCACGCAATGTGCGGCCCCGGGAAGAATCAGATGATGGCATCACCCCCCTTCCTCGCAAGCTTGACTTTGAGTTGCAGACGCCTTGCCAGGAGGTTGCCAAGGAAAGCGTGAACTTCACCGAAATCAACGGGGTGCTCACAGACACGGAGCAAAAAGCAATCAAGAAGACCGGAATCGTGGTGCCTGATTTGGAGCCTCAGAAGCCTGATGGTGGTGGCAATGGCTTCCAGCTGGACACCCGCAAGATTGATGCCAAGTTGGCCAAGGCTGCCAAGACCAAGCCAGCTGCCAAGGCCACTGCCAAGGAGAGCAAGGCCAAGAAGACCAAGGCGACTGCCAAGACCAAGGCCAAGAAGACCAAGGTGACTGCCAAGACCAAGGCCAAGAAGACCCAGGCCACGGCCAAGACCAAGGCCAAGAAGACCAAGGCCACTGCCAACAAGGCCACCGCCAAGAGCAAGGCCAAGAAGACCAAGGCTGCCCCTGAGACCAATGCCACCCCTGAGCCTGAGGATGCTCCTGAGATCGAGGATGCTCCTGAGATTGACGCTCCTGAGATTGAGGACGCTGTTGAGGCCAATGCCCTCTCTGAGCCTGAGGATTCCAAGGTGAGCTGGCCTACACGGGCAACCTTTGCTGGCCGCAAGTGCCCAGAGAATCTGGATGGCAAAATGCAGTGGCGTTTCAGACGGGAAGCGTTTTACCAGAGCATCCCATCCAACTTTTGGAAGGATCACCATGAGAGGACTTGGTGGACGCTGTACAAACCTGAGTCCACTGCTGTAGAGGCTGCGGAAGCTTTTTTGGAATTGGTCCGGCCTCGTAGCACTTGATATGGGAGCCATCAGTTCAAACTGGGGGCAGTTTGCAAGGGGCAGGCAAGCAGGCCAGCAGGCCTGTAGTCAAGTGCAGCAGGGCTTGTGGAGCAAAATCAGCGATGCGCTTGGCATGGCCACTTCACAAACTAGAACTCCTTTGTGTCCATGGCTTGAGTTTTGCATGTGATCCTTGGGCGCTTGTGGATGTGAGCCTTCAGTTGCGGATGTGTGTGGCTTGCCAGCTGTGTCTAAAATAAAGCCTTGTTTGCTTGGCCACCTTAGCAATGGACGTGGATGATGGCCTTTGTCACCAAGACGAAATGGCTAAGATCTTGAACGAGTGCTTGGCCTGCCTGAAGGGGGAGATGGACACCAAGGATGCCCAGGGCTTCCCGAAGTTCACGGATGTGTGTGAATGGTTTGCAGACAAGCTTGCCACTGAAGACTCCCGTCTGGCCTACAAAGCCAGACTTGATGACTTGCTGGACAAGTGTCAAGACCTTGGCCAGGTGGAGGCCTTGACAGGCTTTCAGTCCAGCAGGCCTGATAGCTTGAAGTACACTGAGAATGGCATGGAGCACTTGACCAAGTTTTCCCTGAGGCTGTGGCAGATAGGCGTGCATGAGCAGTCCCATGTGAAGGGGGCACCTCCACTGCACGCAGTGTTCGACAACATGCAGAAGCTGCTGATTGGGCATGGCAATGAGACTGCCAAATACCCACTGGAGCTCCTCTTTGATTGGGGGTGCCCCTGGTCCAAAGGCAACAGCCCTGAGATAGAGTGCTTCACTGTGGGCATCAGCATTGGCAGCTCAGTGACCATGGCCTGCCACTTGCGGTGCTGGGCTGTGCTGAAGTTGGGCATCATGGAGTCCACTGACAGGCCAGCAGACCAGCAGGCCATCAAGTGTGAACTGGCCAAGCGATTGCTGAAGTGCCTGTGCCCCTTGGCTGGAAGTAGTGTCATTGAAGTGTAGCAGGCTGGAGGTAGTTTCAACACTTCCATTGGATTAGGAGCCATGTGTACCTTGACAACCATGCAAAAAAGCTGTTGTTGCACTTGAAGACGTGGCTGCTGCTGTTGTTGTTGTTGTTGTTGTTGTTGTTGTTGTTGTTGTTGTTGTTGTTGTTGTTGTGCTGCTGCTGCAGTTGCTGCCTGAGGTCTCTATGGCACCTGCAACCCAAAAAGCTCTGTCGAGACGCAGTCCCTGGAGAGCTTGAGGGTGAAGACAGATGCGTCAGCCAGGGTCAGGCCAATGATTTACAACATCCATTTCACGTGGCTTGGCCGCATCTATATTGAAAATGACAGCCTTGAAAACTTGGTCCTTGAAAGTGGGCAGCCCTAGGTTTGACAAGATTGTCAGCCACAAGATCAACTCTGGCTCACGGAAGTGCAGGCAGGACCTGCTCCAGGAGACCATCTATCGCCACAACAGGCAGGCAGTTGGAAAAGCCAAAATCAACACAAATGAGATTGCGGCATTGTACTTCTTTGATGAGGCCCCTCTGAATCTCCGCAGGGCCCTCAAGCTCATCTGGGGGACAGAGGCTCCAGCCCAGACAGCGGCGCCATTGAGCTTGGTTGGGCAGCCTTTTCTGATCCCAAAGAAATCTTTGTCAGGCAAGTTCTCAGCCCAGAGCAACCCGTTGTGGCATGAGATATCAAAGCATTCCTGGGACAAGGTTGCAGAGTTCTTGAAAAGGCTTGAGACGAAATGGAATGCCAAGTTGCAGGAGTACTATGACCGAGGGCAGGCTCCACCAATCTATCAGCCGCAGGTCTGTGGCCAGTTCAGGGATTCTGGCCGAGAAGCAGAGGTTATGCTGATGGCCAGCTTCATGGTCCATTTCAAATCAGATCTGGAAATGCTGGGAGAGGGTGGCTTTTGCAAGCTGCAGCACACCTGGAGGACAGGGCACTTTGACAGCAAGCTCCTCCCAGAGATTCAGGCCTGCAGGCCTGACTTCAAGCTTGCAGACCTGGGATTTACCCCGGAGGGCACTGCAGATCAGGCAGCTCTTCCAGAAGCGTTTGACATGGATGAAGAGGAGCAGGCCAACTTGCGTGTCCTGATCGGTTTGGCCCGAGGCTTGAGGAAAGAGCAAGATGCTATGCGAGCGCACCGGGCAGCAGCCACGCGCCATCAGACTGCAACACTTGCAGCTAACAGTGAGTGGCAGCAGCATCTTGCTGCTGCTGTGAAGGATGTTTGGCAGGAGCATGGATTGTACTACCAAGCGCAGGCCTGCAAAGACCTGCAGGCCTGCCAGTCTGCAGAAAGCTCCGTGCACCAGACTCTTGCTGCACGACTGCTTGTGGGGAAGTCAAATGTGCCCATCATCACCTTTGTGAATGTGCCCATGCTTGGAGCTCAGGCCAGCACACTGGTGCGCAACACTGTTGCCCACATGAGTGCTGAGCTGGCCAGCAATCCAGAAATTTCAATGTGTGTGGTCCTCCCTCCCAACCAGCCAGAACATGGGCAGGGGCATGGAACAAAGAATGCAGGGAAGGCCTTGCGGGAAGAGTCCGTGGCCAGGCACCAAGCCTTGTGGAGGGCTGAACTTGAGACCTGTGAGAGCATCAAAGCTTTCAGGTGCACGGCGCTCTTCAATGAGCAAACCATGTACTCTGATGAGAGAGACCTGGGCCTGCAGGTGTGGGTGGTGGTCTCTGCCACAGTTGCAGATAACTTGCAGGCCAAAAACATCTTTGGCTCATCCACATTGCTGAAGCGCAAGGCTGTCCCGGGCCTGCTGAATGTCATGCAAAGGGTCGACATGCTGAACTTCTGGAAGGACTTGGCATTTGCACAGACTGGGCAGACCAACCGGGATGCAGACGCAGAAAGGCGTCAGCACTACAGTGGCCATGCCTTCTTTTATGACTTGCTGCTGACAATTCTCTCAGGCACCAAGCTGAAGACCACCAACACTGTGCTGATCCGTGACGAGACCTTGTACGACGCTGAGCTTGGCAAGGCCGTCGCCAGTCTGAACTCCTGCAAGACTGGGACTGCAGCTGGCATGAAGACTTGGCCAGACCTGGCCTACATTGGCTTGTGCTGGGCCCCAAGCGCAACTGTGAAGCAGATTGTGGCCAAGAATGTGCAGACCATGTTGGAAGCATGTCCAGGGTGCAATTGCGCGAGGTGAGTATGCATTGGCCAAGATGCCTGCAGGCCTACAGGCCCCCAGGCCTGCAGACAAGTCCCAGGCCCCCCAGCTGGACATGTCCGTGTTTGAGCTCACAGTGCCACAGACAACCAACTTGGAGTTGCCCTTCTTGAAGACCACCATGGACAAGGGACAGGCCTGCAGTAAGACAAGCCTGCCAAGCAGTGAAGTCTGGTCAGGGCTGGCATGGGCTGACATTGTGAAGCAGCACAATGACGAGTTCAATCCGGCTGGCACTGTCCGCAACAAGCGAGAGGCAGACATTCCTGTGGAACAGCTCCTTGGTTAGCAGATAAGTACTTTTCAGCTTGCAAGAGAAGCTTTTGCAGGGCACATGCGTTGGCTCATGGCATTGCCTGTTTGCACCCTTAGGTTTCCAGGGCAGAGGTGAAGCTTGAGTCTGGCTTGAAGCCGGAGCAGTTGAAGGGCATGGGCCGTTGCAATCCACCGGGCATGGGCACGTGGGAGCTCTATGTCTCCAAGATGGGCGATGTCTATGTGAAGGGCCTGGCGAAGACCACCTTGAGCGGTGTGCTCTTCCCCATCCATGGCCTCTTCAAGACAGGCTCAGAGGCCTCAACCCTGCTGGAGCAGGGAGGCGGCATGATTCCGTACAAGCTGACCGAGAGTTCCAAGGTGCTCCTGCGACCCAAATCAGGCAAGACCTTGCCATCAGCTTTGGCAGGCTTCCTTGGCAGCCCAGTGCCTTTGCAGGAGGTCTTGAAAGCCATGACTGCAGCCTCATTGCCACAGTGCCAGATCCACCTTCACAAAGTTGAGGCTGTGACAGAGCAGGGCAAGGTCAACTGGAGAGGGATGCTCGCAATGGTAAATTGATGATAGTCACCTGACACCATGGGATTTTTCCATGAGGCAAAGCCCATGCCTCATCCAATAAGCAGCATTTTCCAGGCCAACTCATCTACACAGGAGTGGTCCAGTTTTGGCCCCGTTGCTGACCTTTTGCCCTAGCCTGTGGGAGACAAGTTTGCGCCTGGCCAATCCATGCGTTTGCACACCCGGTTTCGCAAGCGTGTAAGTTAGTCTTAACCCATGTGCCCAGGCATCTTCTGCTAGCTCAGCCCTCAGAGTTCCTGCACTCTTACACCACTGGTGGTGCCTCTTAGCCACTTTTTTGTGCCCCCACCCCTGTGTCATTAGGGCTCTTTGGCAGTTCATGGTCCTCAAGACCAACTTGAGCTGCACGCGTGGGATTTCTTGCATTTGCAGCCTAGGTTCCCACATCAAGCCCCTGTTCCCTCCTTGGCTGTGGGGTGGCCATCCTTGCATGTTTACCTTGCGCAGCTAGCCACAGGTGGTCTTTGCCATGTGCTGCGTTGGCATATCAGGCCTCCTGAGCCCCCTCTGCTCAAGCACACAGTGCGCTAGGTGGCCCTTTTTCCTGTTGCTTTGAGCCATGAACAGCTCCTGCACACCTGAGCTTCAGGAGGCACTTGGAAGGCTTGCAGACCTGCAGGAGGCACTTGGAAGGCTTGCAGACCTGCAGGCAGAGCTTCAGACCTGCCTTGGACCCATGAGGCGCACCCTTGAGGCCAACCAAGAGGAGTTGCATGAGACCAGGCTTTTGGTGAGGAACTTGTCCTGGGACATCGCATGTCTCCACTACTGCGTCGCAGTTTGCTGCCTACTTCTTTTGATAGCCATGCGATATTTTTGCTGAGCATGCCAGAAAAAGAGAGACGAGATTCTTTTCATATTGAAAAGGCACTTCTCCTTTCGGGTCTTGCCATCCCATGTCTGCCAGGTGATGTCTCCAGATTGCCATGGCCTCAGTGGCTGCTTTCATGTCCATAACCCTGGGCTTTGTGTGTGTGTGCGCCAATTTTTCAGGGTTTGGAAGGTGCCCAAAATCCCAACAGCCCTGTCCATGCCATGGCATCCATGGCATGGGGCATCCATGGCAGAAGGCATGTGTGTTGGCCTTGGAGTGGCTCAGCACTGCCTGCACTTGGAGAAATGGCCCATCCAAAATTGTGAATGCAATGATGCTGGTCAGGCAAAACCAAAGAGAGTAACAACCCAAAAAGCAGTTCCAGGATGCCTTTAATGACAGCTGCCATGCTTTGAAGTAGACACCCACCATGGGCGCACCAGGTGAGGGGCCGGACTTGCGTGCCACTGTAATGTGTGACACACTGCTATTTTGAGGGGGTGACTGTTTAACATTGTGAAGCTCGATTCATTATATTTTTGCCACAAAGAGACAACCCCTGGATTCTTGAAGCTGTGGTGTCTGTGGGCTGTCTGCCAGTTGTGTCTAGCCTTTGGGTATCCTTGAAAAGTTGTGTCTTCTGCGCTCAGCCATGCCCAGGTGCTTTGGGGAAGCCAATCTGCTGGTCGGCTGTGAGGATGTCAGTTTGAGAGGAAAACAAATTGTTGTCTTGTTGAGCCTGCTACTGTACTGGGTAATTGTGTGCGCACACCGAAATGATAATGTTGAACGAATGGCCAGCCAGTGGAATGATGTGCCTGCCGTGGGTGGGCACCTTTGCATGCCCAATGTGAACTGCCATGAGTTTTTGGCTCACAGCACAGCACAGCTTGCAGGCCAGCAGGCTTGCAGTCCAGACAGCTTGCAGGCAATGCCCCAACAGAGAGGGCTTTCGTATGAGAAGCGGCAAGGTGTCAGAACACTCAAGAAGGCTGTCAAGGTGGCCACAGAGGAGGCTGCAACCTCCAACAAGAAAATTGGCATCTTGAAGAATGATGTGAAGGAGCTGAACTCTGCACTCAAGCACGTTGCGAATGATCTGATGGAGGAAACGTGCCTCCGTGCCAAGGCTGAGCAAGAGACTGAGAAGATCAAGAAGGGCAGGGACGTTGTTCTGGAGAAGCACCAGGGGATGTGGAAGCGGGTCTATGACAAGTGCAACCAGGCAGGGTTGACCAAGCATGACCATGGGCCTGGCAGTTGCTACCCCTGACTTGACCGCAGGAAAAGGACGCCCTCTGCATTGAGAATGCAGACTTGCACTTTCAGATCATGGACTTGCAGGAGAAGCAGGAGCAGAGCTCTTCTTCCAAGAGCCAGCCATCAAATGCCAAGAAGCCTGAGATGTCTAAGAAGTGAAGCCAGCATTGCAGGCCTACAGGCCTGCAGGCTAGCTTGAACTTGGCTACCTGGCGCCGTTCTGGAAAAAAGCTTGTGAAGCGGTGGGTGTTTGTGTGTGTGTGTGTTACCCATGTGTGGTTGCATGTGCCGTGCGTGGCCTTTGCTGAGCAGCTCAGTTGCGCCTGTTTAGGCTCAAGGTCACTGTGTACATGTCTGTTTGCGCTGTGTTATCAATGGGCTTCTCCTTGCGTTGCAATTGAAGAGCCCACCTGCGGGCAGCACTCATCAGGGTCAACCGATGCAGCACATGCACTTGGGGCTTTGGGGCTGACGCGCATGGCTTGCAGCTGGGGGGCAGGGAGGGGGACTGGAGCATTTATTGGTCTGGTGCTGAACGAATTTCCTGCCCAATGGAGCTGTTTGGAAATTAGATGTTTTGCGCCACTTGGTTGATTGAAGGTTTGCCCTCCCCCTTGCATGATGTCTTCAAGGTTTCTGGCATTAATGTTTAGTGTGTAATTGGTGTTCAAATTTGACAATCCCATCAAGGAGCATCAAAGCTGAACAGTTGTCCTGGCGAAAGTGCAACATTGGCTGGCAGAACCCCAGCCTCCAATCGGTCAACACCTTCAAAAGTCAGTGGGGCCCTAGTGTCTGACAAGGGCTGGGGTGAACTGCGAAAACTTGCCTTGAACATCCTTTAAGCCTCTGGCCTTTGTCTTACTTGTTCCCAACCCCTACAGTGATAGGAAAATCCAAGGCATGGAGTCCATGCCTTGGCAGGCTTACAACCCCACAATGTGACTGCGCCCTAGTGAGTGGCAACATTGCCTCTTTGCCTGCCAGGCCTGTGTAACCCTGAAGTGAGGGCCTTAGATGCCTGGGCCTTAGTGTCTGCACCTTAGCTTGCAGCAGGCTCCGCTCCAGCTGCCCCAAACAGTCAAATGGCAACTTCTTTGGCTGCAAGCGTCTGTGTGCAAACACATTGTGGCTGCAGTGTGGTTTGGTGCACGGGTGTGCAACAGGGCATGAAACTTAGGGTCATGGTCAGCACACGTAGCACCACATGCATTTTCTCAATGGCTGTGCCCTCTATGCATAGTGCTTTGCAGTTGTTACAGTTCTGAAGCAAAGCAGGGATATATATTGACCACTAGGCCATTGAATATTGCAGTCTTGGTGCAGGCTAAAGTGCCCCATGACCATCCTCCCTCTCTGGCCAGGCCTGCTTGGTCATCTTTACCATGTGCCCAGAAAAAATGGTGCGCTTTTCAGCGCTACCCGCTTTTCAGCGGTGCCTATGTTTAAACCCTCCCTCCCTCCCTCCCTCCCTGTGAACTGCTGCTCCAGGTAGCCCGCCAAGTAGTCAAGACAGGGGGGATGCAAGAGGGACCCTTAGGGAATGAGAGGTGGGATGCCTGGCAAACAAAACTAAATCTTGGTATCTTAGAATGTTGGTGCCTGTATCTTAGTTCCACTTCTTCTGGTTTCCTGGTTAAAAATAAATGGCACTGGTTTAGATGGGTTGTGTTCCGTTTACCAGGGCCATCGATTTTTCCAGAATTGGCCGCCTATGGGCTCACCATCGCGGGAGAGTCGCGCAGGCCTGCCGTCGCAATTCTTAGAGTCCTTGGCAGACACAGTGGCCCGGGGGCCTTGGTCAAGTGTTCTCTCAGCGCAGCCGGGAGAGATTTCAGCCATCAGTCCGAGGGCTTCCTCCATTGGACCCCTCGAGTGTCTATCCATCAGATGAATTTGTTCCCTTTTGAACGCGGCATTGCGCCCTGCAAGTTCAGTACGCTCCTACGAATACACATTGAGCCCCTAACGAGGTTGACAAGGGAGGCTTCTCTTTTGCTTGATGGTTAATTTGGGGAGTATCCTGTATAGAAGACAGTTTGAAAGTAAGATGTTAAGAGCGTTTAGTGCGCTTCAACGTGGAGTCTAAGCAGTGGTCACTGTCGGTTTGCCGTGTTTATGTCAAGAGACTTGTTGGTATACGGGTGATTTGTTACGAATTGGCGAGCTGCGGTTCACCCGTTTTGCTAAACCCAGCCCCAACTCGAAAATCGAAGCCTGACTGTCCCAAATGAACCCCAACACAGAACAGGAATCCGCCATACCTAGAAGAACAGTCCGGCCTTACGTACTTCTTGCAGCAGGGTATGACAATGACAAGCAGCCTCGGTTTTGCATAAGACACTGACTTGCACCACACGACAACAACAGCGTGTATCCTGGGTACCCTTTCTCACCTCTTGAAAGTAGAACCTACAGAAGAAAAACTCACCACTTGTGGAGGTCCCCCTATTGTGACATATCCGCATATGCCCCCAAAGTTTCAGGCTGGAAGGGGTGTCCAGATGTGCGTTCATGGCAGGGCGAGGCAATTTTTCTGACTAGGCGAGCTGTGCACAGTCCAACGGTCAAGTGGCAGAACATTCGTTGAGCATAGTGGCATAAACTCTTCTGAGAGCTGGCATGCTTACTTTAGATGCAATTTCTGCAGCCATTTTGCCAGCAGCGCTGGTGTGATTTTCAGATCCAATGGATGTCTCAACAGTTTAGACACGCGGGTTGCTATCGCTATGCAGTTGTTGCTTATGAATCCTCGATTGAGGCAGATGCTGCCCGTTTCCAAAGGTGAAAGGAAACCTTTGGTCACCTGGCTGCTCTCCTGCAACCCACCTCTTGCTTTCACGCTGCACTTGATGCCACGTTCTTTTTCTTTGAGTTGGAACCTCAAAACTGGTTGATCGCGGAGGTGGACATGAGTCCCCGTCCACCATGTCGGGTCAGGACCCATTAGGATTGATCGACATGAATCCCCAGCTCATGTCCTCATGTCCACCAAAAGGGTCCGAGACCCATTTTACAACTGGGCAAGGGTCCAAATCCTGTACCAGTGAACATCCCAATCCCCACTGAAATCCCGACTCAAATGGGTGGTGCACCGAAAACCCCCAAAATGGGATCCCATTGGTCTTGACAACCACAGCCAACTCACACCCATGGTGCACAAGGCCGGCTGGACACGATCGATGCCCACCTCCACCTCCCACCGCTTTTCCTTGCCCTCCTCGCCGGTGTGGTCGCCGGAGTGCCCGGGTCGGGCCTTCAACCAACTGGGTGGTGGGGTGAGGAGCACTCAGTTTGGGACTAGTTCTGCTATTGGGTTGGATCTTTAGACTTTAGCTTTTTGGGAAATCAAGGGGTTTTCCGTTAAGCCACTAAAAGTTAAACTTTTTGCAGAGGGGTCAACAGCAACCAAGAGTTTGCATAATTTCGCGAATGGATATCCATTGGGGCTTTTGGTGCTTCTCATGCTTCGTGTTGTCCATCTCTGTCTGGTCAAACAAGCTGACTCAGAATTTGAACTGACTCGTGGAAAGGTGGAAAGACTTCGCTGAGTTCTACAACGATCAACAAGCAATGTGTTGTTTCTTGTTGTAGCCTAGTGGTGCCCCACCACATGGATCAGGACTATGGATCCCTCAATGTTGAAGCCAGTCAAGAGAAGGACTCTTGTGGTTTCAGCATCCTGCGCAACTCCATCAAGGTTTGAAGTCGAATCGAAAGCGGTTGAAGGTCAGTGCCTGATTCATGATCTGTCACATGTCACGGAGTCAAGCGTGATTGACTGCTAAGTGTTGCACGCTCTGGCAACTTGAGCAGGTTAGGCAGGCGCAGTCTACGTGTGTGTCCTGGCAACATGCAGAGGTTCTTCTGAGAAAGGAGGAGGATGCTTTTTTTGTTGTTCAACCGAGTTCACCCCAGCGCAATAAACAAATGACTGCTTCCACATTCGCTGCGAGAAGCTTTGCTTGAATACCCACAGGGATTACCCTGCCAAATACAAGCCTAGAACCTTCACAGAGGTTCCTGTGAAAAAAACAACTCCACAGGGGTTCCTGCAGATGTTGATAGTTTTGGAAGGTAGCTGTTTGCACAAGATGCCAAGTCATTTGAGCTAGTTCGTTGGGGATTCAGTTGTCACACTGCCTAATATCTGGTACCCCCAGAGTTTTGGTTCTTGTAGGGGGTAACTGGGAACCTCCACCTGAACCACCAAACCACCAACGAGGGAAGAGCACTCCACCAGTCTCTCCAGGCCAGTCAGCTACCCTGCCGGCATGCCCAGCTGATGGGGTGTCTGGCCATCGAACTTGGTTTCATACGGGGACCGTGTCCGGCCAAAGTGTCATGCAACGCATGCCGAAGCAGAGTAGGGTGTGGTGGAAGCGCTTTGGGGGCTCCATGATCAGGGGTCACTGGAGTTTCCGCCTTAAAGGTGGCGAGTTGGCAGAGGTGTCCATTGAAACGATCGCCACTTTTGGAGGTCCAAAACAGGGAACTCGAGGGACCTGACGAAGGCTTCGTGGCTCGTGGTCCCCCATTGGTTGACATGCTGAAACACCCAGCACCATCAACCTACCCCTACCTGTCCTGCATGCCCGGCCAGTCCCGCACAGTTGTTTTTCTAGACTTGCAAGCCTTGGAAGTCTTCAACAACATGGCGAACGTTTTGTTTTTTGTAGTGCTACAGTCGTTGCCTGAGATCCTTGAGGTCCGAATGGAACACTTGCGGGTTGAAGCCCTGCGCGGTTGGCTCGTATGAAGCGTCAGATTTCACAGCTACGCACATACACGCACACATGCAGCGCCAAAGCATAAAGTTGAATACGCTATCAAACTTCACAAGGAGACACCGCGGCCAGTCTCAGATACGGTTACGTTCCTTGCCAAACAGGATCGAGGGTTTCCCCCCCACTTCTGTGATACAAGGGAATCCTCCTTTATAAGAACAAAAGAGTCTTTGGGAAGCCCTTTCTGTTGTATCACAGAAGTGGTCATTCCCCACAACCCTGCACTTGTGTGTTTGTTGATGTTGAAGATAAGCGGTTCCTCCGGATCTGCCGCCTAGGATCTCAGCGTGTCGCCTGCTCTGAACCAAGACATCTAAAGCACTGCCAGGTTCAAGCAGCCTTTCCTCCGTTTCCCTTTTTGGAGCCTTAAAAAGTAGCGGTTTCAATGAACATTACCAGTAGATTGACCCCTGGCCAGCGACAACTTCCAAAGCAAGTGCAGTACCAGTCACGGGCAGGCTGCGCTGGAGGATGATGTTCTCAAGCAGCGCGATGCTCGCGAGGTACGCGACTCGGGGCGGATGGAGGTAGGAGTGGACCAGGAGTCAGTCAAGTTGGAGCAGACTCCACTTGAGATTTCTGATGCTTGGGTTCTGCTTTGGGTTCCTTTAGGTTCTGGGGAGCGATGAAAGCTTTGACGACGGAGACAGAGATAAGAAGGGATTTCCATTTGGTTGTGGCTGTGTGGTGCAGAATGGGTGCGCGAGGCAGGGTTGGTCGGACGACTGTGTGGTGCAGAATGGGTGACGTCCGTGTGGTGCAGAACTGGGTGAGCAAGGTTGGGGACAGCTGTGTGGTGCAGAGTGTGGTGTGCGCGAGGCAGGGTCGCGGGACGGCCGTGTGGTGCAGAATCGGTGCACGAGGCTGGATCAGGGGACAGCTGTGTGGTGCAGAGTGTGGTGCGCGCGAGGCAGGGTCGCAGGACGGCCGTGTGGTGCAGAACGGGTGCGCGAGGCTGGATCAGGGGACAGCTGTGTGGTGCAGAGTGAGGTGCGCGCGAGGCAGGGTCGCGGGATGGCCGTGTGGTGCAGAATCGGTGCGCGAGGCTGGGTCGGGAACGGCCGTGGTGCAGAATGGGCACGCGCTTCAGGGTTGGGGGATGGCTGTGTGGTAGAGAATGGGTGTTCGAGGCAGGGTTGGGGGGACGCGCGTGGCTGGGTCTGGAGTCAGCGCAAGTTGATACAAGAGGTTTCAACATATCCAGTCTATGGCCCGGTAGGCAGGGACAAGGGGGCACGTGCCAAACACAGAATCTGGGGGTCTCGCTAGTTTTCCCACGCCCAATCTAAGGTCACTGCATATTTGACTGTGGCTCTTGCGGTGCGTGGGTGGTGGACAGGTTCGCAGGGAAAGGCGCTTTAGTAGCCGCTGAGTGCACGAGCGGGCATTTTGTTCGTTGAACAAATCACCGGCGGTTTGCGTCCAGCCCTGCCAGGGCCAGAAAGGCGGCTCTAGAGGATGCATTCGGTTCACTTCTTTTGGGTCCCAGGGCTCCTCTTGTTTTGAGGTTTGTGCTGGCTTGTCTCAAAGTGACCTTTTTCGGTCCTCTTGGTTTGCCTTAAGCCATCAAATGGCCCATCTGGCTACGTTGGAAATGTGCACGGCATGTTCCAAGCTCTGACAACGCAGTGAGGCAAGTCCTAGTGACACCTGGAGTTACATGGGTTAATGGTACCCGTTTTCGAGTTATTTAGTAAGGTTCCACTATTTTAAGACACACACCCACACATTTTGCCATTTTTCCATGTCCCAAAGTCCTGCAAACAACGGAAATGCCAGTGTTTCCGGATGAATGCATACATACTTTTATCATCATTGGCAGCATGCGTCTGGTCTATGAGCTCAGACAAGACCATCATGGAAGAAGCGTGGTCAAGAATGCCATGGGTATTCCCAGCACGTGTTCGCAAATGAAACCTATGGGTGGTTTGTCTTGTTTGAGGCTCGCTTTTCGTGTCCTTTTCAAGGCAAACCAAAGGGCAAAACACCCAATTTGGGGGGTTCCCCTATTTTGAGGCAAACCCTGTATATATACTTGTATATTAATATACATACCTGGAAACTCCTTCCGGCCAAAATTTCAGCCGCGGACTCAAAAAGGCGCCTTTTTGCGTCCGCCGGCGGAAATTGGGATCTCCCAAAAATCGTGCGGCGTTTTTGCTTTTCCGGCAGCGTTTTTCAAACGCGGCCTTAAAGAGTATTGCTGCCACAACCTTTGCTTTGACCCATGAGCATTCGCCAATGTGACAAGCGTTGATTGTGCAAACCGCCTTTTGTCTCATTATATTGAATACCTAGAACTTCCTGCGGCGGAAATTTCTGCCGCAACGCATTGCGGCGGAAATTCCCGCCGCATTCCAGAAAATCAGCCGCAAACCCAAAAAAACGCCGTAACCAAAACAAAAACGCCGCAACACCGTTTGCTTTCCGGGAATTTCCGCCGCATTCCCGCCGATTTCCGCCGCATTCCCGCCGATTTCCGCCGCAAATCAGGGGGTAGAAAAAACTGAAAACAAGTTCTGCCGCAATTCAAAAAAACGCCGCAAATCAGGAAGAAATGCCGCAAATCCAAGAAGGCGCCTGTTTTGATTTGCGGCAGAAATTTCTGCCGCAACGAAGCTCTAGGTAAATGCAGCCACAGAGCAGCCTTTTGCAACTTGCAGCCACGGCAGTACCTGCGCATGCCTACCGCCAATCTCTTCAATCAGGGCATGACGCAGCCCGGGTGTATGAATTATGTTTGTGGCGAGTACGGAGCCCTCTTTGTCTCCACTGCTTCTGGCTTCAAAGGGGCTGGTTGCCCCAAAGTGATTTTTTTCCTGCATGCACGGTTCAATAGACGGTTTTGTATTTTGTTGGTGTTTCGGGCTACGGCGGAAACACGCGGGATTACGGCGGAAACACGCGTCCAACCAGTGGACGTTCTCAGGGCCTTTGATTGTGCTTGATGCTTGATCTCCTTACCTTCGATTCGTGCTGTTATTAGCATCACTGTGCAAAGCACGTCTGGTCACAATTGCATTGCCGGCGGAAATCATGATGCATGCAATTGGCTATGTAGTTGCGGGCACCGACAGTGCCAAAGCTCGTGTATTGATGTGCAAGTGCTTGCCATTTCCGGCCTACGCATTGTTCTCTGGATGGGTGGGGTCGTTGCTGCGTGCCCAGTGCCCATTTTCGTAATTTTCAGCAGCGTTTGTGAGCAAATCAAAGACATGCCGGTTGGCTTTGCATTGTGGGAGCAAGTGCTTGGTTCAGTTTATGATGTTCTAGACCAGGCTTTGCGGCTGTTTTTTCTGGCTGCCGGCGTTTTTCAGAGCTGCCGGCGATTTTTCTATTTGCGGCTGAAATTCTTGCTGAACGCAAAGCGGCTAAAATTTTGGCCGGACGGAGGTTCCAGGTATGGAACATTGTAAGTACCTGAGGCACCCAACGTGCCCTTTTTTTTAGGTACGAGAAAAAAACGCTCGAATTACCGATTTCTGCTCGACCCCCCAAAAAACGCTCGCCCCCCAAAAAACGCTCGACCACATCCCCTTCTTCCATCCAGAGGAAGGCGGGATTGTTACGTTTTTTTTTTTTAAATTTGCTCTCGTTTGCTTGCGGATATTTGCGCTCGTTTTGCGGATATTTGCGCTCGTTTTGCACTTTGATTTCTGCTCGCTCCTTTTGAATATTCAGTGACCGATCATCTTGGAGGACCGACCAGCCCGGTTTTGGGAAAAACGCTCGAAGCAGGAAAAAGTGTACGTTTACCATATTTTGGTGACGACCCCTGGTTTTGCAATACGTTTGGGCTAAGGGCAGAAATTTATGTAACGAAGGGTGCTCCAGGTATATATACAGTATATATATACATAAATGCACCGAGCCTATGGGTACCACTGAAAGGATCACCATTCATTGTGTAAGTGGCAGTTCCGAGGATCGACAGCGGCAGTCAGTTTCCATCACAGACATCCCAGTTTAGCCACGCCTTTTCCCTTGTTTGGTAGCCGTTTGTCTGAAATTGACCAACCAACCCCAAATCGAATTCCCGGCAGTCAGTTGGTATCAGACATCCTAGTTGAGCCACGCATTCAGTTTGCATCAGACATCCCAGTTCAGCCACGCCTTGTTCCTTTGTTTTCCAGCTCCCCGTCTGAAATTGACCAACCAACCCCAAACCATTAAATGGGATTCCCTTTTTGGGTGTGTCTTTTCAGCGCACCCTGGTCTTTTGTTTTCATCGGGAGAGCCATTTGGGGAGACCCATGTTTTGGTTCAAAGGGAGACCGCCAGGAAAACCAAAGCCATTTGGGGCCGAATCCGGGCAAGAGACGAGCCAGCCGTTGGAGCCGTTGGACCAATTCGAGGCGGACGTGGCCTTCCTCACGGAGTGCTGTGCCAGCCTCATGGAGATGGGACAGGAGCCAGCGAGAGGGCCGGCCGGCTTTCCGGGAGAGGGAGATCGTTTTTTTTTTTTTTTTTTTTTTTTTTTTTTTAAAAACAAAAAATCCGCGATGAAATGGATCCATTGGCTGAAATTAAGATATGTTCGTGGTTTTCCTTGTAGGTTTAAGGGGAATCGATTTCACTGAGAAAATGTAGGTGTTTTTTCCCAGTGGAGTTGAGAAAGTGGAAGAATGGATGTATCTGTCGCTAGGATTTGGACCCCGCAGAATGGTGGCTTTTCTTGTTGGTTTCTCTTTGAAGCGCCAAATTTAGTTTGTTATTCTGTTGTTTGGGCGTAGGACCTCCAAGTGAATTTTGGTATCCATGTTGGTTTCTCTTTACAATACCAAAAACGGGGGCACCAAGTCCAAAACAAGGGGACTCACCCAAATGCTGATCTTTTTTGGCCATGCCTGGGATAGGCTGAGGATACAGTTACACTTGGTGACTAACAGTGAAACAACCATGGAAGCACATATGGCAGAGCAAGTAATGTAGTTCCCATTCATTTTGGCAACAGACTGCAGGTGGAAGAGTTGTCGGGACTGACATGCTATATGACAAGGGTACGAGACATGAGCAATGCGTTGACTGTAATATATATATATATATATTCCACACGCAGACCATCGCCTAGCTATGGGAAGCTGCGTCAGATCGGCATGGCACGTGTTTCTTCCGACGGGCACTCCTGGTTTCTTCCTTTTGCTTAAGAATGTGTTTGTTTTTTCCCTTGTTGGTTTTAAAGGGAATCTATCACTACTGGAGTTGTTCTTTTCCCCCGGGGGCTCAAGCAAATGGAAGTTTTGAGTTTTCAGGTACCCCCTTGCTATACCAAGGGGTTGTCAAGGGGAGCCGGGCTGACAGGGACTGACAGTCCTGCCAGGAGACGGGCGGCGAGGGGGCAGATGCCGCCACTTTGGCGGGGGGGCCAAAGGGACACTGAAGAGCTTACGACTGATGAAGTGAAGAGGCAATCCGGAGGTAGTGTCACAAGTGCCCTCCCGACAGCTAACATGGCACCTGACAGGGGGTCCCTCCAAGAGGAAACTGATCTTCCAGGTACCCTCCCTCAGATGCCATGTTAGTGGGAGGAAGGGTAAGAATCCCATGCGTCAATTGATCCTTTTTCCGTTTTATGTTTGTTAGGATTGTCCTGGGAGGGTGGCGTTTTATGTTTGGTTAAGATTGTCCTGGGAGGGTGGCGTTTTATGTTTGGTTAAGTCTTGGGAGGGTGGTTAGCTTTTGAAACGTACCTGAAAAAGCATCTCGGGTGACTCCCTTCTGTTGCATTGGACTCATTCGCTTCGAACCCTGGTAGGCGAATCGATTCGCCGCTGTTTCTCTTGTCCTATCCATGCCAGAGGGTTGTTTTCCCTCAGACCCTCCCTCAGACACTCAAACCCTCAGACCCTCAGACGACCCTCAGACCTTCAAAAACCCTCTGAGTGTTGCCTCGATTTGCATGTTTGATGAAAGAGGACTGGTACAAGTGTATGGACACCTCAAGGATGTGGTTTTGCGCGGACTTACACTCGTTGGTTCGGACCAGTTCTGCATGCTACATAATTTGTCGCCCTGAGTTCCTGACTTGCATTTGTTCTGGCCAATTCACTCCGGACGTGAAATTACGGGATTTCCCTGCCCCTGCTTTCTAGTTGCAATATTTAGGCAGTTTGGGGTCGGACACGTTTGCCTCTTTTGGCAAATGCGGCCATGGATTTTCTTGCCAGGTCCAACCGTGTCCAATCGCAGAGATGCTGAGCCACACTCAACCCCCTGGGATGGTGTTAGCTGCAGGTGCCTGCCCCATGCTAGTATGTAATTATGGGATTTCGGTCAGACCATTCTGCCGCTTGATTCAGTAGCGTTGTTTTTTCCCATTGACGTGGGTGTGTGTGTTGCACCTTTTCAGCCTTGGAAAGGCAAATTGGAAGGACAACTTGTTGGGTCCAAGTCCCTATATTGACATACTGCACGTGTTTGTGCCCCCCAACCTTTTTCTTTTCTTCGTGTTTTTGGGAACCATTGAGTAGGACAACAGTTCCAACAAAACCCGTGTGGAAAGACATCAACATAGGAATTTGCACCCCTGCCATGAATTTCGGGTCTTTCCCTTTGGGAGACCTCCAAATTTAAGACACCCAAAACGATACTTTACGGAATGCGCCCCATGAATCCAAATGGTTTCCCTTTGGAGCAACCAACCGCTTCGTTCCTTAAGCCACCTTGTTGGTAGGGAAACCATTGAGTAGTGCAACCGTTCCAACAAGACCCACGCGGAGAGGTGTCAAAATTCGTGTTTGAATGCCCCCCAAATGGAAAGCCGTGTAACAAAAAAAACAGGCTTCGACGGCCTCAAATGGATTTTGTTTTTGCGTTGAGGAGACCTCGCTTGGAAATAAAAGCACCCAACACGATACGTACCTACATTCAAAGAACACACACACACACCGGTATAGGTGACAACACCCAAAGAAGATACCTACTGATCTAGGGGTTGATTCCCCTTTTTTCAACCATCGTTCTTTTCAAAACCAGCTGTTCCCTGGGCTTTTGATGGTTTCATGAAAGCATCCCTGGAAACCTGCTTTTTAGCCTTTTAGTGTTTAGTGGTAGTTTCCGAATTTAACCCACTAAAAGTTAGTCACTTTTAGCGGGGGATCGGAAATCGGGCAGCACAGGAAAGAACGGAATTGGAAGGTCGCCCTGGAACTGAGCCTGCCACACCTCTTCCCCCCCTCCAACCCGCGAGCACGTAGGTGCAGAGCGCGAGCGCCTGGGGCGTGGACTACGGGGCCCTGGGATGCTCGCTGGCGGGGGGCCCCAGTTGGTGGCCGAGTTGAGCCGTTCGCGGATATTGGTTGGTTTAGTGGTTGGTTTCCAGCTGTGGGTCAAAACCAATGAGATCTCATTTTGGGCTAGGTGCCACCCATTTTAATCTATTTTAGTGGGGATTGGGATGTTTCCTACAAGTATGGGAGTTTGACCCATGACCATTTACTTGGGTGGCTCCCAACCATCCGGTTCCTTAGCCTTGTAGGCGTTTAGTGTTTAGATTCGACTTCCAAATTTAACCGACTAGAAGTTAAGCTTTTAGCGAGGGATCTGAGGGCAGCCCAGTTGAGTGCTTGGTTTAGTGGTTGGTTTTTCATTTAACCCATTTGCAACAGGTCTGGAATGACTCAGGTTTTGAGAATGAACCTGGAGATTCCCTTAAAGGCATCCACAGGGGATGGTTTGCAGGTCATAGAACCATCCTTGCAGTGGGTTACGCATAGAACCGGTTTTCTTTGTAGTGACCTCCCTGGGATGGAAAAATCGGCTTGGCCAAACCTTGATTTGGAACAGCCCTGACAGATTCTGGGGTCTCAGGAGACAAACAGTTTATGGAACGGTGGTAAAATCAGCTACATATTGTGTAACATGTTATGGACATATTCAAAACGAGTCTAGAGCAGCCCAGTTTGTAGCCCCTCCATGTTGAGCAACTCAGTTTGAAACGCTGCACTTGCTAAGTGACTTTAATTTTGTATTGTTAAGTGATTTTTGTTAGGTTGTGAAGATAAATCTACATACCAGGTATACGGGTATATTACCTTTTTTGCCGCGCAAGCAAATAGAACTACCTCCTCCCTCTCCTCAGTTTCTGAACCCCTACCGCAAACCATTAAATTGAAACACATTTTTGGATATTCCACGACGCTGTTCGGCTGGACAAGCGGAGAGATCTAAGGCTTGATGCCCCATTCTTCGCACCACCTTTGCGCCCTTGCGCCGATGCTTACCTACCCCTAGGTGGATATTTGGATGGCCACTAGACCTAGTATCTAGCCCCTGAGCCTATATATATATATTATACGTGCGTTTCTTTTTGAGGATATCCGTCTTGGGGTTGATTTAAAAGAAAACTAAGAGGAAACCACCATTTTGGGGTTGCACATCATCATTGTTCGATGGCGGTGGAGATTCTTGGGCCAGGGTGTTAAGCCTGTCCAATGAGCACTTGAAGGATTATTGAGCGAGGCCGAGACCTTCATAATAAGATGTGTGTGAAATACGTGAGTCTGCCTTTGTACGGAGCACTTCCTTTTTGGTGGTTTTGAATGAAAGCCACAAGGAAAACCCGGCAATTTGTTGGGATCCGCTGAAGAAATACACACACGCACACATCTATTCATATAATCACACACCACATGACCACGGCCAATAACTCTCACCCTGCAACACACCTTGGCACATGATGACTGCGCGATTTTGGTCGATTTTGACTTCGACATGATGGTCAAGAAATGAACCCGCAAATGTATGGGTGTGTGTGTGTGTCTCCAAAATAGGGAGTTGGACCCCCCCAATAAAGCTTTTGTTTTCCTTTTGTGTTGCCCTTTAGACCAAGCTCATCATACAGGGCTTAATAATTGCACACATTATTATCCTTTGATTCGTGTTGAATTTGACTTTAAAGTATCCCACAAACCCATTCTCATTTAGACCCTTACATAATTCTTAACAGTGTGGGGGTTGTGTGCATGGTCAACAGCACAACAGTCCTTGAAGTATACACGCATCGCACACGAGGCGATTCCCGGCATCAACCCGAGCACAGGGCAACGTTGGATACGTCATAGATTTCACATTTTGTTATGCTATCTATATCCAATGTTGTTCTTTGTCTATTGACATGTTGCAACTTGTGGTGTTTCCCTGCTTGCCGATATGGATGTGTGTTTATTGAGTGTACCCTGTTGGTGGTTGAAAGGGAAACCAAAAGGACAATCGATATCCATTCTTGGGGTCTCCCTTGCACACAAGCCCATATGCTCTCCTTTGGTGCATGTTGCTTGGTTGTTAGGACTTTATCTTTTTGCCAACTACTGGGTTTTCCACTAGACCGAGTCTCTGTCAGGTTTGGGAGGGCTTTGAGCACATGAGTACACATCAGGTTCTGCTCCACGGCGACGATGATGCCACCGTGCCGGTTGGCCCAGCTGCGCAAGGAGTTGGCATTTTGCGGGGGGGGCTTGCAGGTTCGCTCGGACATCGCGCGCTTGGCTTCTGTCATAGGTCCTAGGTTCATTCCCAACACCCGGAAGGTCATTCCCTACCTATCGCACCAGCAAGATATGTGGCCCCGGATTTTCATGCACCCGTTGACGAACAGGTTCGGGCGCCAGGTTACTTATCGATCGGACTCCCGTCCCCGGGATTGGGTCCGAAGCGAGTGTCACACAAGGCTTGGGCTCAAACCGACCTGGAAACAAAACTATTTGCTTGGGCCAAGCAGCCCTGCTATGCAGGACCAATTTTTGGCTGGCCCCCCTGCATAAACTACCCCCCCGGCATAAACTACCCCCCTCCCCCCCAAAAACAATCTGGTCTATCTGGCTTTGTCCTGAGCGGGCCACCAGCGATTGGGTGGACACAGCTAGGCTGATATGGTTTTAGCTTCCGTGTCAAGCCGATTTCGCAAAACAAGCATCCACATGCTGAAGTCACCCAAAGTGAGGATCCTACACGTCAGCATGACTCAGAGAGTGATTTCAGCATGTTTTAGAGGAGGTGGTGTGCACTCAGGACACCTTGCAGCTCAAGAGCGCTCCTTGATTTGTTCATGGCATGTGAAATGGTATGGCGCACTCTGACGGCTGAACGCGAATCCTGGAACTTGATTTGATAGAGCCTGGGCAGCTTTAGTATTTAGGCGCTGGCCTCATGGGTGTTGACCTGACCCCCCACGAGTAATGCACAAACAGGATGGAAGGATCAGCCATGATCTGAAGGTATTTCCAGACGCAATGAAGATTGCCACACTTGAACTCCAGATGGAGAGTGCTAATCTTTCGAGTACAACTGATGAGTCTCGAGTACAACCGACAAGTCTCGAGTATGATGAGTTTCGGCTCGCAATGTATTCGGCTTCCCTCTAGTGTCGAAAACGTTACCAGAAAGAACAAGAAGCACAAACAGCGCCGCAACCAAGGGGCCAAAAGGACTTTCAGAATCACTGAAGCAGGTACAGGTGTCCACGTCTGGACACCCTTCCCACCTTTGGCAACAGCTTCATTGCGTGCAGTATGCCAAAGGTGCTGCACGCCCCTGCTGCGAAACCGAAAGGGTGGTGACAGGGCATTCTGTCACTCCGCACACACACGCCCCTCTACGAGGGGCGAGGTTTCTCTTTTCTCCTGCAGGAAGATCACATGCTCAAACTCAAATCACTATCGTTGACCAAAATATCCACCACGGCGAGGGGAGCGAGACACTGCCCTAAACCGCTCAGAAGACGGGAACGAAAGATCACAACGTTGAGCATTGCGAGTGTCGCCATAGAGGACTGAAGCGATCTGCGAAGCAGCCGGGCGATCACCATGAGAAAACGGAGTGGCATAGGTGAAGGTCTCCTCAACTTGAACGGCATCGGAGTTCCGACCTTGACCAAGAGTCTGATCATGTGAATAGTGAGTCGCGAAGGACTCAATCCGAGACAGAATGCGCTGGTACCCTTGGTGTTGCCAGTCACGGATGTCCCATGCCTGGACTGGCGCTTCGGGATCCGTCACCCGCTGCCATTCACGAAAAGAGTTTTCAGGTAGATCAGGTACGGCGTCACCACGGTGCCATCGTTGAGGTTGTCCCGGAGTGTAAATCCGCACCCACTCCTGATCATGCCAGACCGAATATTCGAGCCATGGATACTGCTTGGAATCATCGATGTCCATGTCGAGGCAAGAGGCAAGGATGGTCGCGGGCTCCGATCCAGCTAGTAGGTGAACAAGCACCATGCACAACCATGTTCAAACAACAGCAAAGCAAGATCATGCAAGTGTAGAGGCCACCCTTATTTTGTACGCTGCGCTGCTCATGCAAGGCTAGTCTTCAGTGAGCTCGAAGACGGGCCTCATCTTGTCTTGGCCGCTGCCGGACGGATTCACGGGCGTGTAGGGGTCGGAGACCCCAATCGTCTCCGATGGTGTGTTGCCACGCGATGCACGTACTGGTTGATGAGGATGGGAGGTCAGACGTGCGCGGGCCGTCAGTTGTTGAGAAATCCCCTCCTGGAGACGAATCAGTTCTTCAGTGGAGAAATCAGCCGCATCCGAGGACCTGAGAATCGCGTCTAACAGCTCCGGCGACATACTCAATGCCGCGGACTGCGTGGCCACGTTATGGTGATCGGAGGGATACATGGAATCAAATTCATGACCAGCGTGAGGAGCAGCGATTCTCCGATAGCCCTCCGTCCGTGGCCCAGTCTCGCTTGTACCACGTAGTGACTTGGACTTGCCCTTCGACTGAGTCCTGGTTGGGAGCATAGAACTCCCGCCATTCTCTGAAAGTATGCGGAGGAGGTGGAGCATCATGTTCTTCTTGAGGCGTCCATGGTCCCGGATGAAAGATCTTGACCCACTGGGCATCAGGTTGTTGAGGGTCCGGGCACCATTCCAGCCACGGCATGACAACGCAACCACGGAAAGTCAAGTTGATAGGTGTACGGCTGCAGACAACCACGAGTGAAAGCAAATCAACTATCAAAACGCAAAAGACCACTTTTGTAGCACTGTGCGGCGCCAACATCACAGTCAGACTCTCCAGGGAGGCGAGGACGGGCATCAGCTATCATGTGAATTAGATGATGCCGAAGAGGAGGTCATTCCAGCATACATGAGGTCCGGTGCACCCGAAGCGAAAACTGGCCTCGCTATGCTGGGATGTGGACGACCCAGGCGTTGGTACCCCCTGGTGACCCAGTCCCTGTAATACCAAGTGTAGAAAGTGGCGTGGGATACCGGTTGCAGAGCCGTGCCTATAGTTGTGCCGCCAGTGCTTTCCCTGGGCCAGTACACTTCGAAGTGGTACTTGCGCCATTCCCGATAGGCGGTCGGGTCATCCGGGGCCGGTCCCAGGGTGTCAGGGGCTACTGGATGCCACTGACCCGGCACATAGATTCGAATCCATTCCACCCTCGTTCCTGCTGGTCCATTGACGATGTCATAGTCAAAATAGCGAGGTAGGACCCATCGTGCTGCACCCTGCACCGTACTATTGAACATTTCAACCCGACAAGCTGCTCAAAGTTATCACAGAGAGCGGCGGACACATGGAGACAACATGCACAGCACCAAGCAAGACAACCCAATGAGAACTCACATACAAAGCACGCACAACCTCATCTTTATCCAACATGCTACTCAAGTGTCAATCCGAATTATTCCAAGGATCATGGAATGGTGGCGGTGACGGTTCCCGCCACGCTCCATCAGGTACCGACGAGCTCACCGAGGACTCGATGTCTGCGTTGGCGAGCATCGCGAGTCCGATGGATTGGACAGGAGGTCCAAGTCGTTGGTACCCTCGCGTTTGCCAGTCTCGGTACTCCCACACGTGATAGGACACATAGGAACTGGGCGTGGCAATAGGATCCATTGTGGTGCCTCCGGTGCTGTCTTCAGACCAGTACACTTGGAAGTGATATGATCTGCGCCACTCCCGAAATGTGGAAGCGTAAAGTGGGTCCGGAACTGGCGCCTCCTCAGGAACGGGCCTCCAAATGCCCGGAGAGTAAATTCGAATCCATTCCACTCCTCTATCGATCTGGTACTCGAAATACTGGGGGTTCATAGCAGCAATACGGGCTTGCACGACTGCTAAACCAATCGAAAATCTGCGGCAAGGACGCACATGCATTGCCAACCGGACACATCCACTGAGGAGCGAGGCAACTTTTCAAACACAAGGTGAAACGGGTCAACGAGGTCTGAAATGTCTGACACCTGGCTTTCACTGTCTTTGATGTCGCGCACACCTGCAATGATAGTGACCTGGTCGTCTACGTGCACAAGGGGAAAGACATTTCCGTCCATGGCGCAGGATGGCGTGGCAGTAATGTTTGCATGTTGCCGATGGGGATCGCGATGAACGGCCAGCACGTTTGGAATAAAACACTGTAAAGGGCCGTCGAGATCGCCGCGGCGCTGAAGCTGATGCTGTCCGAGATCTTTTGGACGAGCGCCCTGGACTGCGTGGTACTTCATCACGGGAAGGGTCAGTGCTGTAGATCGAGCGGCGTGTGCGCTGCGATTTCAAAGAGGTAGGGCAGGATTGTCCGCGAGGGGCTGAGATCGAGGGGCTGCGTACCGAGGGCATAAACTGGGGGTGTAGAATCACCGGTGGTGGTGGTGGTGGTGGAGGAGGAGGTGGAAGAAGCAGTGGCAAGCTTGGCGGGGGCGGAGGCGACGTAGTCAGCCGAATGGGTCTGTCGAGTAGAGCCCCGGGTCCATGAAATTGTAACCACGTCGGCTGCGCTCCATGGGTCCAGGTAATGTACGTCTGTACAACTTGTTCTGACATGATTTGAGCAACTCAGGAAAGACATCACTGCATGTCAACGACATCTCGCAACACGACAAGCAAGATTGAGTCACGTGCAAGCAAGCAAGTATCATGTGATCAACAACTCAAACTGGACACACCGCCGCCGCTTATCATTTGGTCCATCAATGATCGCTGCTGCATTTGCCGGGCTTGTTCCTAGCCGCGAGCCTCAAGTTGTTGATAGACCTTCCATGCCTGCTTAACTTCCTCAATCGGCTTCTGAAGAAACCGCGCAATGGTCTTATAGGTGGGTCTGGAATCCTTATCTTTCTTCCGTCTCACCATTTCATCCAGCTCGCCCTGTGTCCATGCCGTGAAAGGTTCACGGTATGCATTGCGAAGTGCAATGGTAAATTCTTGTAGAAGTTCCCGAGGACCATGAACCACCGTCGGCGACGGCCGGAACGACGAGGCACCTGGATGCGGATGTATCGAACCATCAGAATCCGAATCAGGTGTCGTGGGCGTCGTCTGTCCTGGTTCTCGTCCACCGTGTGCCGCGAAAGGAGCACGAGGACGAGGCGGTGGCAGTCGATCTAACACCGATTCGGGCCGAGTACCAGAATTGTGTTCACTAGCATCACGATGTGCGGCTCGAGGCGGGGACAAAGCCGGTATGTACCAGGTAGATGACGTGTCCACCGGTCGAGCCCGAATGCGTGTGGGGGATCGAGATCGGTCAGAGGAGGCGAGCTCCGTGATGATGCGGGGCCGCAACCCATGTCTGGAGTTTCTTGGTGCTCTCGGGGTCACCACCGTGTCTGTCGGACGACCACGCTCCGTCATCAAGGCAAAGTTCAGTGTGTCCAAAGCTGTCGCAACTTGGGATGCAAGAACATTGAGCACAGCCACCAGGTTGTTCACAAACTCAGCTGACAACTGCATGGCAACCAATCAAACCACAAGGGCAACTCACGCAAAGCTGCAAAGCGATAATGCTGCGGCATGACAGAGACACGGTGCATGCAAGCATGAACAAAGCAAACGCTGAGGTACTTTTGTCGCTGTTGTTCCGTCACCGTTCATAGGACAGACCGGATGGTCTGCAAGCTGGCATGGCTTTGACTGCCGGTGGATACTTAGGTGTGTGAGCATGACGGCGGACCACGGGAACCGCATCAACAGGACGGTCTGGTAGCCGACGATGATGGCTGCGGGATCGTCTCCGGTGCGGCTCTCGATGTCTAGATCTTCGCCTTCGTCTGTGCTCCCAGGAGGTGCTAACACTCACCGTGCGCACGTGAGCAGGGTGCTCCGCACGGCTATCCGTGGTGGCCACAAGAGTGACCGGCGTTGCCATGTGGTCAGGTCTGACCGATGTTGCTGGCAAGTACGGCGGCGCCGTGGACGGCGGAGGCAGCGGCGGGGGGTGTACTTCCGGAATCGGTGGCGGTGGGGGCGGCTGTGGATGTCGCTGCTGGCCCTCAAGACGCTGCAGTCCAGCCAAAAGTAAATTGATTTGCGATGACATAGCGAGTAGCATGTGCCGACAATCACGTAGCATATCCCCATGATCCATCACAATCCCGGAAAGATGAGACAACCAGGGCCCAATCAACCAGTGATGACTAAAAGCGGCGACGGCAAGCATTCAGAAGGCAACCAACAATCATGCAAGCAACACCGCACAAGGAAATATCAAAGTCAACCATGAGCCACGGACAACTCAATGCGTTTTTCCGGAAGAGGAGCGTCATGAGGTACATCATGAAAAACACAAATTGCACAACACGTCAGGTCAGCAGCAACGCTATTGTACTGGCATGCCACCATGGTTCACCAGAAGATGCCCATGTAGCTGGGCACTGCGATCGAAGATCTTAGTTTCCACCTGCCATCCTTGGCATGAATGCAGTCATAGTAGTGGGAAGCTGCTATGTCCGCGTACACGCCGCCGCGGGGTATAGTGCAATGCTGTTGTCGGAGACGAGCAGAGCCACCAACGCACACCGGGCGGTCCGTCCGGATTCCACCGAACTGCGCCGCAGATTGGATTGCCGCTTCCTGAGACTGGAGGCTGCCTCTGCAGTAGAATCCCATCGGTGGCAACCAAACTTCGTTCCAGTTGGAGCATTCACGATTGGGGGAAGGGTGTTCTTGCCACTTCGAAGGTCGGATCAGTTCCTCATCACGCAGGATTTGCATGGCAGCCTGTATGTTGGTGTTGTGGGACCAGAAAAATGTGGACTGCGATTGAGTGCGCTGCTTGTCGGGCAACAATCGGCGTGGCTCAAAGGAGAAGATGATCCCAAAGAGGTTCTTCTGCGAGTTCTTTTTGTCCGCGGAGAAGTGGTGAAACGTCCGCGTGGTTCTGCTGATATATGGCCACTTCTCCTCGCAAATGCCGAGCTGGACGATGAGTTGCTGCGGTAGTGACCGCCGAGAGACCTGGAAGTAGTCCGAGATGTCTTTGACCACCTGCGCCGTCCAGCGTCCCGGAACCCCATGCGGCGGCTGAGCAAACGGAAACTCCGAAATGGACATGATCCGCTGTTCATCTTCTATGATGCTGCGGCGGTGTGGCATGAGGCTCCTGTAGACAGACTCCCATGATTTCTTCAACAGCTCCGGCTCAGGGAATACCAAGGCGGCAATCGAAGGTAAGGTGTAGTAGAGGACGTCATTCACTTCGATGGCGATCTCCTCGATCCGACACCCAGTGCGTAGCTTGAAGCGATGAACCCCCAAATCAGGCACCTGCCGACGAACTGAGAGAGGCACCAGCGCGATGCGGTTCTCAGAAGGACTGGCATGAGCAGGGGGAAACGGAGGCGAACGTGGCCTCCTTTGATCACTATGGGCGTGTCTGCCATCACTCCTCCATTCACCCCAATCTTCTTCCTCATCCGAATGCCCTTGCGGGCCCGGTGTGAGCTGGATCCGCGGAATTCGTGACCGGGGGGAACGCGATCTGGGCTGCTCAGTGAGTGCTGGTACATCACGTGATGAGCCGTGGGATTGCACACTCTGCTGGTGTGCTATGCCATGGGTCCGAATGAACATTTGGATCTCATTGCCGTTGATGAAGTTGGGGAGGTGCTCGAGCGTCACGCGGCTCGTAGTTTGTATCGAGCCATCCGAACGCAGAGTGCTAGTGATCATATATTCCGCCATAGTTCTGAGCCAGCTAGGGCACAAGGACAAAGCTCATGTTAAAGCACACTGTTCATGCAAACCAAGCGCAATGCAACGAAAGCAATCCCAAGCATGCAAAAGAAGGTACAAAGGACAAGCACACATGCAGATTTTGTCCCAAGTCGACGGCGAACGTCCCGCAGAAGGTGAGATTCAAAACCTTTGGCCTCATAAAGGCGTTTGAGAGCGTCGAGCCCATGTTGTTGCTGAACCGCCGGTTGCGCACCGCGTATGATGAGCCACGAGCGAGAAGACCAAGAAGAATAAGTGAACATCCGATCATTGGCACTCCGAATTCCTTTGATTTGGGAGGGATGATCAGGTAGCTGTGGAGTGATAGTTCTGGAAGAAGAATCACATCGGTAACCCAGTACTTTGTCATCATGTTGAACCTCAAGCATCACTGGTGGGCGATAAAATTCCAGGGAAAGAAAGTTCATGAGCACGGGTGAGTGTGGGGCTGAGTCTCGAAGGAGAATGAAACGATTGTCGACGTAGCGCTCATGCCAAATCACACCAATGTCGGGCATGCAAAACCGCAGTGAAATCATGGTTCGGTGCCAGAAGAAATCTTCAACCGTAGCAACCAAATTGCACAACGGTGGCGCGGCTGGTGATCCCATAGCGACTCCTCGTTCTTGGCGGAACAAGTATCCGTTGATCTCGAAGTGACTGTTGTCAATGACAAAGTCCAGAAGGTGCCGGAGATCTTGTTCACGAAAAATTCGAGGGATCTTGGTTTGACGGCGCCACTTTCCTTTGAACATACGGCGTCGATGATCTGACTTGACTTCGTACACGGACCATTGCGAGGAACCGCGAAGGCCCACAACTTGATCATAGCGATGGAGAAGCACTTGAAGCGCCTGATGGAAACGTTCCGTAGGAATGGACGTGAAGAAGCCTGACAAGTCTTGCGACACCAGGTGGATGTACTCATCAGGATCTGCTTTTGACAGTGCTTCCCACAGCTGCTGGATAAGTTCTTGTACTGAGAGTTGACCTGCAATGTCGGGGAAGGCTGCCTTGGTGAGTTCAAATATAAGTGCACCGAAGACCGTGAGGAAGGGAGCTGCCCATGTGCGAAAGAATGAGATGATGGGTCGAGCTTTCTGCCAGTCCTTGGTCGGCTTTGGGAGGATGCGCGCTGTGGGCAACGGTGCTTGAAGTCGAAGGCCCCATGCATATCGTTGACGTAGGAGAGAAGGTACTGTGTTTACCACTTCAGAGCGAAAGGATGCTGCAGATTCGCGGCAAAGTGAGAAGACATCCCCCGCGCAGAATGTCTTCCGCATCAATATGGCAAACAGGGACGGGCACATCACATGTGCGCGGGAGGGGAAATGATCCGCTGGGATAACTACCCACGAAGACAAAGAAGCCACAGTGCGTTGCAACGATGTCGATGACCAATAAGCCCGATCTTGAAGGTTAATCCGATGAGTATCCATTAGCTGAGACACAACTGGCTGTAGATCTGAAAGCAGACCGGAACCATGTACATGCCAGCGCCGAGCAAGTTTGCGAAGTTGTGTGGTGAAACGTTGATGCAATAAGTCGACATCACCGAAAAACTGATCCTTCATTGAGGCGGTCATGATTTCAATGTTAATGTCCGCACTGATGCGAGAAAACTCATCCAACATTACTGCGTGACCATGTGCACGGTGTAGATGGCTATCATCGATGTCCAAACAGCGACACGGAAAGGATGTGTCAGGCGCCCATTTGCGCTGCCATGTGCGATAGTTGTATATCTTGTCGCCCAATGTGGCGCTGCGAGTTTCCACAACCCGGATCTTTGGAAGGAAAAGAGAAGGGAACAGATCCCGATGAGAAGCAATCCAGCTTTGTAACCATGTGCCCAGTAGAGCTTTCCAATTTTGGACATGCAGCGGCGGCAAAAGTAGCTGTGTTAAAGTGGTGGGTGGTTGTAGCCGTCGTTTGCGTAGTACCTGGGCGAGGAGCTTCTGGGCCTTGGAGCGGAAGGGCTCGTTGACAAATACTGCGAGCCGCAATAAGTAGTACAGCTGAGTGGGAGGGAAAGCGGCTGACAGTAGGTCACGCATGACTTGGAACGACGCTCCTGTATTCGATCCCAGCTGATAGAGGATCGAGTAGTGGGCTTGAATGTCATCCAGGGCGTCAGGTCGTAGTTGCCGTTGGAGATCCGGATGTAGTCGTCGTCGAAAGCGCTTGTGCAAGCCGAGGAAAGTGGGCGACGACAACGAGTGGCGTCGAAAATCTACAAGATGTTCCCGGAAGCCCACCTTGCGCAAGATTCTGTGCACCCAGGGCGCATTCAAATGCGGGCGTAGCAGGTATTGCCATTTGCTTTCTTGAACCCACACCGAGGAAACTGGAAGTTTGATTTCCACTGGTACAGCACAGAAGAGCCAGTAAGTATTGGATCGCTTCCAGTAGTGAAGCGCCGGTTCAAAGAAGGCATGCCGTCCACGAAGTAGTTGTAGAAATTTGCGACTGCGTGAGTGTTCACGACGTAGAACATCCTGATCAGTCGCCCCAACATAGTATGGTGTGTGCCATGGGGAAAGTCGAATATAGACGCACGGTTGTTGGTGATGACCTGGATCATGTATGAAGTCGTAGAGGTCAGGAAATCGCGCCCGCAATGAGCGTAGATGTCGCGTGTCAGCGAAAGCTGAGTGCATGATTTCACACAAGAGAGAAGTCTTGTAGAAGTGAAGGACTTCGAAGAACGGCGGGATGTAGCCGTGATCCTGTGAAATGAGACGTTGTAAGAAACTGATCAATAAATAGGCAGCGCACCGACATCTGTGAAGTTCGTACCTGTTGGCCACGGTGTGCTGAGAGTTCGACATAGCGCAATTCGGAATCTGGAGGGCTATCCGGACCACAACTAAGACCTCGAGGATGAGACCCAGCCACGGCAATTGTGTGATGGATTCGTACTCCTCAATTGGAATCGACGGTGGTGGTAGTCCAGGGAAACAATAATGCCAGCACGTCGAGAATGTAGTCAACGAGTGCAGAAGGTCGTCCAGCGACTGCCATTGTGCAACATCATCATAGATTCCGCAGTGGCGAAGTTCATCCAACATGGTGAGATGCAACCAACGAAATCTACCACAAGGCGGCGACATGGATACAAGCATCACAGACAATCACACAAGAGGCAATGCAAGAACAAGCAAGTACAAGATCAATCATGTGCAACGCAAACACTTGACGGACGAGTTTTCACCTGGACTCATCCGTGACATTGTTGCCGCTCCGGGCTCATATGAGAACGAAGGTCGATATGATGCCTTCTCATCCACAAAGCAGGCGAGCGGTCACGATGAGGTGACTCAATGCCTTCTCGGTGAGTTTGGTAAGGTACCCGGGTTCAAGACCCCATAGTGCTGCCATTGCACCGAGTGTGGGCGCATCGCCCTTCGGCATGCGCTGCCTGGCCTGAAGAAGCTGCGTCGCCATAGAATCTAACGACTTGTTGCCGTTGAGCCGGGACGGGTGATTGGCCCACTTAACCAGCGACGCCAAAGTGGTTGTTGTGGGTGCTTGCTTGAGGAAAAGGCGAGGTTGGTCACTGGTCCATGTGTAGTACTTGACAACTTCATCCGGCGTGCTGTGCATGGTGAGCAATTGTGACGCCGCCGGTTTGGACGGCGGTGACGACACTCCGTGAAGAGACTGCATGATCCGAGGTTGCACCACGCTATCAAACGACTTGCCATCCAGGGCGGCCGCGCTGGCTGTGGGCAGGGAGCTGGCAGGTGACGAGGATGGTGTGTGGTTGACCGGTGGCGGTGTAACCAACTCTGCGTCATCTTTCTGGTTTGTCATCGTGGGCGAGGTCGATGCGCGAAGTGATGCGGAATACTGAGCCTGGAGAAGTTCATGTGCACGATTCAAGTCATTGAACTTCTTGACCATGTCATCGGTCTGGGCAGCAGGTGCGAGAGAGGTGTGATGTTGTTGAAGAAATTGAAGTACCAGGTTGGCCAAATGGTCGTGGACTTTGATGCGCTGATTGAAGTCATCAATGTTGAGACCCAGCGTGTTGGCAAGGTCCTTTTCCAGGGTGAGCAGGTTGAGTGACTGCGATCTTCGTAGTAATTTGGAGCAGGTACTCCAAAGTAAGGCTTCAGTGCGGGTGCGAAAGCCTTCCCACGTCACGAATCGGCCGTGTGCAAACGGCCTGAGCAGCCAGTTGGTGAGGCCCCCGTGGATAACCTGAACCAGGCGTACGTCCCTAATATCCATGCCTGACATGTCGCGAAGGTTGCCATGTGGAGTGTTGGCAACAGTCATGGGCAGGCTGAAGTTGTAGAGTTGATTGACATCAAACATGCCGTCTGCAGGTGTCCAGTCAGGCGAGGGAGTAAGCCAGGCTTTCTGAGGACGAACCGGTAGAGCTGCAGGAGGTCCAGGTGAAGGGGTAGGTTGGGAAGTAGTGACCGGTGGTGGCATCATTGGTGGCATGAACTTGGATGGTGTGGGATCAGGAGGGATCGGCATCATGTAGTTGATCGCCGGGTATTGGAATTGCTGTGTGGGGTTGTGAGTCGATTGAAAATTGGTAGGCACCATCGGAAAGTTGTTAGCAGCATTGTAGCCGGAGTTGTGTTGCCATGAAACCAAGTTGTTCCAATCCATGTTCTCCGAGACCTGGTTGTCATTGTGGTCACGTCGGCGTGCTTTGTGAGCTTGAGGGGACGGACTCCGATCACGTCTGCGTCGAGTCCTGGATCTATCACGATCATCACGTCGAGACATGGTGACGCAACTAGATCGGAGTTTGCACACTTCCACCTTGAGAGAATCAGACCCGACAATATTCAAATCCATGCAAATGCAAGTCAGCGGCCCTCAACTGCAATGGTCGAGCGAAATGTACAAGGCAAAGCAAATACAAGTCAGCAATCGACAACCGCAATGATACGAGCAACAAGTTCAACCAATGGTCAGGGTAGGCAATGAAAATCGGCAGCTATCAACTGTGGTGAGACGTCACTATGAACTGACGGCTTTCTTCCCTTTAGTGAAACCTCGTTCCTGATTAAATGTGAAATTCCGCTGTTCTATGATACGCACGTTGAGGTCAAATTTTCCGACAGAGCCGGCCCGGGGTCACACAATGGGTACACCCGAGGATTCCCCACGAATGGGGTGTACACACTTGAACTCCAGATGGAGAGTGCTAATCTTTCGAGTACAACTGATGAGTCTCGAGTACAACCGATAAGTCTCGAGTATGATGAGTTTCGGCTCGCAATGTATTCGGCTTCCCTCTAGTGTCGAAAACGTACCAGAAAGAACAAGAAGCACAAACAGCGCCGCAACCAAGGGGCCAAAAGGACTTTCAGAATCACTGAAGCAGGTACAGGTGTCCACGTCTGGACACCCTTCCCACCTTTGGCAACAGCTTCATTGCGTGCAGTATGCCAAAGGTGCTGCACGCCCCTGCTGCGAAACCGAAAGGGTGGTGACAGGGCATTCTGTCACTCCGCACACACACACACACACACTTGATCAATGACAACCGCTAGAGTCTTACAATATGTGATTGTTATTTCCGCTAGCTGGACATGCGCACGGAACTTCATGTCATGTCAGTCTCATTACTGTTGAGTTGCAGATCTGGTTTACAACGTGCATCGGGCGCTTTGGAGCGCGATAGTTGGCTGGTAGATGTACACGGTACATTCCCTCGATGCAAATGTTCCTGCGAAAAACGCGCTTAGCCCACCCGCTTGAGCCCACCGAAGCCCACAATCATCACCCTGCGCCCCAACCACACCTGAAGCCCCAAGCCAAACTGATCGCGCCCATGCTAAACCAAGTCCTAAATCCTACATCACAAGTCCTTGACTCATCCCCGAAAAGCCCAAGCGCGCGCCCAAACGTCGGCCTTCGATCCAGCCCTAAAATCATCTCAAGCCAAGCCTAGACCAGCAAAGCTTGGGCCGATCGGCCAGCAGCCGGAAACATCAAAGCCAAATGCCCCAGCGCAACCTGAAGCCAAACTTGGCAAACAGACCTGAAACATTTAATGCCCTAAGCCCTAAACCAGGACATGACATCCTAAACCTGAGCTGTAAATGTTTTTTGGGCCTTGGGACGAGAATGGAACAAACAACACATGATCAGTTCAGCTGAGCGACGGGCGGAGCCACGGGACCCTAAGAGAAAGTAAGAGCTCCATGGAAGACACGTGGTCGTGTGCGCAAAGAGCGACTCTTTTTTTTCCTTCTTCGGTTTCCTGTGAAGGTTTCCCTTCAAATATGTACCACTCACTCACTCAAGTTCGCACGGGGCCTCTGAAATATGTACCAAGCGACAGGGGGTCCACGTCGCCTGCGCTTGGTGCGACTCAACTTGAGGCCAGTAGAGTGTGTGGAGTGGCTTCAGGCGACTGGTTTCCGGACGGATGCCGGCGATTTGAGCGGACTTGAGCTGGAAGGATTCAACTGGTGGAAATCGGGGAATCCCAAAATAGAACCCGGGTAAATTGAACCCTTGCGTTTTTTTGGTGGTTTAAACTTTACCCCTACCCAACTTTTGGCTTGGAGATGGGGAAACAAGATGAAACAAGTAACTATTGTCCAGTGCTTTGAGTACCTTGGGCATATTAGTCCCAAAGAGAGAATATTGCAAAGGAGGGGTAGACCCTCCCCCCAAGCTCCCTGCGGGACTGTAAAGAACCAAAGTCCCTAAGGAACCCTCGGGCTCCCAAGCACCCCCCCCCCGTTAGGGATTTCATAGTTATCCGGGGGAAGTTATTGTCAACGGACATGCTGGGGTGTTCCCCACAACGAGTCTTCATCTTGTTAGACCGGACGATCCATCCCCAGAATGGGCATGGGAAAGCATATGAAAGCTGACGGTAGTTCCAGAAGACCAGAATTTCTTGGGGCAAATGCAGATTCTGCCGATACCAACCAAAGAAGTCGGGCACTACCGATGCACAGAGCTAGCAACAAGAAGCCTAGCGCAAGATGTCCAATGTCAGGCTCCAGAAGCTTCCTTTTGAACCCAAGGGCACGAGTCATCACACCAATCTTCATCCCGTTTCCCTTGGCCCATCATGTTTCACTCGCAAACTTGAGATGGTGCCTTCTAGATATCTCTGAACGGAAGCATTTGGACCACAATCTTTGGGAGGTCACTCGGCATGTCTCCCAGCTACTGATTCTTTTCGAGTTCGAGAACCTCCCAGCCTCTTCCATGTGGCCATGGGTCAAAAGCCCGTACCCCCAGTAAACATCCCAATCCCCACTAAAATAGGTTCTAAAATGGTGAATTCACGTACCAGCCAAAATGGGATCCCATGGGTTTTGACAACCACAGCCATGTGTCACCACTCCTCAATCCCATTGCCCTGGGCGCCCTACTCGGCCCGTAGCTCCGTAGGGCCAGATCCCCAAGACGCTGGTGCATCGCATCCCCGGGGCCGAACATGGCCGGGAGCCGAGGCTTCGGGCGACATCGCGACCCGAGATCGAAGCAAAACGACTCGCAGCTTTTGCCAAGACACGGTGTTTTGGTTGACCCGGAGAAACCCCCCTTGTGGCGTTTTTGGAGGTTGCTGGCGTTGTTCGGGTTGGCGTTGTTTTTTTGGATTTGGCACCCCCTTGTTGCCTTGTGTGGTGATGTTTTGTGCAAACCGCCAGGAACGCCAAAGCCATTTTGGAGCTCCCTCACAAGAAGTCAGACCCAGTTGGTGAACTTGAAAATCGGAATATTGCTATGCTGGTTCGCTTCTATTGGTGGACATGAATCGAAAGGATCTATTAAAATTTACCACCCAAATGGAACCCTACTAAAGAGTTCTTTCCCTTTCAATCCACCCCAAAGAAGCTATGAGGTTTGATCCCACCTAGGTTTGTCTCAAACATACGGGAGCCCCCAAAATGCTGGGTTGCCCTTTGGTTTAGCACAACCAAGAAGGGTACCCTGAAACAAGAAGACACCCATGGAATCATGGCTCGACGCCCAGGCGAAACCATGCTCCTGGGCATTTCCGCTGCAATGCGAGCGCGCGCCTGAGCATACCATCGATCCCGAAATCGTCCGCAAACACCCATTTTCCGCTACCTCCTGGCTTGGGATACCAGAGAGCCCATGAGCCCTTGGTTTCCAGTCCAGGTGCCGCTGGATCCACTGGGAGCCTTTAGGATCGAGCCGTCAGCTTTGTGCTGCTCACTTGAGCCGAAAAAGAAAACCCGTTGTATGTGTCAATGTAAGGCATGATCCCAGTTGTTTTGGAAGTATCAAATCAGCTGCACCGCCGCTTCTAATTTGCAGGGCAGGAGTGTGCTGCAGGAGCGGCCGCGCAAGTCAAACATGGGGCTATGCAAGTAAAGCGCGAGTGAAGCGCAAGTGACGCAGTGATGATTCATCATCATCATCATCATCATCATCATCATCATCATCATCATCATCAGCGTCATCAGCGTCATCGTCATCGTCATCGTCATCGTCATCGTCGTCGTCATCATCATCATCATCATCATCATCATCATCATCATCATCATCATCGCCATGGCCCAAAGAGTAACAAGTTTCCGCGCAAGTCGCGCGCAGCCCGCAGATGCCCCCAAACTGCTTGGAGCAGGAGTTGCCCATTTCTGTATTTTGCATTTTCTTTTTTCTGCAGATCCCAGCAATTTTGCCGAGTGAATTTGTTAGCAGAAAATTTGCAGCGGTGTATATATATATATATACACATGAGACCTCATACACTTAAAGGGGCATGCCATTGGGCACCCTCATGCTTTCTGAAGACCGCCGCTTGGATTTGCAATGAAAACGACTTGGGATAAGAGTTTTACTACGGATTGTTTTTTTCAGCTCACTTGGGACACGTTTGGGTGCTGCCTTCAGAATTGCTTGGCCCGGCTTCAAAAGGACGATGCCAAGAGGCTTTCCCCAAGCCGGGGAAACCGGGGTTGTCTTGGGATTGCGGAAGCTATTCAACGCGGGATTGACCGCTTAATGCTCGGAAGAGAGGGTCAGACGGTCAGCCACGGGCAAGCATCCGGAAAGTCTTGCCTTGCGCGTTGGCCGCATCACGTGAAATGTGGCTTTCCTGCAAGCCCCAAGAAGGGATGATAGCAGCGGGTGTCGATCGAACCTGTCCAGAGGTCAGTGCCATCTGTGGAGCTTGATTTTTTTGCATTTGCCTTTTGGCCACAGCTAGACTCAGCCCTGGTTTGTTTTTTTTGTTGGACACAGCTACGCTCAGCGCTGGTTTGTTAATTCACGTCTTCTCTGGGACATTTTGCTTGGATGTTTTGAACTTTTTGCCAACTAATTGGTTTTCCATCAAACCACTAAAAGTTAGTCTTTCAGCAGGGGAGCAGAAAGCTTAACTAGGTCCCTCAGTAGTGCCCTTCTCTCCCCTTTTTTGGTTGGGAGGGTTCCCCTACTAAGATAGACTACAGAAAAAAGGGTACCCTTATTCCAACCTTTGTACTGGAGGACTTAGGTGGTTTACTCGGTGGCTCCCAGCCATCCGGTTCCTTAGCCCTGTTGCTTTTTGGTGTTTAGATTCGGAAAAAAATGGGTGCTCAGCGCCGGTTTCATGAATCTCTTGGTATCCATTTCCGTTGCTTTCCCTCCTCCAGAGCTTGGCTCCTCGTTTTTTTCTCGCACCACTCGCGGCAGTTGCTGCTTCCGCCGCGCCGGGCCGGGATGCTTGGCGGCCCCGGCGCGGGGTGTTCCGTGCTCGGCGTCGAATCCGGGTCCAAAGGCCTGGGGATCTTCGGGTTGAGTCCCTGTCCATTCTTTGCAACCATCGGTCTTCTCGGAAACCAGCCGTTTTCCCTGGGATTCTGGAAGTTTTCTGGAAAGAAAGGATCCCTGGAAAGAATGGGGAAGGAACCCCTAGAGATCTGCGTTGAGCTCATTTGGCCATGTTGTGAAAGGAGCCACCTTCAAAGTGATCGGTTTTACACGAATCTCCGCCCAAATGATGTGGTTTCAAGGGTAGATTTTTGGGGTTATATCCATTCCCAGAGTCAAAGTCGGCAAGCCAACCAGGCATGTCCCCAGGAACTCTACGGAACTAGCTTGCCAATTCACCGGGGGCTAAGTACCATGTCTATTGCCGACGGAAAGAAGTGTTCCCTGTCCACGCCCTGCTGAATATGAGATTGGAGCTTGGCTGCGACTTGGTTCAACCTTTAACCTTTCTTGTTGGGGGGATTGACTGTCTCCTACGACCAACCAGCTGAAAAGCTGCAGTTTTGCCGATTCAAAAACCAACACCATGAAGAACGTCAGTTTAGCACCCAGACAAGGTCGCGAAACCACCCTTCCCAAAACCAATCCACTGAACGACCGGGTTGCTTCTCTACAGACCTCATGTGAATGCCGCTATGCTTAGTTAACTTATTATTCGGTTGCTATGCATGGTCATGGACCCTTTCGACATTTTAGGCATAGAGCATGACCATGACGGATCACACACTGCGCGGCGTACTAGCAGTTCACTTGCGACTCTTGGCTACAAGCCTGGGCTTTGGCGTGGGGACACACCAGTCTTGTAACTTTTGTGGATGCTCGGTAGGACAACGATACGTAGTCATTGCTTTCGACATCTGTTGATGACAAACTTGCTGGCTAGTGACCTGATATCGGTTAAGCTGGATGTTACCATTGAATGCATGTGGAATTTGGATCTTATCTCACAAATTTCAAATGGGCCGCGCTGCTGTGACAAACCTTAGACAGGAAACCAAAAGCTTTGATACGCAAGGAGTCTGGCAGCCCTAGCAAGTATAGTTTGTGGCGGGTGCAGACAACAGAAAGCCCAGAAGATGCAATTGTGATCGTGTAACACTTTCCATGGAGTTTGCTTTTTGAAGGGTCAGGAACAGGGTTGTGTTGGCGCGTTCAGGTGCAATTAATTGGCCAAACACAGAAGAATAACATTGGCTTAGTCGAGTCCTGCTTTCCTTTTGGTAAAAACCGTTTGGCTCCAAAACGGCGAGTGTTCATAGCAACCCCAGACAGAACAACTTTCTTCTCTAGATAGAGTGGAGATGATTGCCGTTTGTAGTTGTGGATGTGAGCCTCAGGACCGGGTACAGCAGCTCAATGTTGTTTTCTAGCCACGAGTTGCCTCAAAAAATACCAATCAGTTGGCTGGTGATTGTCTGATATGTTGTTGTGCACACGCCATGGAACTGCATTTGCTTGCCCAAACCATTGCTTCAGACATGTCCCGTGAGCCAACCAAAGCTCTTTGGCCGTCGCACACAGGCAAGAACTGGATAGTGCATTCTATCCTCCCTTATGCTATCCCCCGCAACGAAAGAACAACAAGCAGGTTTCAGCAGTCTTCAGACGGATTCCATACGTACGTATATTGTTTGAGGGTACCCTTTTCGGTGTTGGTTTGACGGGAAACCTTTGGAACTTACCAATTTGTGCGATCGCGCTTGATGGTTTTTGCCATGACTTTGTGCCCAGTTTCGTTTCTGAGGCAAGCCGCAAAGACGAGGAGGTGATTGCGTTGTAGCCGATCGCTATTGTGCAAGTTTCGCTGCCGGCAACTTGCCACCGCAGATAATAAACACATTCCTGGGCTCAGGTTTGGCGGATGATAGTTCAGGTCTCACAGGAAACGCGTGGATTTGAGCATATGATCTTCGGTCGCTATCGCTCAACCTGGTCCATTGTAATTTGTTCAGAGATACCTTGGAACACACAAGCCAGTGAGTCAAGGCACAGTTCTACTTATAGGAAGGCTTGTGAGCATGGGCGAAGGACATGTTATTGGGCATGGTTGGGTTGCAAGGCGTGTATTCTGTGTAGAAAGCAAATGCATGGTATGCACGTAGTGTGTCGGAGTAGTTTTGTTTTCAGATGAGAGGCTGAGTGTGCAGAGTGTGCACTCAAGCGCGTGCTTAGCCTGGAAGCTGCTTCTATTTGCTCGTTGCCAAAGAGCAAGCTCCAACAGTGCATTCGGAAGGAACATCAACAAATAATCCACAATCAAAACCCGGGTAGATGCAGGTTAGTAAGGGGCAGTCCCAGCCAGAAATAGTTGGGGCCGCTCTCTTAGCTCTTTACATGGTTCTGGGTACACCATTGTAATACCTGGTTTTGATTGTGACTCAAATACCTCGTTCACAGAATAGCCTGGAATCGCAGAACCTGATAGCCTTCCACTCAGATGTCCATCCGGCTGCCCAAAGGGCAGTCGACCGAATTCGCGCTCAGCTTAGCTCGCCGATGTGGCGCCATCTCCAATTCAAATGGCGTGTTTATCAACATAGGTTGCCCAAAAATGTGTCCTTCCTTTGTCGACCAACCCACTTTCTCCCTGAGTTCCGTTTCGGACTTTATGCATTTTTTGGAAGAACGTTTTAGTGGCAAACAAGAAGTTTGGACTTTTTCTGACCAATCCACTCCGGAAGTGAGAAAAGAGGTACACCATTTGAAGTACCCCCTCACAAGGAGAGTCTACGGTCGGGTTTTCCCTCGATGCTCAGGGCGTTTTTTACCCTTGCGGGAGCCCGGAAAGATTCATGGAACTGAATGCCTAGCTTTATGGTGACAACCAGGTAATGAGGTGTTTCCCTGTGGCTTTGTGTTGATTATGGGAGGGCTTTGGAGATGCAGTCGTTGACATGCAAAGACTCGATCCTGAGGAGGAAAGGAAAAGCTAGTGAAGGGATGCGAAGAAGAGCCAACAGAAGTAGCCTTCAGCGCATGTTTCGAGGCTTCAGATGGTAGCTGGAAGGCGTCTGCCGCTCGTTAAGCTGCTTTGCTGACGCCTCCGCAGAAACTGCTGGGTGAACCGGGCAAGTCGGAGTTCCATTGTGTGATTACCTGAAAGTAGACGGTGACCCAACGTTTGTTGGGACAGCAACCGCATTCCATACCTTGGCGTAATCCAAAAGTGGAATCCTGACGTGCAGTGAATACCTTTCGTATTCGAAAAACAAGGCGTTTGAGACAGCAGGCATTTGATGCCGTTGATGCGATGAATGGACACCTTGACACCAGAGTTTCAGTATGAGTGTGGGCTAAAGCAGGATAAAACACAAAAAAGACACACAAAGACACACGCACGCACGCACGCACGCACGCACGCACGCACGTACGCACGCACGTTCGCGCGCGCGCGCACACGCTTGCCCGGGAGCGAGCACGTGCAAGTGCACACATGCACATGCGCATGCGCATGCGCATGCACGTACACACACACAAAGACAAAAAACGCACCTGAAAAGACAATTATGCAGACACACATCCACAGCGGCACATATCATACACAAACTCCCACAAACAGAAGCACGCACGCACACGCAGGCACACACTCACATGCCCTTACTCTTGCTTGGAGCGAGTGGCTGGCGTTTGTTTGGAAGGGGATGCCCCCCAAAACGCCCATCAGATCCGTTTGTTGCGCAGGTGACGTTGGGCATCACGCTGACGCATGGGAAGGCGTGGACACGCTACCCACATGCCAGGTGGGTCTGTCTTTTTTGAGGCGCCCCTGTTTGGTCTGTTTTAAAGGGAAGCCACAAGGAGAACTGCCATTTTGCGGGGTGCCAACCTTAGAGACCAACCCAGGCACCGATGTCATTTCTGGCACCCAGGTTTGCTAAGGGGAGTCATCGCAGGCTTCCGAACTCTGGGCTCACCGGGGCCGGTTTTGGGTTCCAAGAGTCCACGGCCCGGCTCCTGTCCCCAGATGGACCTCGCTTGATATCTGAGAGGACATGGCTTAGGCGTACTTCGGTCTGGTTGGCGAATAGCATGAATGATGCTGAAAACAAAAGATGTTCCAAGTTAGCTGAAAGATGATGAACTGAAGGCAGCAAGAGGACTGCGGATGTCAAGCCCTTTTCGCCAGCCCATTGCTCGCAAGTATTAGCATGGCACCACGTCCATGTTGCAAGACTCGCGCTGAAAGGTTGTCGTTAAGGGATTTCACGGTTCCTTGACTTCGACCTTCCTGCGAATCCTTCTGACTCGGATCTCTTTGAAGCTGTTTGCGCAGATATTTTCAATAGGCATGGCTCCGCCTCAAAAAGGGAACGCCCAAAATGGTGATTTCCCTTTTAAGGTGTCGTTTTTTATTCCAACCCCGGACTAGGAGACCCCCAAAAATCCACGGGGCCCGTGACCATGAGCTTAGACCCACTAGGCCTTGCTGTTGGTGGATGAGACAAAGCTGCTGCGCGGCGAGGCACGGAAACACAGTGAATGACACATTTGTGGGTTGATCAATATTCCCTTCGGTCCCAAATTGACCATGGGTAAGTCTGCCCATGTGGTGAATGTCATCTTTGTTGTTGCGGTTTGCTTGATCACCCCATGTAGAAGCTAATTTTGATCAACCCCCATTTACCTTGGTTTACTGTCATGTGCAGGTTCACTAGAGTTTTGCAGCACTTTTACTTGCTGTTTGATCTGCTACTGGGGGAGTACAGCGTAAACGCCCAGGTGAGGCTCTGCAAAGCACGGATTTAACTGAACCGAGGTAACCAACAGCAAGCTAGCACTTAGTTGACGCTGCTGCACATTGGCCTAACCTGTAACCTGTGACAGATGCAGTTGGACGTCAAAGCCACATACACAAACAAGCTCTATCCTATTCTACCCTGTTGAATTACCATAGAGAGTGTGATGCACAAGGCAAGCCATGAGAATACTACACGCAAATGGGCCCACGAGCAAATTGCATAGAATATGGTTTTCTAGAGCTATAGCCCCAGTGCAACCACGCCCCTGGTTGCCACATGTTCTCGTTCATTAAAGGTTAAGGCAAGGCAGCAATCAATGTCGGTGCTAGTTGCAGGGAGTATTGTAGCTAACGCTGCTGATAGCAACCACTTCTATCCCTGCTTAACCAATAGCAGGAGAAGCTTGCTACTATGGTGCTCTTCATGCAAATGCTCAAGCAGCAAACATTAACAAAGTGTATCAGTCTAGCATGAGCTATTCAGATGCATTGCATAGCTCAATGTATAAATGTAGTGATCTTTGTACGAATTCAATTCTAAGCAACTGAATCGCATGCAACTTCAAGGAAGTTGTGTAAGCAAACAGGACATCCAAGAACTGTGCAAAAAATCGGGGCCGGGCACTGGTAGGGGAAACAAAAGACTAAAGGCGGGCCCACTTTGTCCAAGTGATCCGGGGCCGAGGCCTTTTCCCCCCCTCTCCCTGGCTCCCTTTAAGGGAAGCTGAAATGACAACCCAAAGCCAAATGGAATACTTCTAGGGGTAACTTCCCCATTCTTTCCAGGGATCCTTCTTAGACAACCACCAAAAGCCCTGGGGAAATGGCGATCGGTTTTTGAAAAGAACGATGGCTGAAAAGAATGGAAAAGGAGTCAACCCCTCGAATACTTCCCTTTCTCCGGCATTCGAATTCCCAGGCGCCGCAGCGGTGGCAAGGCGACGTGGCCATGGCCGCGCCCTTGTTCTCACGGGGCGCTGGTGGGGTCACAATTCGGTAGGGAATGACCGTTCCGGGCTTTAGTTGACTGAACCTGTGTTTTGGAAGTTCCCTTGAAGGAAACTCCATAAAGGATGGTAATTGGGGTCATTCCATGTCTCATTCCCCTGAGAACCGGCAAGTTGGAGCCGGAGCATGAGCTTACTCTAGGGAGTTCAGGGCAAGGCTGATGTTTTGACTTGCGCGCAATTTACATTAAACTAGCGAGCATCATGCGAAGGGCCCTTTCTTGCCAGACCTCCATTGGTTTGTTTGCCAACAGATGCATGCAGAGGTGTCCTTTTTGGGTTGGTTTGGACGGCCTGGTTTACATTTGTGTTATTCCATTTGCCCTGGGCCATCTATTTTTCAAAAAAGACACCTATAAATACCTATTATTATTATTATTATTATTATTATTATTATTGTAGACGTGTTCTTAATATATATATATATATATGTATATATATATATATATATGTATATATGCGTAAGCTGATGTTTCAAGCTGGACGTGTATACCAGCTTTGTGCTTTTTTAGCTTGGAAGATTAGCTGCGAATCGGCTTTCCGTGCGTCGAGGCACTGCGGCTCCTGGAGAGCCGCGGCCGGGTGGCAGTGCTTTGCGAAGATGAGCCGGGGCCACGGAGCCTGAAGGCCTCCTCGCGCCCACCCGAGGAGACTTGGGGTGAAAGGTGAAAGGGAGGGCTTCTCGCGGACTTGGGGTAATGGGGTGAAAGGTGAAAGTCTCCATCCTTGGGGTGAAAGGTGAAAGGTGAGACTTGGGGAGGGCAAGAATACTCAAAGTTTGGGACCAAATGCCAATGGACCCGGGTGACCGCCTTGGAAAAACAAGACGTCGAATGTTCGGACGGGTAATTCTCTGGTTCGCTGCTGAGAACCAGCATGAAATGGGGTGGGTTCTGACAAATGGGCTCCGATCGATTGCACCAAGGGACGATCATGCATTTGTTGCATCCGAAAAGAGCTTCTCGGTCACCCAAGACTTCAGAGTGGGTTGCTCTGCAGGTTGGCAAATAGCTCCAGACGTCGAGGAATCTCCTTTTCGGACACCCGTTTTCTTCTGCATTTGTTTTTGCAGGGGGGTTGTAGACGGTCCCCCTTGCCACGTGGAAATTTGTTTGATTAAAAATCCATGGCACTGGTTTAGGTGGGGTGTCTTCCATTTACCAGGGCCATCTATTTGTCCAAAAGGCCACCTATGCTTGCTGCTTTACCATGTCGCATCGATGTGTGTGTGTGTGAACCCTCATAGGTTTGGATTCCGCGAGTCCCGAAGCGGCTGGGGGTATTTGCTCATGGGTTTGGGGAGGCAAGTTCGGAGCATTTGGAGCCGACGGTGAAACGGCTTGGGGCTTGCTTCAAGGGACGGGTTGCTCATGGGTGCATTACGTAAGGCTGTGTCTTCTTGGGAATGGTTTCTGCCAGTTTACCCCCTTTTGGTACCCCCTCTTGGCTGGTTTACCCTCTTTCGCGTCTGGGAAATGAGGACGAAGCCAGCTGAAGTCGGATGCTTCGCAGATGTCCCCAATCTGATTCGAGGTATCCGGAGCCAGGATCAACTTGAGTTTTCAAAAAGGGTGGTTCGCTTGCCTAGCCCGGTGGTCCAAGGCAAGCCCGTATAGTAGGAAACCTTTGGGTATTTTCCCTTTAAAGCTTTTAAAGGGTGGCAAGCCCTTGGTTGGGCACATGACATGGATCCACCGGGTAGGGAAAATGGGATTGGGGAAGTGAATTCAAAGATTGCCGGGTCGTCGGTCTGGCATCATCGATATTTCCCTCCTGGAAAACATGACGGAAACAACAGCCCGCTTTCTCGAGCAGCTTTGTGGACTTGGATGCATTTCCGACATGTTCAGTTGCATAAGCTCAAACTAACGACTGAAGCCATGAACGGTCTGGTGGACATGGGCTTGTCTATAATTTCAGTAAGGGGAGCCAGGCAACTGGTGGTGTCACTGTGGCCTTTTACCTCCGCCCAATGTACCTTCAAAGGACGCCGTATAGTTGGCCCAACCAACTTCCCACGAAATCCGGCCTCTTGGTTTGTAGTGTTTGCCTATGGAAGCGTTAGATGTTAGCCAAGTGTTCCAACAGCCAAGGTTTCCCAGGTTGTCACTTATTTCTCGCCAAATCTGGACACAGGTGTGCTGGAGCAGTCTGCTGGAAGTTGGTTTTGTGTTTCCATTGGAGGGTTTGCAGATGGGACCATCCATGCACAATGTCCACCCAATCAGGGTAAACTTGTAGAGCCCCAACAAGTTGATTGGATGCGTCAGTCAAGTGACTGGTGCTTAGATTGAGGTGGCGGCGTGCCGACCAGCAAGCGTCAGCCTGGCTCTATTAGATTTGGGTTGTACTCGTAGGAGACGGAGGCGTTTAGTTCGAAACAGATAGGACCAGCATGGATGACAATGATTCAAGCTGTTGCTGAATGATCGACAAACAATAGCCACTAATACTTGTTGCTGGGAAAGAACCTGGTCAGAACCGAACTGGTGTTGCAAATTTGGACCCGGGAAGAAAAATAGAATTACATAGAATTACTAGGTCCCCCAGTAGTGCCTTTTTTACCCTTTTTGGGGGGAGGGCTCCCCTACTAAAACAGACAGGAAAAAAGGTCGGGTGCCTTTATTCTAACCTCTCTACTGGACCCAGCCTAAAACCATCCCCTATGGTTTCCTTTTCTTTTTTCGGGAATCCCCAGGTTCATTCCCCCACACTCCCTGAGCACCAGCAAGATGTCGGCTAAACGGGGAGAACCGACAGGACTGGAGGCATTTGCTCCAGCGGATGCCACATAGCCACACAGCAGAGCCACCAGACCAGCAGCGCCCAAAACATCGAGCCAAGACGCTTGGGCACCACCGGTTCACACCATAGCACTGGGAGCGATCAGTGGCAAGCACAGATCAGTGGCAGGTAACCGCCAAATATAGGGTAAGAGTGCTGAAAAAAGTACTCCCGCCGAACAATAAGACAATGGGGTCGTGGAACAAATTGGATGGTTGCGCCCAAGCTGGACCTTTTTTCGCCCAGTTTTGATGCCGAGAGGTCCCAGCCAGGTTGGCCAACCCCAAGGAGTCGTTAACTCACCGCCTGTTGCAACTGTGGATTGCAAGTTGCAAAGTTCAGGGCCCCAAACAGGGGCTCCAGATGGGTCGCCTGGCGAAAAAAAAAACACGCAGTTTCATTTCAGGGGTTCCAACGGCCAGGCGGGTGGCCCTTCTGCAGCGGCTGGCAACTGGGACGAAGTGAGCGTTTTTTTGTTTTTTTACGGCAGGGGGTTGGGGTAGGGGGTAGGGGTTGGGGTGGGTGGGGGGGTGGGGTGGGTGGGGGGGTGGGGTGGGTGGGGGGTGGGTGGGGGGTGGGTGGGGGGTTGGTGGGGGGGGTGAGGGGAGGTCAATTCGAATTGCTATGTTTTTTTTTTCAGGTACCCCTTCATTGGAGTGGGAACTCAAACCACCAATGCGCGGGAAGCAGTTTTTTTGTACTTGGTTTTGACGGGACGCCAAAGGAAAGTCAAGCACCTGGAGGGTCTTGAGACGTACTCAATTGTGAAAGTTTTCGCGTTTTGGTACTGAAGGGGAAGCCGATGCGAAACCTGACAGCTTTAGGCGGTCCATATTTGTTGAAACACTGAGGGCAGAGCATAGTCGGAGTTAAACAACAACGCCATGATTCAATTGGATGTGTCAAAATACGGGGGTCCTACGGGTGGTTTTCCTTGGGGTGTCCCTTTAAAAGTACCAACAAAAAGTACCTTTAACCAGGACACACATCCCCGGTTCATTCAGCTGAAGAAGCTGAAATGGTTTGGGCAGCACAGAGCGTGAGTTGAACTTTGGGTGACTTGTTCTATTCCCTACGATCAGTTGCTTTTGCTGTTAAACCGAGGTTTGGTTCAGCATGGGTTAAGGATAGACTTTTGCTGGCTATTGGAGTGGTTTTCGAGACCTGCTATGGCGAAATCCAGTGACTATGTGATTCCAGACACCCTTGTCCCCTTGTTTTGGAGGGGTGGCCCTTTCAAACTTGGGGGGGTGCCCCATGTTTGGTGGTTTCAAAGGGAAAACAAGAAGGTTGGCCGCTGAGGTCAGCGAGATCTCATGAGAGCCTGCCAGAAAGGAGATGGCCGGGTCAGAGATGAAATGGACATGCGCCGAACTAGGGCCACTGAACAAGTTTGTGGTGTCCCTTAAAAGGAGTACCCTCCCTCCCACTAACATGGCGACTGCTAGAGGGCACCTGGAAGATCATTTCTTCAAGGGACCCCCTGTGCCATGTTAGTGGGAGGGAGAGTACTAAGAGTACCCTCAAAAAAATGCGCGCCAAAATGAGTCACGGGAGCATGAATTTGAGGCCAAGGTGCTTGATGCCCCAAAAGCACACGTCGGGTTTCTTCTCTACTTGCTCTCGAGGCGCTGGGGATCTCCCTGCTGACATGGATGCTTAGAAAGGCCATCATGCATGCCCCAAGCATAGCCATTCGATACCCCATAGAAGATGGCTAAGTGTCCGTCATGCACAGGTGTTCCCCAATCAAGAACTGTCCTAGTCCCCAGAAGCTTCCTCCCTGAGTGCCTGAGCTTATTCCAAGGCCACTTAGTTCAACAGTTCAGGAACATGTTCTGGCCAGTCTCGCGGTTTTGCCCCCCCCCCCCCCACACCACACCCAGCCCCACTCTCTCTCTCGCTCTCTCTCTCTGGATTCCCCCTCCCCATCCCCACGCCAAAAGCAATCCGTGCCCCACACATCAAAGAGCATCTCTTGAAGGCTTGACCAACATTTTGGTCAGGCCATTCGGGCGCGTCTTTTTAGGGGACCCCTAAAAGTGGTTTCCTTTTGGCTTTCCATTGAGAACCAACCCCCAAAAGTGTGCCCTAAAAAATGCAGACCCGCTTGTGTGCTGCAACTGGGGATTCGTGGCGGGTGCGTCCAGTACTGTAGACCAAATCCACGCCAGGCACCAGATGGGATAGAGAGTGCCTTTTTGTTGTTGGGGAGGGTAAGAGAGGCACACTTGACTGCTATTGGGTTGGATCTTTAGACTTTAGACTTTAGCTTTTTGGGGAAATAAGGTGTTCTCCACAAAAAAAACAGTTCAACTTTTTGCAGGGGGGTCAACAGCAACCAAGCACAGAAAGCAGAAGAGAGTTTCCTTGCGCGTGGGGTTCTGAAGCAAGATACATGGACGTGGTTGGTGTGTGTTTGGGGCATTTTAAGGAAACCTTAGGGAAACCCGGCTCTTCCGTTTTTTTTCTGGGCAGGATCCCTGATTTCAGCACACCATGGCCGTCTCAAAGTTTGAACCTTGGCGACCTTCTCCGCGAGCGTAACCCTGGCTCTTTAATCTTGAGCCACACCCATTTGACCATCCACCCCGCGACGTGTAATGCATGTATTGCATGTATTGCATGTATACCACATGACGAACACTATGCGTAGATGGGTGGTTCTCAAGATTGCGAATCCCTCCAGGTAGGTGGTATGCTTTTGGGTTGTTCGGTAACAAAAAGAGGTCCCCGTTTTGTTATCGTTTGATTTGGGACGAGCTTGTTCATGGCGCATGAAGAAACTACAACGACCCTCACAGGCAAACCGCTGCTTGTGTCCACCATGACAGCCATACGGCTAGGTCCCCCAGTGGTGCCCTTCTCTCCCCTTTTTTGGGGTCAGAGTTCCCCTACTACAATAGACTACAGAAAAAAATAGGGTGCCCTTATGCTAACGTCTCTACTGGAGAACCTGGAGGGGTTTACCAGTTGAAGATCCATGCAAGAACCCAGGCCCCTCAGGAAGTGCTCTTGGCTCCAGCCTCGAGGTTGGCCACACCTCGAGCCATTCCGCAACCGTCGGGGTGAAAAAGGACGGCTTGATGGGTAGCGCTCGAAGCATGGCACGTGCAAACAGAAAAGTCTTCGGCGTGAAGGAGCTACATGCCAGATATCAAATTAGGTGCCATCAGAACAGTTACTCGGAGTGGCAATGGTTCTCCTAAAAGGTCCCCCTTCCTAAGCAGACACAAACCAAGAAGATCCTGTCAGTGCGGAAAAACACGATTTGCCAACGACCTCCGAACGCGCCGGGCCGGGCCCCAACGTGTCCGCCATGGCTGCGCCATGCGCCAGGCGTCCAGTTTTCTATCGCGAGTCTAAGGGAGGCGTTCCTGAAATTATTGACTAGTTCCCCAGTAGTGCCCTTTTTCCAACTGTAACAGAGCCGTGCCGGACATTCGTTACAGACCTCGTTACAGACCTCTGTAACAAGACCCGCTGGCTCGTTACACACCCCTCGTTACACACCCTCGTTACACACCTCAGATGAGCAAACCGCTTGGCTGGTTGCACGCCCCTCGCTACATACCTCGTTACAAACCCAACCCCACCGGGCCAGCAACCCGCCTTTTTGGCGCAGCGTGGCTTGCGTGAAATAGCTGCAATCAAGCTGGAGCGCGCTTTGCATATTGCGCTTTGCTTTGCCTCATCACAGACCTCGTTACATAGCCGTTACATACCTCGTTACAGACCCAGCCCCAGCCCGGGCCAGCAACCCCCCCTTTTTACCGCAGCGTGGCTTGCGTGGAGTAGCTGCAATCAAGCTGGAGCTGCGGAGGCGCGCTTTGAGACTGCGCTTTGCTTTGCCTCGTTGCAGACCTCGTTGCAGACCTCGTTGCATTGCCGTTACATACCTCGCATTTTTGCCATCGCTTGGTTTTGTGTCGGCAGTTGCAACATTTTTAGCTGCATGGGGCTGCGGAAGCGTGCTTTTGCGTACTGCGCTTGTACTGAAGAGTTGCGACTCTCGAGCGGGAGCTGCTGCTCTTCGTCGTTCTGCGCTACATTGTGCTTCTGATACTGATGCTTGTCAAGACATGTCTTCCCGTTACAGGGGCCTCCGTTACAGACCTCCGTAACAAGATTCGCGGCGCGTCGCGCGTTTCAGACCCTCAAAAAGTCGTATAGAATAGGTTTAATTTAGTGTGTGATTTTCAACAAAGCATCTGCCAGCTGGACCACAATCTTGGTATCTCCATGCGCCGTGATTGCTTTTGGCTTTGCAGCAGTGGAAGCCCTGGAGTAGGACAGTTGAATATCTTGCGTTTGTCTAAGATTGTTTTCCCCTGTAGGTTTTAAAGGGAATCTATCGCTATTGGAGTTGCTTTTCTTTTTCCAGGGCTCCAGCAAATGGAAGATATAAGGTGTTAGACACTCGCACACATCATTGTCTTTCCCACCAATCAGCATGGAACTTGATGGGGACCGCTTATCACAATTATCTTCCAGGCCCCAAAACGTCAGGTCCCATGTTATTTGGTGGGAGGGTAACTTGCCAATGCAATCATAGGTGTCCTTTTTAGGTGTCTAAGACTGATGGGTTCCACAAAAGGACACCTGCCTGAAAATGAACTTCCACTTCAAAACTGGGGTAGACTTAGGCTACATTTTGCATTTTATTTTGGCTCAAAGTGAAGCAAACAATGAAATATACATTCTATAGCTGGTCCCCACTCTCATCATGAAAACCTCCACCTCCCCACCCCCCCCCCCTCACCCCACCTCCCCACCCCACCCCCCCCACCCCACCCCCCACCCCCCCCAACCCCAAACACGTCAGGTTCCTCACCCGGCGGGGGGGTAACTTGGCAGGCGGTGCGATGTGCCGACGTTGCACTGGGAAGGCGCAGGCCCGCGGAATCACAGCGGTTGGAGGTGAAACAGTGGGGGTTACCATCGGAGACAAGACACAGTTCTGGGGAAGTGCTAACATGGCACTTGGCAGGGATCCATCCAAGAGGAAACTGGTCTTCCAGATGCCATCCTGCAGGTGCCATAGTAAGTCATTTTGCCTGGTACTCAAGGGAAACACACACACACCCACGCTCAAGAGCAGATTCCTATTTTGAGGAAAAGACCCCCAGTGTGACATGGGGCATTCATGGAGCAAGTCGGCCAGAGGTTTCATTCGGTCCGTTGATTTAGAGTTGTGCTTGCTCTTTTCTGAGGTTTTGATCGCCTCTCAGGTAGCTTGAGAAAAGGGGCCCGATTTCATCTGAATGGAATTTCACTGGCTCGAAAATGGGCTCCTGGTCCATAGCGCCTGCCACTCAAGTTGTGTGCAGTTTGTGTGTGTCCATTGGGGGCTGGTCAAAAGACGCCCCCCCCCCCCCCCCCCAATTTTTTGAGACCAGTCAGCAAAAGGCTTGATTGCAGTGTTTCGCATGTCCGCTTTCACCATGCCTTAGTTGTTTTGTTCGGACTCAAGCTGAGCTTCGGGGTGTTTGGTGATGGGATGGTGGGTGTACAGCCTTGGGGATCCATAGAGGTGTCCACTGGCGATGAATAGCGAAACCACTCAATGAACTTGGCTCCAATTGGCGATGTGGATGGATAGCTATTCTGTGCGGCTTGCCACATTTTTAAATCCTGGTTTAGTCTATCATCATTGTTTGGGATTAGTTGGGTGCTGGTTTTCAGCAGGGAATGAGGGAATGACCCCTTTCAACCATCCCCTATGGTTGCCGTTAAGGGAATCCTCAAACGGTTCATTCCCAAAACCCGGAGGTCATTCCCTGCTGAGCACAAGGGTCCCGAGTGAAGATGCAGGCACAGCAGCGCGGGACTGCAGAGCCGCTTCGGCAGAATGGGCGAGACTGTCAGCGGCCTTTCCTTTCAATTGAGCGTGGTTTAAAGTGAATTGTGTTTCTTCCCTTGGCTTTCCTCTAAAAAACAGCCAGAAAAGTGCCTGGTGCCCCCAAAAAAGACGACACACCCAGATGTTGAATTCAGCCGGCCTGAGGAACATAGCTGGGCCGTTGCCCAACTGCGCAGGAGGCCATTTACTCAACTGCTATTGGGTTGGATCTTTGGACTTTAACTTGTTGGTTGAAACCAAGGGTTTTTCCACTACACCCCCAAAAGGCTAAGCTTGTTGCAGTCAAGGGGGTCAACCGCAACCAAGTTTAGGCGAAGGAGTTGTTCAAGCCGATGGCTTCGTGGCGAAGAAGTTCCCCGCTTGCGCTTGCGCTTCCGTGTCGATCCAATTCGGGGCGATCCATGCGCCATCTGGAGCCTCAAGATTTTCGGGTTGCACGCCCTTCAGCCGCTTGTTGCTCAAAGAACAAGTACAGGACCCCCAGCAAGCGTGTAAGTGGACATGTTTTTTGTCTTGCCATCCCATTCCAGATCTTGAGCGGCGGTTTTGTCCGCGTTGGGCCAGCAGACATGGGCCGTGGCACGGTTTTTGTGGATAGTTGATGTAAGGCAGGGTTGTGGGATCACTCGGGGTTTATCCAATCACTTCTGTGATGCTTTTGGGAATCTCCCCTTTCCATGGAGGGTTAGTCTGGAAGCCCTTTCTGTTGTATCACAGAAGTGGTCATTTCCCACAGCCCAGATTTAACGCAAGAAACCCTCCACGGAGCAAGGGCGCCCTGGGCCTCTGTTTAAGAATTTATGGGACCGAGTGCGCCAAGGGAACAGCGCGGTACTTGGATGGGTGACAGGTATGTTCAATTCTTAGCTCGTGAATCCCTCGCTAAAAGCTCAACTTGTGGTGGATTGTGTCATGAGTTCCTTCAACCTCGAACTTTTGTCTTGTTGGGTATTGCTGGGAAGCGACAGAAACTTGCCGGTGCATGACCCAGGGTCAGGAGGGAGCATCACCCATTGGCCTAAGCATTCATTTTGGCGTATCAACTAGGGACCCTTTGGTAAACAGATCAGGGGATTCATGTCCTCCGGTCGCTGTTGAGATGGTTCATGAGCCAAATGGGTATGGGTCGAACTGAAACCAACAGGATATGGACCGCAGGTTAAACCGTCCATGTTTCCATTTGCCAGGGCAAGCCATTTTTGGGGTTACCCTCTTTTTGATCCGCCATTTGAACATGCTCCGAATCACTTGGGAGCCCATGGGGCGACCGAGTGGCTCATGGTGAAAGGCGGAACGGGCTGTGGGTTGTCTCACGGCCAAATGAGCCACGTGCTCAAAACCCGGGGATTGATGAAGGTTAGTAAGGGACGATCCCAACCATAAATAGCTGCGGCCGCCTTCTTAATTCTTGAAGCATGGTTCTGGGTAGACCATTTTAGTACCAGGTTTCATTGCGACTCAAATGGGGCGGAGGCTTCGTGGCCGAGTCGCACCTCAGGCGCCTTGCGGCAGGCGGAGAAGCGGCGCCGCGTGTGGCTGCGCCAGCAGCGGCGGGGCGAAGAATCGGGGGGTTGGCGAGTTTGGGTTTTGGTTTGGTTGGTAAGTTGTTTTTGGGTTTGGTTGCTTTGTTGGTTCTTTTGGTGGGGTTTTTGGTAGTGGTGTTTTTTTTGTGTTTTGGCCATTGTTGTTTTTGTGGTTGGCTTGTTTTTTTGTTCGTTGGTTGGTTGGTTGGTTGGTTGGTTGGTTGGTTGGTTGGTTTGTTTGCTTGCTTGCTTGCTTGCTTGCTTGCTTGCTTGCTTGCTTGCTTGTTTTATGTCACATAGCAATCTCAACAGGATCGTTCTCCTTTTGTTTCCCACTCGACAGGTTTTGCTGGTATTGAATCTTAAGTCACATCCGAGCCGTCCAGCGCCCGTCCACCCAACCGGGCGACAGACGGCTGCGACGGAGCCTGTGACAGACATCTGTCTGAGGCTCCCGCCAGTGTCTCAAGGTTTGAGGCGGGTGAGGCTCCCGGCAGTGGCTGTGACAGGCCAAAGCTTGAGGCTCCCGCCATGAGCCGGTTGAGGCGGACACCTAAAGCTCCTGCGCTGAAATTTTGGCTCTTGAAGCAAAATTTGGCTTGGGCGGCGTGTTGCGCGCAAGTGACGTAACGCACATGTAACGCCGGGAAGCAACACAGCACCCAACACGGTCAGTTTTTAGTGGCAAACACGGCATGGTTGGGGTTTGAGTTTGCCCAAGAGATGACACTCAAAGCAGCAATCCCGAATGCACAGTCTTGCAAATCGTAGCCTGCTTGCCTGGGCGAACGGTGAGTTTTTCTTCGGGGTTTCTATTTGCATCTTGTGGATCCGGCAATTTGCCCACAATGAGTGGACCATGTTGCTATGATAGGAATGAAATCCCCGCCCTATCTGAGCCCAGGGGCAGCTGGAGACGAGTCTGGTCAGAAATTGGTTGACCTCGCCAGATTGTGACCAAGAAAAAAAGCATTCAATCCATGGTTCACCAAGCAGTTGCGCAAACCGTAAACTCTTCATCCAATTTATCATGTATTTGTTGTATATATATATATATACATACATACACATTTATATGTATATGTTTCTTCGATGCGCCGCGGATTCCGAGGACTGCGCAGGCCATCACATTGGGCCGGCAGGGCCGCTGGGAGGAGAGCCTGGCACTTCTGCAAAGCGACAGGCGGGTTCTGGAAGGTCTACCAGGGGTCGGGAAGGGGACGAACAGCTAGCTCCCCCAGCAGTGCCCTTCCGCTACTAAAATAGACCACAGAAAAAAGGGTACCCTTATTCTAACCTCTATAGTGGAGGACCTAGACAGGCATCCAAGACCACATGGAATACGTACCGGGTTTGGATTGTGAAGCGGTTTTCACCGACCAAGGTTGGTGTTGCTAGCTTGCTTGCCAAGAGGTAACATGGAGGTCCAACAACAGGCTTGTGTTTGGAAGGATATGGCAGGCTTCCCTTGGTTTTGTAGGTCTCGCCCATTTGGGTCGTCGCCGCCCAAGTGGAGAGGATTTGGCATCACTCACCCGTTAAATCAAGCAGGAGTTCAAATGTAGTAGCTGTTAATGTTGTTTTTGCAGATGAGTCCAATTTCAAATCAATTGTGTCCAGGCATTCCAACGAGCTTCTCTGTACTTCAGCCATGATGCGAAACGTAGAGAACATGTTTTTGATGCGGTACCCAGTGTTCAACGGCACCGTTTTCCTTCCTCTGTGGCATTCTCCAGGAAGGGTTCTATTTACATTTCAGTTTTTTTCTGGAATTATTTGTGCTGCTGCGTGTGGATGCGCCGCTTTTCGTGTGCTAAATTTCAAGTTTCTCCTAGTGCCGATTTTGAGCCGACCACAACCGACCACCCACCAACCAACCACCCACCCGACCAACCAACTAACCCACCAACCACCCACCCGACCGACCACCCAACCAACCAACCACCCACCCGACTGACAAAAAACCAACCACCCGACCGACCACCCAACCAACCAACCAACCAACCACCCACCCACCCACCCACCCCACCCACCCACCCGCCCGCCCGCCCGCCCGCCCACCCACCCGAGCGACCACCCAACCACCCGACCGACCAACCAAGCAACCAACCCACCAACCAAAAAGCCGCTCAGCTGATCGAACCGCGCGGGCAGCTTCCAGCTGGACGTGAAGCTGGTGACCGCGGTCTGCGGCGCTTTGCAGAGGGCCATTGCCTGGCAACAGGTGTGGCGCTTGGGCGTTCTTGTTGGCAGTTCCCCTACTAAAATAGACTACAGAAAAAATGGGTACCCTTATTCTATCCTCTCTACAGGAGGACCTAGTCAACTCTTGGCCCTGTTGCTATTTGTTCTTTTCTTGGCAATTGAACCATTCCGTGTTTAAGGGGAATGGACGAAAGTTGAAACCAGTGTTTGTTGGTATTTACGGCGCAAGTGTCGTTCCAGCGTTTGTTGGGTGGTGCCAGATTTTGTCCATCCACAGTATGGATGTCGATGTTTTTTGTCAACGTTTGGCTTCCCTCCTAAAAAAACAAATGTGCCAAAAAAGTGGATTGGTTGGGTGATTGGATTTGAAGGTTGAAAATAGGTAGGTTTAGCGTGTGTATTCAAAATGCGCTGAATAGTGTAGGGGGGACCCCATGACTGGATGGCACTGCATGGCACTCTAATAACAAACACTCTCTGGGGGACGGTTTATTATCAGGGTCCTTTGGGGTCGAATGGATTTCCTCTTCGGTCATCGTCCAAATGGGCTCCCCCCTTCCCGGACACGAACACCCACAAATGTCCGAGTAACAAGTTTATTTGAAACCGTTCAAGGTGTTTCTTTCGTTTTTGCGGTTCAATAGTAAAGGCCCCAAAGCAGAATTACAATTCAAGAACTAAATGTAAACTAGTAAATGGCAAGGATACGTTTAGAATTGGTAATTGTTTAGTGCAAGGAACCCCTCATACGGCTGGGGCTGGCCTGGGCGGAGACATCGGACAGTTTAGTATTGGCTTTGAATGGGGCTGTTCTCACGGTAGTATTGGGGACCCGGCTGTTTCAGCCAGTCTGAAAAAATAGTAATTATTTTAGGGTCAATTATTAAAAGGGGAAGGGATTACGCCCTCCCAACAAAGATGGAAGTGCACCAGACCTGCCCTAGAGCAACCCCTCTTGTGGAGCAGGAAGCCCGCGCATGTTCAGTTTGTCGCGAAGAGGATACCTAACTTTGCTGTGACTAACATGAAGCAGGTTCATGGTTTATTGCCTCATTGCCCCATAGCAGTTTCCACCAATTTGTCAACCAAGCTTGTTGAAACCAGGTCTCGTTAAATTATGGGTCGCGGCTTGCCGATGTTCTGCCGATGCGGCGGCTTGCAGAGCCCTGAAAAGCTTTTCTACCAGGTCACGCCACTGAATGTGACTGCCCCGTATGCCTAAGCGACCGCTAGGTGGAAGCGGACCGCAGTTGAAGATACCTCACCAGTAGATCTCTATGTAAGCTTGCAATAATTCAAGTGTCACCAAGCCTGGGCGCTAAATAGCCTTGGGAAATGTATCCCTCAAAAGAAAACAGCTCCAGGTGATGGGTACGATTTCCTTGTTGTTTTTGAGACCCCCTACATGTCACCCAGAAGAGCGCATGAGCATGATGGCACATGGTATGCCACTTCGGCCCCGCACACGCCAGCGATCCAGTCACCTCAGTTATTCAGTGGCACTGGCACCAATTATTTGTCCTGTTTTTTGGTGGCTGCCCCACTAAAAAATGGTCTTGTTCAAAAGGGTTCCCTTTTTTCACAGGGTCACTGAACAACTGAGTCACCGAATCCCCAGGCCCTGCTGCTGCTCGCTTACGACGACTTCCGCCGCGACGAGCGGCTCCTGGGGGTTGTCTGCGCTGGCTGCGCCAAAGGCTGGGCTTGGCAACAGGCCGGGGATGCGTCGCTCGACGCTCGTCTCACGCTCGACGCTCGGAAAAGAAAGCAGAGAGGTCAACCACTGGACCATTTGCTGAAAAGAAGAGGTTGTCCATTTTCCCTTGTTGGTTTTAAAGGGAATCACTACTGAAATTATGTTATTGTTTCCCGGCGGGTTCAGTTGCCCAAAAGATTTGTCCCATGGCTGAGTTTCCATCTGAGCCAAACTTTGGCAACCCAAAACAAGGAGGTTCCACAAAAACATGTTGAGGGCTTCTTCTGTGAACTATGACTTCCATTTGCTAAAAAGAATACTGTTTTGTTGTCCCCTGTTGGAGGAATTTATCACTACTGTTTTGTTGTCTTTTCTTTTCTTTTCCGGGGGCGTATGCAAATGAAAGAAGGTTGCAGTAACTCCTCAGTTGCTCCCCAAAGCGAATCGAGCCGCTTGGCGCATGTTTTGTGGCCCCGAACGGTGATCACCTTTTCTTTCCAGGTCTTTTGGGCCAGTGAGTAAACAAGATGGGTGTTTCTCAAAATAGGAATCTGTCCGCTTGAAACAGATGGTTGTGTTTTAGTTTCCCAGTAAATATCAACGTCCATGTTGCAAAACTCCTACAACCCCAGACTCGTTGCCCATGTATGCTGCGTGATGGTTCAGAGTTTCCAAGCACTGGGTGGAATCAGAAGCCTGGGGCATGCTTGTTGTTATTTGTTCAAGCAGCGAACCTTGGAAGGTTATGGCTTGTATGTGTGACCGTGGGAGTTGTGTCATTCCCCAGAACCAACGCAGTGTGAGACACTGGAGGTCTGTGTTTGTGTTTCTGTGCCTGAACCCTTTTGTGTGCTAATGTTTGACTCGTGTTTGTGTGTGTGTCTCTGTTTATCATTGAATGTCTCAGTTGGTCTTTCTGCCTTCTGTGTCATACTTCTCCATGCCTCTACTGTGTGTCTTTCTGTGCATCTGTTTCTGTGTCTTTGAACCATTGTGTCCACATGTCCGCTGGTTTGTGCTTTGCGTGTTTCTGTCTCTCTCAACTTTGGTGTTTTTTGGCAAACAAAATGGTTTTCCATACCATTAAAAGTTAAACTTGTAGCAGGGGAGCAGAAAGCAACCAAGTCAAGTAGAGGTTGTAACATGCCTTGTTCGTGTGGCACAGATGGGCACGATGGCAGCAACACGGCAGGCGCTAGATCTTCTTGACGCGCAGAAGGCCCGTGGTTCGATCAGCGCTGCGCGTTGGCGGGTGCTACAACAAGTTTGCATGTAGATGCCCGGCTCAGTGCAGATGTTGGGGAAAGTGAACCAGTTTGAGTGCAAATTCTTTCTGCAAGGTCTTGCAAGAAGTTCAAAAGGCGCCCGTTTTTTGACCAGTGGACAGTAGTTTGAAACGAGCAACAAGAATGCCCAGAGCCCCAACAAGTGATCAATGGAAGACCTAGGTGTTAGGTATTGTGTTTTATTGTGAACAGTTGCAGACCTCCCCCAAGGTCGAGAGGTCTTGGGAAGGCCTCAAATGGTAGGATTTGCTTTTTAGCCGTGCTTCAAAACTGAGGCGTTGTCTAAATTTCGTGGGGAAGAAGGTTTCGAAGCAGTCACAGGCACTCAGCGGCTTAGACTGCTTTTAGAAGCAGGCAATTTGTTGAGTGCTGAAATTCCATGGGCTTGCCATGTCAGGACATGGTCAGAAAAGCAACAACAAGATCAACGAGATCTGAACGAGACCTCCAGAAGCCTGTCCACAGCTCCCCTCTCGGACCTAAGCCTGCGGATGTTGCCACCGAAACAGCGAGGTAGACATGCAGTCGCATTCCCTGGTTTGGAACAGCTTCCGCATTGGAACAACGAAACGATGGCATGACTTCTGCCTACTCTACATGAATCAATGTCCCGATCGCGGCTTGCGTTTCCACGCAGGAAAGGTCGAAAGGCGTGCTTGAACATTGCTTTTTGAAAGTGTCTATCCCAACCCAGCACTTGAGAACACAACTTTTGGCAACAAGTTTCCAATAGGCTTCATGCTACGAGTGACTTAGGCATGACTTTGTCGTTTGCCTGTATCACACACATGGTTTAGTTCTGTCTCAAAATAGGTGGACCCCCCAAACAAGAATATGGTTTCCTTTGGGCTAGGTCCCCCAACAGTGCCCTTTTGCCCTTTTTTGGGTGAGGGTTCCCCTACTAAAATAGTCTACAGAAAAAAGGGCACCCTAATTCTACCCACAGCCCCCGTGGTTTGCCGGCACCCCCTAATCCACCCTTGTCCAGCACGTGGCTCAAGTATGGCACCCTTTACTACTCAAGTAGCAGAACTCGTGCAGCCATACCTGACACGTGGTGACCTGCGTTCTCTTCAGAACGTGGGGCCGTGGTACCACGAGGGCGTGGGTAGCAAGGAGGTCTGAGTTTAGGTTTAGGCATTTAGGGTTTAGGTTTAGGGGTTTTCGGGTTATTAGGGTTTAGGTTTCAGCAAGCAGGTTTGGGGTTTTTCAGGGTTTAGGTTTAAGGTTTTAGGGTTTAGGTTTAGGGTTTTTAGGGTTTAGGTTTAGGGTCTTTAGGGTTTCGGTTTAGGGTTAGGTTTAGGGTTTTAAGGTTTAGGTTTAGGGTTTTTAGGGTTTAGGTTTCTGCTCTTTAGGGTTGAGGTTCAGGGTTTTTAGGGGTTGGATTTAAGATTTTTTGGGGTTTAGGTTTAGGGATTTTGTGTCGGGGCGTTGGTTCGGGGCGCAGGCAAACCTCAGGGGCTGGCCGTAATTCTACCCTCTGTACTGGAGGACCTAGTGAGTGTCCCTCACCTGCCTTAGGATAATACTCACAAAACCACACACCCATATATGGCTTCCTGCCTGTTTTGCGAAATGCCCTCAGCATAAAAGTCGCTTCCAGGTTGAAGAGGAGCCATGTGTTTGTTTCTGCGGAAGACACCACATCAGGAACCCCCTAGTTGCTAGGTTGGATGCACCCTTGGTTCTTGTGGACTGCAATGGCTTATGGTTTCCCAGCCCGCATTTCCTCCAAACCACGGGCTCCAAACCACCAATTACGGAAGCCGATACTGTGGATAGACGAAATCCCTTTCGCACCACTTGGAAACTGTGGTAAATCATTGTTTGTTGGTATTTACAGGGGAATCAGACCATTCCAGGGTGTCTTAGGTGGTGCGAAATGAATTTCGCAACCATCCACTGTATCAACCTTTTTCCTGTCTTTTGTGACTGGGCTGCGGCGGTTGCTCTCTCGGCTTCTCACGCCGGCTGCAGGCGCTGCTGGACCGGAGCCCAAGGTTTAGCTTGGAGTCCCACAATGCCCTGCTGCGCTTTGGTCGAACTCGGCGAACGAAGGCGAAGGCGGTTTTGGTTTGGCTCACCTCCCTGAGTTCCTGCCTGGAGTCTCCATGACCCTTTAAAAATAGGTCCATGACCCCATTACTGAGGGACCCCATTTTTAAAGGTTCATGGAGACTCTAGGTGGACTTCAAGCTTTTTGGGAGGAGCCTTTTTTTTAGAGGGAGACACGGTGTTTCTGTGGACTACAGCAAGCCTCAAGCCGCCTAAGGTCATGGCTCTCAACATGTGTTGTTTGCTTGGGCTGGCCAGACTTTTGCGGTTGCCCCGCCTTTGGCGTTTTGACGACAGCTCTGATGTGCATTTGTACGAATCGAGTTTCTCTCAGTATATCGGTTTGACAATCTTGCTATCCGAATGTATTTAGCTTGTAGCAGCGAAGTGATGGATCCGGGATCTCGACATACTCGATTGTCCCTTCGGCCTTTTCTTCTTGGGCAGAGAATCGCCGAGGGTTAGGAATGAAACCAAGGGATCTTCTGAAAGGAAATGTGGGTGTGTCTTGTTGTATCCTGTTGGTTTCCCTTCAAAACAACTCCAAAAGGGGGTACACCTCAAATAAAATAGACAGACCCACATGAGGGATAGTTCATACTGTGGACGAAATCCTGCACCACCTAAGAATCCTGGAGTGATGATTCCTGCAAGTACCAACAAGCGTTGTGGTTTCAACCAATGTTTCATTTCGGCGGTGCGGTCTCGGATTTCGCAACCATCCACAGTAATGTCCACCTATGATTAGTGGAAACCGCCTGAATAAAGCCAAGCACCCCCCCCAACAAAAACAACAACAACAAAATAAGAAATCAAAGGTGGACATTCGGTGTTCCTCAGCGGGGTGAGTGTGTTGTTTATCTTTAATACAACTCCAAAAGGGGGTACACTTCAATTAAAAAGAACAGACCCGTATAAGGGATAGTTCATACTGTGGACGAAATCCTGCACCACCTAAGAATCCTGGAGTGATGATTCCTGCAAGTACCAACAAGCGTTGTGGTTTCAACCAATGTTTCATTTCGGCGGTGCGGTCTCGGATTTCGCAACCATCCACAGTAATGTCCACCTATGATTAGTGGAATCGCCTGAATAAAGCCAAGCACCCCCCCCCCCAACAATAAAACAACAACAAAACAAGAAATCAAAGGTGGACATTCGGTGTTCCTCAGCGAGGTGAGCGTGCTGTTTATCTTTAATACAACTCCAAAAGGGGTTACACTTCAAATAGAAAGGACAGCCCCATATAAGGGATAGTTCATACTGTGATCCCCTGAGAAACCCTGGAGTGAGGCGATTCCCCCTTTTTCACACCAAAATCCTCACCTGAGCAACCCTGGAGTGAGGAGGTCTTCCCCCTTTTTCAACAGCAACACGGCTTATGGTTTCCATGGTTTCATTAATGGCCAGCCAGTAACTTGAGTCTTCCCCCCTTGTTCATATCAAGGCTTCCGGTTTCCAAGCCACGGTTTCATCGGAACGGGGAGGTGAGTCTGAGTGCCTGAAACCACCGACCAGTGCCTCAGAACCAGTTGTTGATCTTGAAAAAAGTATCTCCGAAGCTTGTAGGTCCCCAGCCGTGGCTTCCTTTACGGCCAACCAGTTCCAAGCCGTGGCTTCATTTACGGCCAACCAGATCCAAGCCATGGCTTCATTTGTGGCCGACTAGTGACTCGCGTCTGAGGAGTGCCTGGGACCACTGCCAGCTCTGGCCCTTGGCTCTGCGCCTCCTGGGCGACATGAAACGCTCCGAAGCCGCGGAACCGGCGCCGGACGTGGCTTGCCGAGTGCGGTGGATCGATCGGTGGATCCCTTTGGTTTTTTTGTAGGCAAGGGCTTGACAGCCCTTAGAAAGCACCGAAAGGGACCTATTTGGTTACCCACTTTTCTTTTCGGGCTTGGGATCTAAGATCTGCCTGCCGTCTGAGGCGGTGGATCGATCGGTGGATCCGTTTGAAGCTGGGATGTTTTGTAGGCAAGGGTTGCTCGAGATCCGTCTGAGGCAGTGGATCCGTGGATCCGTTTGGTTTTTTTGTAGGCAAGGGCTTGACCGCCGGCAAAGAACACCATAATGAACCGAGCATCCGGTTGCCCGCTTTTGGGGCTTGCCTGGGATCTTTGGATGTTAACTTGTTGGTATCAAGCCGGATGTTCTGGATTGGACCCACAACATCTTAGCCTGTTGCAGAGGGGTCAACAGCAACCACGATGTGTGGCTTCTCTCGCTCCCTGAGTTCATGAGCTTGAAACTGTTTGGAAAGACCAGTTGAGTGGTACAGAACAAGTTCAGACTCTCTTGGGCCAATCCACTCGATCGGAAGTGAGTTCTTTTAAGATTCCCGGATTTTCATGGATTTCCAATCAGCAGCCATTAGGTTTGCCGAAATGCTCCAAAGGTGAAGTCCAGAGTTCTTGAACCTGAGCTGATTCATCTTTTTCTTGGGTGCGCCCGCTCGACCCCCCCCCCTAAAAAGAAAAGAGGCTTCGGTAGGAAAAAGGGGACCCCCATATGTTTTTGCCATTGAAGGAGTTTGCCGTGGTTGGCTATGCAAGAACCAGGACATGTTTGAGCCACAACGTGGGCCACGGTACCAGGAGAGGTTCACGCACAACAGCCCCAGCACCCCATGGAACCGAATCGCCGAAACCCTGCCTGAAATGCCCCCAAACCACCCGCAGAGCCTGGGGCACTATCGACCCAGCTTGCAGTTGTTGGGGAAGCAGCTGGAGCCAAAGTTTTGGGGTCGCCAAAAGGGGGGGATACTCCCCGACAAAAAGAAGAAAAAAAGCCGGGGGGTAGGTAGTTGAGAGCCCTAGATTTCCCCCAACATGAATTTTGTTTTTTCCGTTTCATTTCCCTCAGAAACCACAAAAAGGGGGGTCCCCTACAAGAGGACACACCCAATGTTTATTTTTTTGCCTGGTTGGTTTGAAGCGATCCATTGGATCTATCACTGCCGGACAGATTTCGCTTTTTGCGGGGGACTTTCGCAGGTTGGTCTCAACACAAGTCTATTGGATCTATCACCACCAAAAATATGTGTTTCTTTATATATACATATATAGATATATATGTTTTTTTTTTGGGGACTTCAGGAGGAAACAACCACTACAAGGTCCGTGAGTCTTTCGGGAGTGAGTCGAAGCTGACGCTGGACTGGCAAGAAAGCCCGTGAGGATTTTCTGGGGATCCAGCCGATCCGGTCTTTTGGGCCCTGGAGCCCCCCAATCTGGATTTCTTTTTTTTCATTTTTTTTCTCCCTTGGGTTTCCCTGTAAAGCCAGAAGAAACACAGGGGTGGGTCATGGTGGGTCCCCCTTCAAAAGAAGCCAGAACTGTCAGTTGGGGAAGAAAAGCATGGTTTTCCTTTTTGGAGTATGCACTCACCTTCCGAAGGTCCTGGACTTTCACTTTTCGGGTTTGAACCATTTCAGTGGCTGTTTTCGGCATCCGTCCACTCGATCGGAAAGGGAAGCCACTGGTCGCCATGGGTTTCAGTTGACGTGCTCAAAACCCCACTAGATGAAGATTGACTAGTTCCCAAGTAGTGCTTATTTATTTTTTTGGGGGGAAGGGTTCCGCTACTAAAATAGACAAAGCTGAAAAAAAGATTGGGTACCCTTAGTCTAACCTCTCTACTGGAGGACCTAGTTGCGGGATACTCCCAACCACAAATTTGTGCCTTCGCCTTCTTGAGGCATGGTTAAATGGCCTGGGCCAGTTGAATGCCGATCGGTTTAGTTTTCTGACTCCAGTGCTAGGCAAGCCACTAGCTGTAGGCAACCAGGGGAAACCAGCATGTAGAGGTAAGAATAGCTGATATGGTAAGAATAGCTGACTACCCCAAGATAGACTTAAACCCAGAGGTTCTCCTATTTTGGGGGAATGAACCAGCAGCTTTAAGTCTATCTTATCAAAAAGTGGAACCCTGTTGATTCGTGGCAAGAACCAAATCAAACAGTTTGGCTCAATTTTTTGTTGGTGCTCCATCCACTCGATGGGAGTAGCCATGGCATTACCCGGTTCTTCGCCCAGGGTTTTAGGTGAGCCTTGGGATTTTTCCCAGCCATACGCTGCTCAGAGGTTCTCATTTTTTTTGGGGAATGAACCAGTGGCTGTCATCAGGCGATCAGAGCTCGCTCAGGTGGTGAGCTTTAGCAGCGTCATCAGCGCCCTGGCGCGCGCCGCGCAATGGCCCCAAGCGCTCGGCCTGCTGAGCCTCGGACGGCTCGGGAGCGCCCCTCACCCCCCCCCACCCAACCCCAACGAATGACGGAAGCTCCCGGTGGTCCTGAAAAAACAGGTGGCGTCCCTGGAACCTCCTCCCCCCCAAAGAAATAAGATATAAATTATACCTGGAACCTCCGTCCGGCCAAAATTTTAGCCGCTTTGCGTTCAGCAATTATTTCAGCCGCAAGTAGAAAAAATCGCCGGCAGCTCTGAAAAACGCCGGCAGCCAGAAAACACAGCCGCAAAGCCTGGTCTAGAACATCATAAACTGAACCAAGCACTTGCTCCCACAATGCAAAGCCAACCGGCATGTCTTTGATTTGCTCACAAACGCTGCTGAAAGTTACGAAAATGGGCACTGGGCACGCAGCAACGACCCCGCCCATCCAGAGAACAATGCGTAGGCCGGAAATGGCAAGCACTTGCACATCAATACACGAGCTTTGGCACTGTCGGTGCCCGCAACTACATAGCCAATTGCATGCATCATGATTTCCGCCGGCAATGCAATTGTGACCAGACGTGCTTTGCACAGTGATGCTAATAACAGCACGAATCGAAGGTAAGGAGATCAAGCATCAAGCACAATCAAAGGCCCTGAGAACGTCCACTGGTTGGACGCGTGTTTCCGCCGTAATCCCGCGTGTTTCCGCCGTAATCCCGCGTGTTTCCGCCGTAGCCCGAAACACCAACAAAATACAAAACCGTCTATTGAACCGTGCATGCAGGAAAAAAATCACTTTGGGGCAACCAGCCCCTTTGAAGCCAGAAGCAGTGGAGACAAAGAGGGCTCCGTACTCGCCACAAACATAATTCATACACCCGGGCTGCGTCATGCCCTGATTGAAGAGATTGGCGGTAGGCATGCGCAGGTACTGCGGTGGCTGCAAGTTGCAAAAGGCTGCTTTGTGGCTGCATATATTCAATATAATGAGACAAAATGCGGTTTGCACAATCAACGCTTGTCACATTGGCGAATGCTCATGGGTCAAAGCAAAGGTTGTGGCAGCAATACTCTTTAAGGCCGCGTTTGAAAAACGCCGCCGGAAAAGCAAAAACGCCGCACGATTTTTGGGAGATCCAAATTTCCGCCGGCGGACGCAAAAAGGCGCCTTTTTGAGTCCGCGGCTGAAATTTTGGCCGGAAGGAGTTTCCAGGTATATATATATATTAATATATATATATATATATGGATTTGTTTGGTGTTCCTTGAAAGCAAAGCATGCTGGCAAGAATCAGCCCCGGGGAAAAAAACAAGACATGTCCGCGAGTTTTGTCCAAGAAAATATCAGCTCATGGCCGCAATGGGCTCGAGTTCTTAAGCACGCATCCGGGCAGAAAATTACTGAGCAAGAGGCAGCAGAGAAGCACCCACCGAGAAAGCGGCTGCACGTTGCGAGCTGCATTGCCCCAGAGAGGGTTGGCTCAAAGAAAGCCGTCGCATGCCAACCATTCTAACAGTCTGTTCATGCCCACAGCCAACAACAACATAACGTGGGAAAATGGAATCTAGCACCTGACGTGTGTCAGGATTCCCGCTGCTCGCAACCCGCTTATTTGGTTGCCCAAGGTACATTCACTCGGCTGGATAGGATGGCACAAGATCCCTGGTGGGGAAGAATGAATGGGTTTTGGAGCCGGGTAGGTAGTTGAATACTTGGATGTTTGCTTGCAACGTTTGGTCGAACCCTTCGGTCCAGTGCAGTTCTTTGGATCTTTAGATGGTTGACTTTGAGATTTCAGGACTGGTGTTGAATGCTTGGTGGCTCCCAGCCATCCCCTTAGCTTTTTAGCCTTTTAGTGTTTAGTGAGGATTTCCATTTGGCCCACTAAGAGTTGAACTTTTAGCGGGGGATCTGAGGACAGCTCAGAATGCGCTCCACGAACAGATTGACATAGCAGTCCGGACGCCCTCCGGGTAGGTGGACCCGGACCCTGCGCCTAGGCACGAGATGAAACCGAGCCACACCGAGCCCAACGTGATGTCGCTGGGTGCTGCGGTCAGCGCCTGCGACAAGGGCCACATGTGGCAAATGGCACCTTAGGCGAATCGTCCAGGGGTACCTTCCAGTTCCATTCTGTTCAGGGCTCCTTCCTTCTAGAAAACCTCTGGAAACCCAAGGAAAACGGGGTGTTTTTTTGTGTTTTGTAAAGAACGATGGTTGAAAACGACGGAAAAGGAATCAGCCCCTAGGAATATAGTACGGTCGAAAACAAACTCCCATGTTGGACTTTCGCTGGTTGGTCTCAAAACAAGTCTATTGGATCTATCACCACCAGACATGTGTTTCTTTACATGTTTTTTTCTTTTTCAGGGGCCTTCCGCAAATACCACAAGGTCCGTGAGTTTTTTCGGCCCCGGGAGGGAGTCGAAGCTGACGCTGATGCAGGCCACAGGGGAAAAACATCGGAGAGGATCTCTCACCTCAGATGAACCTCATATGGCTGTGGTCGTCAAAACCAATGGGATCCCATTTTGGGGTAGGTGCACCACCCAATTTAGTCAATTAGTGGGGATTGGGATGTTCTGGGGGAACGATATGGATTTTGACCCATGGCCATATGGCCATATTCACAAAATGAGAGCAGTGAGCTTTCTCGGAAGGACACGCGGAACTAGGGAGGCACCATTTTGCAAAGGTTGCAATTGGGGGTTCAGAATGTTGTTGCGATGGCACGAGTCTAACAAGAGCTTCTTTCGCACTACATCTATTCTTCCAATCATTCCAACAGAAAGGTGAACGTGGGCCTTCATCGACATTCTCATGACTTCGGCGCTCTTTGGACATGGAGTCAGGCCATGTTCCAAGGGCTCTTAGGGTATACCTATACGGGGCCCAAGATATCGCATGAACACACTACAGCTCGATGCCACAAGAGCTGGGTCACGACAGATCGATGCCTGAAGGGATATCTGAAGGGTGCGGATTGATTCCAGGTATTTGTTTTGACCGCGGTCCGTTGATTTCCCCATGCGGCTTGGATTGCCAGATGTATTTTGCGGCGCAGCCAAAAAGCGAGAACTACGCTCAGAGCTTTGGTTGGCACAATTTCAATCCATTTTGGGTGAGTCATCCCATTTACTTACCCGGTTTGGGCTAGTTATCCCATTTGCTTACCCATTTTGGGCTAGTCATCCCATTTGCCCCCCATCCCACTTGAATGGGAGCAGCTACACAGCTACTGAAAGCTCCCAGAGGGCCGATCCGAGGGGACCGATGGGCAAGTCTCTGAGGCATATGCCTTGCTGGACCAGATGCCAGAGTGCCTCGCTGGCATTGGCAGCTTCGGAGGTCTCGGGTGTGAGTTTTCACGGGGCCCAACCAGGCCAAGCAACCAACCAACCAGCCCAGCCAGGCCAAGCAACCAGGCAACCAACCAGCCAAACAACGCACCAGGTAACCTTTGGCACCTTTGGGGCATGTTGCTTGGGTGTTCGGATTTTAACTGTTTGCCAACTCATGGGTTTTGCATTAAACCACTAAAAGTTAAACTTTTTGCAGGGGAGCAGAACGCAACAGAGCCAAGGTGTCCAAAAGGGAGCATATCCAAAAACTCCGAAAGGCAACAAACTCAGCCTGAGCCTCGAAAAGGCGCCTTTTGCCGTCCAGGCTTTGATCCAAGATACGTTGAGATCATTTAGACGTATGAGGCCAGAAAACAGCGCATGTGGGATGACTGTTGTGTGTTGGGTTGGTTCAGCTTTGATTGGTTTCTGCTGCATTGAGGTGTGATGGGTTTGTTGCGTTGCATTGTCTTGCATTTTTGCTGGGGATGATGAATGATGATGATGATGATGATGATGATGATGATGATGATGATGATGATGATGATGATGATGATGATGATGATGATGATGATGATGATGATGATCATGACGATGATGACGATGATGACGATGATGACGATGATGACAATGATGATGATGATGATGATGATGATGATGATGATGATGATGATGATGATGATGATGATCATGATGATGATCATGATGATGATCATGATGATGATCATGATGATGATCATGATGATGATCATGATGATCATGATGATCATGACGATGATGATGATGATGATGATGATGATGATCATGATCATGATCATGATCATGATCATGATCATGATGATGATGATGATGATGATGATGATGATGATGATCATGATGATGATGATGATGATGATGATGATGATGATGAACCAGCCGAACACACATGGCTTGTGCGTGTGAACACGGGACAAGTCCTGGTGTCGGGCTCAGTTGATTGCCATTTCCGTATACTTGCCCAGTAGAAGTTCATCCCTGAGGAAAGCATGGCGACAGTGAAACCATCAAAATAGTATCGTCTTGCCGTGAGACATGAGCAAGCCGGTTTGTCTCATGCTGGTCCCCATGTTCGACACGGGTTGATCCTTCGGTTCCCTCTAAAACCAACCCCAAAAAGGGGTATTTTCAACCGGATCATTACATATTAATTTCCTCTTGGCTTCCAAGTAACTATCAACCCCGCAAAGGAGATACCCTCAACAACTTGACACACTGTAAGCTAACGAGGCACTGCAACCTGGTGGCCATCAACGCGGCGCTCTCCGCCGGTGGCCGCGGCAACCGCTGGGAGTTGGCGCTGGGCTGCTTGGCTAGGCCCCCCAGCCAGGTGCCCTTTCTCAAACCCTCTTTTGGTTGGGAGGGTTCCAAAATCCACTAAAATAGACTACAGAAAAAATGGTACCCTTATTCTAACCTCTCTACTGGAGCACCTAGTCCTGCTTCCTTTCAACCTGGTACTGTTGGCCCTGATCACTAAGATTTTTCAGGGGTCGCCAGTATTCAAGGACATCTGACAGGGATCTGGCTCCCAATGGAAGTTGATCTTCAAGGTACCCTCCCGCAGCCATGTTCGTGGGAGGAAGGGTACCAGGATATGGACCGCTGGTTAAATCGTCCATGTTTCCTTGCCAGGGTTCCATTTGAGGTACCAATTTTGACCGACAGCCATATGTGGATCGACACATTCCCATGTTTCGCGTTTTTGGAAGGCCCATCTAGGGGGTTCGCCAGATTTTGACGCAGGCCCTGCCCGGGCAATTGGAGGGTAGGGGATGGTCCCAGCCAAAACTAGACATGTTGCATGCTTTTGGATAGACTCCTTGAATGGTAACTTGTGAGGGGTATTTTTTTTGGAAGCAGCAGTGCCAGGTTGAAAGGCAGGAAGGGGATGATAGCCTTTGAGTTTTTTGAGCCCACAATTGGCAGCCAGTTCATATGCGCCATGGAAAAAACTTCGGCTCAGGTTCCTTTACTTTGGGTTGACAGGGATAGTCATCCACCTGCTAAGGATCTGGAAAACAATCAGTATACTTGATGGTTCCCAGCCATCCGGTTCCTTGGCTTTTTAGCCTTTTAGTGTTTAGTGAGGATTTCCATCTAACCCACTAAAAGTTAAGATTTTAGCGGGGCATCTGAGGACAGCCCAGTTATAGTCATTCCGATTAAGGGTTTCAGGACCACGGGCCATGTATTGGCTCCAGGATTGCATAAGGCAATAAGGTCCTTTCTCAGATTGATACTGTGGATGGTTGCGAAATCCATTTTGCACCACCCAAGAAGCCCTGGAATGGTCTGATTCCCCGTAAATACCAACAAACAGTGGTTTTAACCATGGCTTCTTAGGTGGTGCGGTCTCGGATTTCGCAACCATCCACAGCATCGTTTTGACTAGATTCTTCATTTAGTGTTTGAGGAACTGGGCCAAAGTGCGAGGAGCTTGACCGGAGATGGGCCAAGCCTTGACCACACATGGATGGACTCTGGGAATGGCAGTCTGGACCATAGCTCATGGCCTTCTTGGGTTGACCATAGCTCACCTTCAATGATGGAAGGAGTCTTGGGTAGGCTCTTTGATTCTAAGCTTCATGCAGAGCTCAGGCTTGTTCCAGCTGATGAGCCGCCGCAGCCTTCAGCCGGACTTGGTGTCCTACACGTCGGCAGTGACCTGTTGCAACCGCAGCCGGGAGTGGGTCAAGGCCCGGAAGAAGACGAGTGTTCTAGGGGTTGATTCCTTTTCCATTCTTTTCAGCCATCGTTCTTTTCAACACCGATCGCCATTTCCCCAGGGTGTTTGGTGGTTTTCTAGAAAGATTCGATCCCTGGAAAGAATGGAATTGGAAGTTACCCCTAGAAGTGTGTGTGTGTGTGTGCTGTTTGAGGGTGTGGGGTTTAAAGGGAAGCCAAAACACGAAGATTGCAGTTCGAGAAGTTCGCCCGTGGAGGCATGAAATCGGTGCTTGGTGTGAGAGGTCGTATTTGTCTGTGTGGCTGAATTCGAGTGCATACATGCACGATGAATCATGTACCAATTCGTACCCGTGTATCACACGAGGGGTGAAGACAAGGCGAGTGACACCGAACCACGAAAAAGAGTGCACTTTATGCTTGTCGATTGTCAAGGTCAGTGGTGGCACGCAGCCCGTAGCTCTTGAAAAGATGATATAGTTTCATATTGTTAGCAGAAGCCAAGTGTTCAAGCAAGAAACAAACACATCAAGCGTCAATTCCAGCCATCTAGCCCAGCGTGGAAAGCAAAGAACACAACCGAGTTAGCACCAGAAGGATCACTGCAAGCTCAAACTTGCTGCATGAGGAACAATCACTCAAGTTGACCTGCAAGCCTGCACTTGCTCAAACGCCACTTGAGTTCTTATCAAAGATGACAAACATCCAACACCCGGAGATGCCGCTTGCGGCCCTTTGCCTGTCGTCGCCCAGAGCACTTGCTTCAACTTACTGCTTGAAAAACCTCCTTGTGGTTTACCTTGAAATGGGAGTACCTGGTTCGAACAGTCTTGGGACAAAGTTTACAACATATGGGCATGGCTCAAAAAACCGGTACCAAAATGGAACCCTGGTAAGTGGAAACATGGACCAAAACCTGCGTAACCCTAGCTCTGTAATTTTGAGCCACTGCCATATGATCCTTTTTTGGGATTGCCTTTGACCGATTCCTTCAGAGAAGGGTTGCTTCAAAATGTGGGTATGTGTCAATAGGAGGATGCCATGGTAGCTTTCGTGTTTGCGTCCCAAACGGTGGACCCAGGACGACTCCCAAAAAGGTACCCTCAAAAACGAAACACTCATCTGTTCGTGGACCCCCTCTTGCTTGGCTTTTCTCCTATAGAGCTACCAAAGACAACGCTTTCAACAGTGCCTCAAACAAACAGCCGCGTAGACAAGAAACTAAGAATCCCTTGCAAAATCCAATTACCTTTATCACGGACTCGCTTGCGAGTTTTCCATGCTCACCTTCTTGTTGGATCGGATATGAGTCACGAGCTCATGGCTGCTACCGAAAAGCCAACCGTAGGGCACCAAGTCCACTGCCGAACCCGACGGAAGGTGAGAAACGGGGTGCTTCTCAGAATTCGGAGCCCTCAACATGGCTTAAGGTTTCCTTTTGGGTGGCCCTGTAAATACCAACACGGCGGTCCACCATTTTGAGCAACTCCCAAATCAAGTCGCCATGCCGAACCGCGGACCGTGGAGTTTCTAGCAACAGCTTATATCATTGACTTGCAGCACTTGCCTGACATCACCGCCGGCATACAAGGACCTAAATAGTTTCAATGGGGTTGTGGTGGACTCGTAAACACAAAATCAGTCATGACCACAGGGGAGTATTATTGCTGATTTACTTGGCCGCTTGCATTAGGTAGGCCAATTTAAGGTGAGCGGGGTGATGTTTCTCGGGGCAAATCTAGTTGGCCCCATCACCTTTGGCATGGCCGATGTGGGTGTGTGTGTGAGTGTTTTTTCCAACGCCCCTTTTGTCGGTGGTTTTAGAAGCAAACTAAACAGAAAGCCACCAAACTTGGACATGCGTCAAACTTTTTGCCCAGCGCCACCCCGAAATTTGCGGTTCTCCTTTTAAACTTACCCACCACGAAAAGGACACCCGAGCGCATTTTTCCCCAAGTGTTTCCCTTGATGTGCTCTTCCATTGAGCTTGCTTTTTGGGCTTGCAGGTGTTCTTGACCGATTTTTGCCCACCGCACTTTGGGGGTCCAACTGGTGCTCGGAACGGAGCCCCGTGAGACGCAGGCGCTTCAGCTCCTGAAGCTTTGCCCTGGCACCAACCTGGTGCTGGCCACCGCGGCGCTCAAGGCGTGGAGACGTGGACGTGAGGAGCGCGGATCTTCCGTCCGTTTAACGGCGTCCCGTCTTTTTGTTTGGGCTGTACCTGGGTCTGAAGGACAATCAACAGGAAAACCAATATGTGTGTTGTTGTTGTTTTTTTTGGGGGGGTCCTCTAAAACGAGACATCCATTTGTTGCCAGGGCTTGGCTGGTTTAGTCCCACAAGTTTCGCCTGGCACCTTCTACCTACAGCACCTTGCGCTCAATTGCTTGCTTTACCTCAGTCAGGTCATGTTTTTTGTTTTTCCAGGAGTTGGTTCTGCCTTGCGCCTCTGCTTTTCTTTGGGTGAACGATTCTTCCAAGCCGATCCCAAACAGGGCTGGGGTGGTAGAATTGGAGCCGCGCGTTCATTTTTTGCACTTCAGCCACCACCTTGTGAATTGAGTCACTACCCATGCTGGGCAAATTAAGGCTCACTCCTGAGGTTCTGCACGTTATACATTTGAGGAATATCATTTGTTTGGGGTATAAGCCAACTAGGTCCCCCAGTAGTGCCCTTTTTCCCTTTTTGTGGGGGAGGGTTCCCCTGCTAAAATAGACTATAGAAAAAGGGTACCCTTATTCTATCCTCTCTACTGGAGGACCTAGACAAGGTCCTGTACTTGGTTTTGCTAATCCACTCGGAAGTGGGATATCGAGCTCACCTTCGTATGTAACGTAGCTCAGGGGAAAAGGAATGACTTACGCGCAGAGCTTGGGACTGCCACAACCTGTGAAGATGAATGGTCACGTTGTTCTGGAGTCGGTATTTTCCAGGCAGGATAAGGTTCCCCGATTATGAGCGTTTGTGTCGCCACAATTAGAGACAGGCTATAGACTGCAGATGCTGCGGCCCTTTAATCTTGTTGTGCTCATTCTTTTGGCCCCGGTCTTGTATGAGTTGGTGGGGAAAAAGAAGGAGAGCGCATCGCAATGTCACTCATACCGCAAGTGTCGAGCTACAATGGTCGGAGACAATCTTTCATTGTGTGCAAAACGCTGGCATCAGCGTTTTGAGACTCGCGTTGCCTTGGTTTGGCGTTCAGGAATGTGTTTGATGTGTCACCCTTTTGCGGCCAAGGCTGCATTTGAATTGGCATCTTTTCCCTGCGGAGTTGCCACGTCGCTGAAGGGCACTTCCACAATCAACTAGTGAACTAGTGTGTTTCTCTTGAAGGAAGCAAAGGGCTGAGCCTGTGTTTTAGCTGGTAAGCTGCTGGACAGTTCACAAACTCGCACAAGTCCAAAATGTCAAAGGCTGATCTGGCCTGCCACTGTGAGTGTATGCCTTCTACGGGGCTTTTGCCAGCGAATAGATTGGGATGTGTTTTGGCCGATTCCAGTCCCAGCGGTTCAGCGGATTCCACACTCCAAATCCATTTGTGGTATTGGCGTGTTCAGGAGCAACTAGAGATGAATGCGCTGGTTGCAGCAGTAGCAGCATTTTCTCAGAGCAATCAGCATCCTCGGTTGTTGGGCGGCTTCAGGCATTCACTCAACGATTATGCGACTGCCAGATATTCGAAAGCCTCAACACATTGCACGGCGAAGGGAATTGTTGAGACTTATCTTCATTGTGCCTCTGTGTGTGTGTGTGTGTGCGTGTGTTGTTGTGTTGGTGACACATTGAAGTCATGCACGGGATCCAACCAGTGTAGCTTTTTCAGGAATCTCAGTCGTGCGCAACAAACAAACACAACAACAAGTCAGGGCCCGAAAACCGGGGAGTTCCCAGCTCGCCCATTGTGTGGGGTGTCTGTGACTCGGCTCCGATAGGCTTGCCAGCTGGGGGCACTGTGGCAGCAGGCCTTGGATCGCTTTCAGGAGAGAGGGGATCGAGTCATAAACCCGGGTAATTGGAGGGTAAGGGACAATCCCCTTGCCATAAACGGGTGCGGATATCCGCCTGTGTATTTCTTTACATGGCTCTGGGTAGACCATTTGAATACCGGGTTTCGTTTGTGACTCGGGGTATATGAGCGCCGATTTGGTGACTTGACGAGGCCAAAGCTATGTCGTTTTGTTTTTTTTTACCCGAAAGAAGATTCTTCTAGCGGACATAAGCTGGCAATGTTCGGAAATGCGCGGAAGGTGGAAGGTGTTCCCCTTTAACAGCTGTAGCTTTTCTGGGACCTGGCGGTTGTGAACCTAGTGTCAGTTCGACGCTAGATGAGGTCACTCCACATAAGACACATGTTCTGCAGGCGAAGCAGCAGGTTCCCGAGCAATCATGCAATCAAACCGGCAGGGGGGGTGCTGCCAACCCACCGCGGGCCCGCGGGCCCGTGGCCTCCCGATCTCGTCACAGCAAAGCAAGCCGCTTGACGGATCTAAGTGGAACCTCCGGAGCTCCTGGGGTTTTTGATCATTCCTATCTCTTGGAAATAATATTGGATCTCATGGAATAAGTCTAAAGAAGACAAATAATAAAAGAAAATAAGAAAATAGAAGCAAATAAGAGATGAATAAAATAGAAAAGATAAATGCAAATAGAAAAGGAAAAGGAAACATAATCATGTGAGAGAAATAATACAAGAGATGAAGGATGATGAAAGAAATCCGCTGTTGTGACCTGGGGGAACGCACGGCTTGGCGTGGACAGCAGCCTGGTGCAAGAGTAGCTGAGGAAAGTCCAGCACATCCAAGCAACTCAGGGCGCTTTTGCTGCCATTCTCGAATCTGGGGCTGTCGTGACCTGGAATCCTGCATCATTTGGCGGAGACAGCAGCCTGGTGCAACATCAGCTGAGGAACGTCCAACACATTCAAGCAGCGCGCAGGGGTGCTTTTGCTGCCATTTTTGAATCTGGGAATGTTATGACCTGGGGGCACGCAGAATTTGGCGGAGCCTGGTGCAGGATCAGCTGAGGAACGTCCAGCACATTCAAGCAACCGTCGGAGCTTTTGCTGCCATTCTTGAATCTGGGGCTGTCGTGACCTGGGGTGATGCAGGGGACAGCAGCCAGGTGCAAGAGCAGCTGAGGAACGTCCAGCACATCCAAGCAACTCAGGGCGCTTTTGCAGCCATTCTTGAATCTGGGACTGTTGTAACCTGGAGTTCTGCATTTCATGGTGGAGACAGCAGCCAGGTAAAAGAGCAGCTGAGTTTGATTCTGGGGCTGTTGTAGCATGGTCGCCGAAAGAAGGAGCCAACAGGTGCAGTCCGCTGTTGGTTTCGGCAGTCAAAGTGTTAGGGCCTGTTGCATATGGGTGTGGGGCAATATTAAACCACTAGGGGACCGCAGATTTCAGTTCACGTTTCCACTTACCAGTACCTATTTTTGACCCGCACCCATATCTGAATTTCATCAAGCTGCCGGAACACACATCATTTGAAGATGGCGAGCCTGAGCTTCGGCCAGCGCAGAGTACTTTGGCAGCGCGCCTGCCAAAGTTCACGCAGCTAGTTGATTCCGGCGAGCACAAACAAGCATGGAAGAAAGCTACTGAATGTTTAAGCCATTGCCAAACCCCTGAACTATTGATGTAGGATGTAGGGGTGTTTCCCTTTTACCCCGGCCAGGGCTCATCACTTTGGGAGGCAGCAACCCCCTCTTAGGATGGATTTATTAGTCCGGGATCAACATTATATATCTTGTAGTGTGAAACCACACCATTCATTGCTGGTCAGTTGCCATTGCAAGATGACTGAACCCTTCCGAAAAATGCTCGGCCGCATATATGGATACGAAGGCCAAACATGTGTTAATTTTGACACTTATGTACGTGTGCATGCGTGTTTGTGTGTGTGTTCGGGCGTTTGGGCACTAGTGTTTGAGTGTTTGAGTGTTGGCGTTTTGGCCTGTGAGTGTGTTGCAAGTTTGCGGGTTTATCTGTGTAGGTGGCTGTGTGTGTGCGTGGGTGGTTGGGTGGGTGCCAGGTGCAGCTGTGAGAGTGTTTGGGTGCATGGAAAGCCAGAATTTCCTGCCTTGCAAATGAGTTTGGAGAATTCATAATGCGCAAGGGTAGCCCGGCGGACTCTCAAGCTCACGCGATAGGAGATGCAGCACACCATGCAGCCAGACATTGCCGCCTTCAACCCTTGCTGCCTGGCTTGATTGATGCCCCCGCTGCAAGTGAGAGATTTCTCTGGCGAGTCTACTTCCGAGCTTAACATTCAATGTCAGGGAACCGGTGTTTGTTCTTGAGAAAGCCTCAAATTTTGATTTCGGCCCAAGAGCAAGCAAATGCCAAGGCAGGCTGAGAGAAAGTGACACATCGGGACACTGCATCAGCTGGGCTTCAAGCGGCAAGCATATTCTATGCGACATGTCTCCAACACAGCGTGTACGACAAAACCCATGCCCCCACTCGATCCCAGTGCCAGCATGCAGAGATTCAAGCAGGGGCGTGGGTTTTGTCGTACACGCTGTGTTGGAGACATGTCGCACACGCTTTCCGCTTGAAGCAGGCAGCTGCTTCTACTTCCTGCCCAGCTGATGCAGTGTCCACCTTGCTCTACAAAGCGATGTGTCACTTTCTCTCAGCCTGCCTTTGCATTTGCCTGGCTGGCACTGGGATTGTAGACTTGATCCCTTATCCACAGCGCAACACAGCTAATTGATCACACACATCTGAGTGCCATCAAATGGAGGTCTATACATATTTAGATATGTGATTATGTTGTTTGGAATTCCTTGTTGTGGTGGTTTTTGAAGGGACACCAACAAGGAAAATTCACTATTGTTGGAGTCCCGAGAAGAAACAAAACAACACCCCCGTTGACCGTATTCCGTATTCCCATCAATTGACTTGTGTATTCTTGGTGGCTCCCAGCCATCCCCTTAGCCTTTTAGCCTTTTAGTCTTTAGCGGGGACTTCCATTTTACCCACTAAAAGTTAAACTTTTAGCGGGGCACCTGAGGGCAGCCCAGTATTGTGATGCTTTGCAGATTAGCAATGTCACATGCACAAGGCGCAGAGTTGCAGCTTCTGCATCTCTTCATGTGGAAATGTAAAGGCTGTCATTTCAAGCCAGTCGTTGCAGGTACACCTGTTGGCTTGACATGCACAAGCCGCATGGTGCTATATGTGGTTAAGGAAACCTGAAGCACTCCCACTAGGCAAGACACACTGTCAATTTGTTGGTTTTGTTTGTCTGAGGGAGCCCTTGTTGGTTGGTTTTTTAGAGGGGAAACCGTTTGAGAACACCGAAGCGATTCCTACAAAACGACACCTCTTTCAGTCAGCTGAACAGAGTCTGTGAGAAGGTTCCGTGGCTTATGAGCACCCAGCCGCATGTACTAGGATGTCCACGAAGGCATTTCCCTTTTCTAACAGTCCTAGGTCCCCCAGTAGTGCCCTTCTCTCCCCCTTTTTTGGTTGGGAGGGTTCCCCTACTAAACTAGGCAACAGAAAAAGACTCGGGTACCCTGATTTCTATCCTCTCTACTGGAGGACCTAGAATCCGATCTGTTTTTCCAATCAACGCCTTGAAGCCTGTGACTTTTTGGTCCATCCGGCGACGCCCAATTCCTTGCTTGAGAGCTTAGAGGCTTAGAGTTTAAGAGATCCCGGTTCATGGTTGTGTTCCAAGTCATCCAGCCATGGGTGCAAGGCTTGGAACCATAAAAGAAAGGGCTAAAGAAAGGGCACAAAGATCAACCATAAAAGCCATAAAAGGGAAACAAAGAACTGGGTTGTGTTCCAAGTTGTTTTTTCTTTAGCCACAAAAGGCCATAAAAGGGGAAAAAAGACACCACCATGGGCTTGGAACATAAATGACATGGGAAAATGGAGCCATAAAAGACACCACCGGCCCTGGGTGCGAGGTTTCGGAGCCCTGGTGTCAGCTCGCCGCTGGTTGCTTGCGCTGCAGCTGCTGGAGCTACTGTCCCTGGGCTCAAGTCGCAAGTTTTTTTGGATACCCGAGGGTAGGCTGAAAATTCCAGAGGTTTTTTTCCGGAAATCCACCTGGGTTTTGGGTACCTGAGGGTAGGCGGAAAATTCCAGAGGGGTGTTTTTGTTTCTTTCTCCGAAATCCAGCTGGGGCTCAAGTCCAGAGGCTCTTGGTAGGAGATTCCACCTGGGTTTGATTCAGCCTACCTCGTAATCGAAGAATGAAAAGCGTTGCCTTGACTGCTATTGGGCAACGGATCTTTAGACTTTGACTTTTTGGTTGAAAGAAAGTTGTGTTTTCTACTAACGCCCTAAAAAGTTGACATCTTTTGGCAGGGGGGTCATTGCAGCAACCAAGCTGCTAAACAACTGTTGTGGCTGTAATGGGTAGCAACCAACTTCTTTGAAGCGAAGCCAACAGGAAAACCGCCATTTTGTGGATGCCCTAAAACGGTGACGCACCCAAATGAAGGAAGCACGCGTGAGGGGACAAGTACTCGAAGGCTGCCCCACGCGAGCTCCTGAGTTGAAGTGCCATATTACGGAAGAAGCCCGGCGCTTCAGCAAACGCGCTTCAGCGAACCAAGGAACCATCGTTTCTTGGGATCACATCCTGTAAGGAACTGAGACAGCGCCACCAGTCAGTGGTTTCCCCCCCGAAGTTGCGATTGACCGGCTGGTTCTATTGAAGCTGCCACTTTTGAGGGTCCATAGAGGAAAATTGTAGGCCCCCTGATCATGTCCCTAAGGGTACCTTCCCCATTCTTTCCAGGGATCCTTCTCTTCAGGAAACCATTAAACAAACAGGTTGGAAACAAATCCGGTTTTTGACAAAAGAACGATGGTTGAAAAGAATGGAACAGGAATCAACCCCTAGAGGAACCCTCCACTTTTGGGCACCTAAACAGAGACGCGCCACCCATCTAGTCTGATCATGTAATTGATCGAGCGAACATGACTAAGGACCTGAAGCTAGACGCCTAGAGCGGCAGAGAACCACTTCCCCAAGAGAGCTACTGAGTTTAGCCAGAAAACTTTCTGGTAAAAGCAAGGGTTTATGGTGTTTCAGCCATCATTTCGACAAGTTGAATCAACCATCCTTCGATTTTGATCATGTTGGTCCATCTCTGTTTCAGCCAGTTTGGCTTGGAAGCCATGTGGATGTTGGAGTGCATTCAGGGGCCCGTTTCAAGGGTTGCAATAAGCGGGCCCAGCCTGCACCAAAGAGCCCTCATGCGAGTTGCGTCATCGGAGCAGCGCCCAGAACCTCTATTGAATCTATTGGGCATTTCTAAGTGGTTCGCTATCATTTAGTTCTACTTCCCCCAGTAGTGCCCTTCTCTCCCCTTTCTTGGGGGAGGGGTTCCCTACTGAAATAGACTACAGAAAAATATGGCACCCTTATTCTATCCTCTCTACTGGAGGACCTAGAGTTGGGTGTTTAGTATTTAGAGATGTTTGTGGCCTCAGGCCTTTGGGTGGGCAAATCAACATAGTTTGTCATGCTATGTTAATTTTGTCATTGTATGTTCATTTTGGTGCTCATGTCATGGTTGTTGTGTCGACATGTTCAATGTATCTGCATTTTGCCGGTGTTCCTCTATTTTGGGACCCTGGAGAACCAACAGTGCAGAATCAACTCGAGGACATGTCCGGCTTATTTTCAGCTTATTTATGCGTTTGCCGGTTTTCCTTTATATTGGGCTCTGGCAATCAACATGTAAAGAAGATGTTTATATGATTTTCATTTGCGTTGTCATGTGATTTTCATGTTGCTGGATTTCTTCCATTTTGGGACTCTGGAAAACATAACATGTCCTCGACACAAGAAAATACAATGACAACCCGAACGAACATCACGTGAAAACACAAATGACAACAACATGAGGAAAAGCAAGATGGCGTTTCAAGGTTCTCCCAGCTGGGCGTCCCTTGGGTTAAAGAAGCAACATTCAATGGGAATCAGGGAATTGCAGTAGCCCTCACGGACCATCCCTTTCCTTGGATCCCAAGGGTTCATTCCCAGCCCGCAATTAATTGCGGGCTCCTTAAAAGATCTCCATTTCGCCTTTCCATTTGAGTTGCATGGCTGGCTTTTTCAACACCAAAAGAAAGGGACACCACCATTTACAAGTTGCAATGATCAGGTGTATGGCTGTGGCTCAAGAACATGTGTACCAAAAAAAGCACCTTGGTAAATGGAACCAACGACTACCCGCCGTACGCCCAGCTCGATATTTTTGAGCCACACAATGCATCCGGATCCCCGACGTTCGGTTCCTCGGATTCAAGCCCCTTCTCTCCTGCGCCGAGGCCGGGCCTGAATCTGCAGCCGGATGGCGGGACCAAGAGGCGACGCAGCCGGCTCAAAGAAGTTGAAACCGTTGGAGCCAAGAGGAAACCAGCTGATTTTGGGGTTGAAACCGCTTTGAAACCCCTGGAGCCAAGAGGAAACCAGCTGATTTTGGGGTTGAAACCGTATTGAAACCCCTGGAGCCAAGAGGAAACCAGCTGATTTTAGGGTTGAAACCGCTTTGAAACCGCTGGAGCCAAGAAGAAACCAGAAGATTTTGGGGTTGAGATCGCTTTGAAGCCGCTGGAGCCAAGAGGAAACCAGCTGATTTTGGGGTTGAAACCGCTTTGAAACCGCTGGAGCCAAGAGGAAACCAGGGGTTGAAACCGACTTGAAACCGCTGGAGCCAAGAGGAAACCAGCCGATTTTGGAGGTCCGTGTTTGTGTTCTGTCATCAGTCATTCTCAAGCAAGCGGCCCTAAGGCAGTGTTTATCTATAAACACTCGAGACCCCCGGCAACTGCAGGGCGCACGCGTCATGGTTGCCTGGGGACGCTGATTGTTTACGAGTGGTGTCCATTTCTTCCCTGGCCGTGGTAAGGGCTGGTTAGGCTGGTGTCATATGAGTCATATCCGGCTCGAAATTGGAGCCTGATGTCTAAACTGCATTTGTTCGGCCTCCAGGAATGGACTCCACGCGCAACACCTTAGACCTTGGTTCCTGTGTCAGGACTTCAGGTAGGTTGTCTGGGGAGTTCCTTTTCGGGATGACGGAGTTCAGGAAAACCCGGTTGCAACCATGATTTTGGAGGCCGTTCATTTTGACACATTCCCATGCTTCTTTGGGTGGGAGTTGGTGGCTTAGCCGCGACGAACAACGAACCGCCTTTGAAGCCCTTTCTCTTTGGGGGGTCCTCCACTGACATGGGGTTCGCTGGAGCAAGGTGATGGCTTCATTTGGGTGTGTCGTTTTTTTTGAGGGTACCCCTTTTGGTGGGTTTAAGGGGAAATCAACGGGAAGCCAGGAACTCTAGGGTAACTTCCCCATTCTTTCCAGGGATCCTTCTTTCCAGAAAACCACCAATGGGGAAATGGATCCGGTTTTTGCAAAGAACCATGGCTGAACAGAATGGAAAAGGAATCAACCCCTAGAGGAACCCGCCACTTTTGGGGGCCCCGAAACAGAGACGAGCCACCCATCTAATAGTCTCAGCTGGTTGGAACCTGATTCCAGAGATTTCTTCAGGCATCCAAGCTCCAGGTTTGTGGACTTTCAAAAAACGACCAATGGCTCGGTCGTTCCCAGCCATCCGGTTCCTCAGATTTTTAGTTGTTAGGTTTTTGTTGGTTGGTTTAGTGGTTGGCTTATATTTGACCCACAAGTTCAGCTGCTAGCAGGGGACAATTTGGATGACTTTTTGGGTCTGAGACGGTCTGACCTGCTTAAGTTGGCACGGGTTGGTGTCTCCAGTGTGCATATTCCGCAGTGCTGTCATTCCATAAGAATTGGTTGGTTCTACTGATGGTTGTTTAGCCAGGAGGCATGAGGGTGTCTGAAGATTGAGAGAGGACCCCACAATCTAGTACAAGTCTAGTACAAGATTCCTGGCTTCCTGGTGTGTTTGTCCGTTCGAACCCCAAAGTCTAGTACAAGATCCTTGGTTTCCTGGTTTGTTTTTCCTTTCGACCCTCAAAGTCTAGTACCAGATCCTTGGTTCCCTGGTTTGTTTTTCCCGTCCAACGTTCGGATGGCGTGGACTTGACTGCTATTGGGTCGGATCTTTAGACTTTCACTTTTTGGGAAATCACGGATTTGTTTTTCCACGAACCCCCCCCCCAAAAAAAAAAGAAGAAGAATATGTTTTTCAACTTTTTGCGGGGGGGGTCAACAGCAACCAAGAAAAGGAAAGCAGGAACCCACTACTTTTTGGGAGCTTTCTACAGGAAAACAGCTTACTTTGGGGTGTTTTGGGGCCCTTTTCCTGGTTGAATTTGGATATTTCCCTCTAAGTAGTTCATATGAATCATTACTTCTTATGCTTATAGTATATCAAACTTTAGAATATAGAACTCAATGGCCAGTATTTGGTGGACTTATTTTTCCAATCGTTTTATTCATTACAGCAGTTTCCTGTAACCAAGCCCTTTGAATTTTCGGCTGGCGCGGGGTTCCGCCATTGAGACCGATCGACGAGGCTGATGCTGCAGGCCTTAGCGCAGAGCAAGCGATGGCAGGGCAGTCTGCAGCTGATGCCTCTCGCGCTTAAAAGAGTTTCCGGGGGCCGTGGCTGGGAGAAGGGGTGTCCCTCAAAATTCCGGAACCCCAACCCAGGCGGGTTTGGGGTGGGAGGGGAGGATTTTCGGGGGGGGGGGGGAATGTTAAGAAACCAAAGAGACTTCAGAAAAAAGGATAAGAAAGCAAGGTGTGGGGTGTGGCTCAACTTGTTTAAAGAGCCAACACACACCGCACCGCAGGCTTTGGTCTTTTGCATTTACCAAGGTGTCATTTTGGTACATGTGTTGGAGCCATGGCCAAATCTGATGGCCTTCACCAGTTGGGCTAAGACCAGAAAACCTATGAAGGTCCTTTAATTCCTGGGGGGGGGGTACCTTGTTTCCAGTTTTGGAACTCTAGTTTGCCCAGATGCCTCAGGATTTATTATAGCTCTACACATGGGTGAGGCCAACATGCATCCCCAAACACTTTAGAATGCGGTTGTCGTTGTGCATTCCCTTGAGGTTGGGTTGACTTGAAAAAGTGTAGTCTGGAGAGTCTTCAATCTATCTTGAAATGTTGCAAGCGCTTTGAAGCTCTGCGTAGATGTGTGTGTGTGTGTGTGCAGAAGCAGGAATAGCTAGATGCTCGAGTTTGCTCGGCCTGAAAAAGGGTGGGCAGTACTCAATCCCACGGTCAGGAGATCGTTTTGTTTCTCGGTGTGTTGATGTGTTTGTTCTTGTTTTCGGGCAATGTTTTCGAGCTACATGAGTGAATATACACACAGAGAGACACAGACATGGACACAGACACAGACTCATGGACACACACACACAGAGACACACACAGAGACACACGCACACACACAGAGACACACACACACACAGACACACAGAGACACACAGAGACACACACACACACAGAGACACACACACACACAGACACACACACACACACGGAGAGACACACACACACACATACACATACACAGACACAGACACAGACACAGACACAGACACAGACACAGACACAGACACAGACACAGACACAGACACAGACACAGACACACACACACACACACACACACACATGTACTTGATGCTTCTAGTTCAGGCTGGCTGGTTCCAGCGCACAGGTCCAACTTCTAGACTGCAAGTGACAGAGAAGTCTCCGCGGAAAGAAGTGGCCGGGTCTCCAAGTGGGCGGCACTTGCCAAGCGGGCGTTTGTTTCTTTGCTTGTCTTTTTTTGGGGTGGGTGGAGCCCCTCTTGTGGCTGGTTTTAAAGGGAAACCAGAAGGAAAGCAACCGGTTTTAGAGGGCGATATTGATCCCCATGTGTTGGGTGTCTTTTGTCGGACGTAGGCTGGTGCAAGGTTGCCATGTCATCCCATGAGAAACCCTTGGAGAGCCGGGTGTGCCTTAGCTTGGCGGAGTCTGTTTAGAAATGGTTCAGATCGCCTCACTTCCTGAGTTCCACGACTTTAGTCACTTTCTGGGTTTGGACCATTCTGGTGGTGAATAAAAAGGTTCTAGGGGTACCTTCCCCATTCTTTCTAGGGATCCCTTCTTTCTAGAAAACCTCCGGAATCCCAGCGAAAACGGCTGGTTTTTGAAAAGAACGATGGTTGAAAAGAATGGAAAATGAATCAACCCCTAAAAAGATTGGTCGGTTTTTGGCCCAACCCAGGAAGTGAGATGCAGGCGTTTTCCCGGCTGGGCATGATGTGCGAACACAGAACTTAGTATGAGCTATTAGATCACGCTGACATGGAAACTGGCAGATCCATTTCAATAGTTTGATACGAAATGCGAAACTAGCATGTCCGTTTCAAGAGGAACGGAATGGTCTTGGCAGCTTGTGTTGGTCACTATCTCACGAGGCATCATGGTCGTAGACGTCTGCTTAAACTACCCATTCGTGCAAACCCTGTGCCTTTTTGGTGGCTTCTTCACCATGCTCCAAGCTTCAGTCGCCTACCGAGATGCTTCGAGACTTGGACAGCTCGAGGGTGGTTGCTACAACAGGTATCACATGGTCCTATCAAAGTGGCCGTGTAGCCTTAACATCACTTGGACAAACGGCCAGAGCCTTCCCTCGCTCTTTTGGAGAAAGCAGCACATGAGGACCAAGCGTTTGGAGCGCGGTTTTCAATCTGAGATTCACGGGTCGCCTGTGCCCAGACGGCTGAAATTTGAAATGCGACCGTGAGACTGCGCAATATTCGAAGCATGCGTTCCACGACTGGTTCTTTTGAGCAACATCAACACATTCGCTGTGCAGCACAAAGGCAGTCCCCTTACACCAGTGACGCAAGTGAATCCATATGGTTTTGAATGCTTGAGGAGACGCGTGCTGATACGCGTAATGGCGTAGTTATGTGTTTCATGGTCAAAAGACCCCTGTAGTTGAGGTTAGCAGGGATGGTCATGCACCTTGTAGTATCGATCCTGAATAACCATTGTAATGATTCCTATTGACGGAAACACGGAAAATAGGCCATAGGAGTTTTGTCCATGACTCATGAGGTTCCGCTTCTTGGGGCATACCATCGCTTTTGCCTCACGCCAAGGACCATGCCGCGCTGCCTGGGGAGTCCGCAGGAAAAGATGCTATTGGGTTGGATCTTTAGACTGTAACTTTTTGGAAAATAAAGGTGTCTTCCACTAAACCCCACAAAAGGGTTAAACTTTTTGCAGGGGCGTCAACAGCAACCAAGTTGGAACTCATTGATTAAAGTTGGGTAGATAGTGCCCAGCAGCGAATGATGGATGAGCCCTGAAAGCCATCCCAAGTCCCCTATGGTTTCCTGTCTTCATTCCCACATTCCCTGCTGAGCACCAGCAAATTTCAAGCCCTTTGCTTATCTCCTAGGGTATTGTGCCATCAACGTTCACCCTGCAAGCTGGTTGATCTCCCAGTGCTCAGTCAGTCGATTTCCCCGTCCTGTGGGTTGATTTGCCCGGAGCGAGTGACTGCTTCATAAGAAGACCACGGATTTAGGGAAGAGACCCCGGAAGGCCAACTGATCCTTATCCCTCTGAGTTCTGACTGTTTGTGTGTTGCAGTTTGCACATGGCCTTCTTTTCAGGGTACCTTTGTGTCTTGGTTTTAAAGAGACCAGAGAAGGAAAAGAAAAACAAAGACACCAGTTTGGGGGTCCCCAAAGAGACCCACGTCAAACCGGCTTCGTGTTTCAAGCAGCAAACGCTCAGCTTTCGGTTCACGGGCGCGGAAGCCTCGTGTCGCGTGCGTCTTTCGACTCAGCCGAGCAACGGAAAGAGTGGAATGCAAAAAAGAAAACGCCCTTGAGAATGCAAAGAGTAATTTATGGGCCGCGCGAGTACTTCGCAACTCCCCAGCCTGGACCTCGCGATGTGTCAAAGTGGCCAAGGCCGTGGATTTGTGGAATAACCCGACCCTGCTCGGATTCCACACTCATCTGACGTTCTAGTCACACAGAATGCAAACAAAACAACATGTTTCCCTGACATACCAATGATTCAGGTAATTACATTGAGGCGCCTTCTGGACAAGTATTGTTTTCCTCTCCTTGACTGCCATTGGAACTCTTTGGGAAGTCAAGGACTTGGTTTTCAACTAACCCAAAAAAAAAAAGTGCAGTGGGTTCAACAGCACGCCATTGGATTGGATAATTGCCATTGGGTTGGATCTTTAGGAAGTCAAGGATTTGGTTTTCCACAAACCCCCCCCAAAAAAAGTTTAAAACAAAAGAACTGTTTGCAGCGGGGTCGTTGCAGCAACCAAGCTCTCAACGCTCGCTCACCGAGTTCCCCCGAACCTTCCGCGCCTCCTCCATGCTTTAGCGCCAGCGGCGCATGCGCCATGGCGGAGGAGGCTCGGAGCTGGGTGTTGGCTTGACACCGCTCGCTTCGGCGTCTAGACGTGTGCGAAAAAGATAGAGAAATGTATTGTAGGATGTGCAAGGGGAAGCCAAGAGAAAATCCACTGCTATACAGATTGTTGTGTGGCTATATATTTTTTCTTAGCCTGATTTGCAGACAAACACACCGAGAGAGCGGCAGACTTAATCGTACCATAGGATCGCTCGCCTTGTCTTGCTTTTCTTGTGATCGGCCGAATCTCTGCCCACAGCGAATCGACCAATTTTGACCTTTTGGTTTCCCGACGGTCCATGTTTCAGCAAAAGGTGATCACCGTTTATTTGCAGCTCCTTTGGGCAGTCTGAAAGGTAGCACTCGTCGAGTATTGGCGCCAGTTTTATTGGCCCCTGTGGGTGCTTCCCAGCTCGCCTAGAGGGGCCATCTCGCTGGATTCTCCAAACGGTTGGCTGCTCTATGCACGACCGGGAGATGAAGCACGTCATTAGTTGGCTCTGCATTTAAGTGCAAGCTGCACTGTTTGTCTCAAGTGTGTTCTGTGAGTTTGAGAGCAACATGTCGCAGAAGAATGCGTCTAGTCCTATGCTGCAGCTGGCGCTTTGTAGAAGAGAGAGGAAGCAACCAATTAGGCCACCATTGGTCGATCATGCCAAACACAGGGTGTGTCGGTTTCTCTACTCAAGACCGGGCCTGATTTCTTCTTAGCTGCCATTGGCTTTGCTCATGGGAAGATCCAAAGCAACACGTGCCTGTGCATTGGTAGGCACGCCCGTTAGGTTCTACAACTGTGCAGCACCGCTGCAAACTGCCATGGGAGTTTTGGCTTACACTCTGAGTAGGCCCTTTGCATCAACTAGCATGGCCATGACAATCTTGCGGGTCTCGTGTCGACAAAGTGGGAAACATTCTGGCGTTGCATTGCGTCAACTGGATTCACTCATTTAAAGACATCCACTCCTGGAGTCTCCTTCTGTCTGTTCAAAAAATGGTTGGGTACCCTGTTTTTCGGCTCAGACTCCCTTAAGGCGCCCTTTCGGCGCCTCGCTGTGGATGGTTGCAAAATCCACTTCTGCACCACGCAAGAAGCCCTGGAATGGTCTGATTCCCTGTAAAATACCCACAAACCAGCGGTTTCATAGGTGGTGCGAAATGGATTTCGCTACCATCCACAGTATCAGAGGTGCATTTTCCTTGGGTGTTAGGACTTTCACTTTTTGCCAAAGGGGTAAAAGTTCGTCAATCTATTAGCAGGGCTTCGCAGACTTCGCCACCCACGCCTATGTCGGTCGGTCGATCGGGGGTCTCGGATCCAGGTCGATCGCCTACTCGAGCTGCTGCAGCGCCTCGGGCGGTCTCAGAGGAGACGAGGTCCAGCTTGCCCCTTTTTTGGTTGGGTCTAGGTCAGCGCACATGGTCTAGGTCCCCCAGCTAGGTGTCAGCTTTTATCGTTTCTTTTTTGGTTGGGAGGGTTCCCATACTAGAATAGACGACCGAAAAAAGCTGGTACCAGCTTATTCTAAGCTCTCTACTGGACCTAGGAGAAATGGAAGAGCCGAATCGGGGACTCCTTTGTGGTTGAAATGTTTCAAGCAAGTTTCACGTCAGAAAACTGCAAGAGGAGTGGTGGCATTTGTGGGAAAATCGTCGTTTGTTTCTTTTTTGTTTTTCTTCGATTTGCAAAATGAGATCATTTTTATTGCGATCGGTGCGATAGGTAGGGAATGAGAAATGGAATGACGCCGAGATCCAACGAATCAAACTGGTGGTTTCTTCTAAGGGGCCCCCCAGTTTCCCTACCTATCGCACCAGCACGTTTTCACAATAGATGCTTCAGTTGCCGTTGGGCATGGCACTTTCCGGATGCGACTCATGCCTGGACTGTCGTTTATGATAAATACAAGGTTTTTTTTCTTTTTTCTCAGGACATCAACATGCATTTTCATCCCCCTCCCTTCGCTTCGCAGCAGCAAAACACTTTTGAGCACTTGGCGATGTCCCTCCCCTCAGCTTCGTGCCAAACCAAGGCCTTGGCATGAGAAGCCCTTGCGCCTCCAACATCGAGTCGGGCCTTATGTCAACCTAAGCTTTGAAGGGCTCGAGCCTGGACAAACAAGCTGTATGACTGGGGCATTCGGAGACGATGTGAGTGTTTGAACTTTGATTGCAGCCCATGGACGACCTGAAATCAAACCCAAATTGGTTGGCTTGACGGGGTCCGTAGAACTGGCGATAGACTAACTTTTTGGGAAGTTAAGGGGGTTTCCACTAAACCCACAAAAAGTTACGCTTTTTGCAAAGGGTTCAACAGCAACCATGCCATGAGGTGATTTTGTTTAAACGGCAACTCCGTTCTAGTCTTTGTTGGTCCTTGCTCTGGATCGGCAAACGTCATTTCGCGGCACGACGCCCTATGAATACTTGTTTAACATTCACCAGTCCGAGCTGGTGCCTGGCGAATCGGATTCTGCCGAGCAATTGTAGGTGTCCTTTGTAGGCCAGCTTGGTTGCACATGGGGCCCCTCACTTTACTGCAATCAGAACTCAGAAAACATCACATTTGCGTCCAACCTCAAGCTTTCGACCTTTTGTTTTGTTTTTTCATGTTGGTCCATGTTTATTTCTAGGGTCCACCTTCCAGGCAGGGCAAGTGAGAGATAACTCGTCACTTCCTGACTCCTTCATGTTGACTTTCTACCTAAGACCATGTTGGTGGCATGCATAAAGTTCGGTTAGCTTTTCCTGGGGCCTTCTCGGAAGATATCACAATATGTTTTTTCAAATCTGAATATCCCCTCACTCCCATGGAACTCTGACAGGGGGTCCCTACAAGGGGATCCCCTCCCACAGGTGTCATGTGAGTGGAAGGGAGGGTATCCCCCAGGTATTTCTTTCGGCCCTTGGCTCACTGGCGCTTCTGGTGCTTTTTAGACCAAGGTCCCCGAGCAACCTGGTGCGGGGGCAAGCTGAGCAACAGCTGGAGGCCGGACACAACTCCTTCCCCAACTCTCAAGGTTTGGTGTGGGGGAGTGTTATCATGTGACCATGTGACCCAGTGGGTTCTAGTTACCCTTATAATGTTAACCCCGGATGAAGTTAACCCCCCTATTAATAGAAGGTGTTCCCTTTTAGTGGGGATTCAGACCACTTTTGGAGGGGGCCCATGGGACGCGTTTATTAACCCTGGGTCAACAGTGGGTGTGTCTTTGTTCGAGGGCGTCTTGTTGTGCCACTCCGGAACTCGGGGCACTGCCAAAAGGTGTGCAAGCTTCATTGCTCGCCTTGAAACGACCGAAACTTTGTCTATCCGGATCGTCTACCAGTCCACGCCATTCGCAATCGGAACTTATGGGGTTGAAACATGTTTGGGATTGATATTTGGCCAAAAAGGAAGGATACTTGGCTCGAAATGAGAGTTGCATGCAAACCCGCGGCTGACAGTCCCCTTGAATATGTTTCATTGTCTACTGGAGTAGAGCAGGCGAGATCGCACGGATTCGCTCTTAGAGGATGGAAGCTCCGTCACCGAGGTCCAATGTTTCAGGTGATAGATCCTTCCGTGCGCTTAGGGGAAGCGCAACATGATAGAATTGGCAACCTTTTGGCGATCTGAAATCTTGCAACAACAGCCTCCGGCCACGTCCGAGACTGATGGGCAAAGGCCCACAGCAAACGGTACCCATGTTGAAGAACCATTGCCTGTGCTCTTGTGGGTTTCACTTCCAGCTGCAAGGGCGTAACAAGTGCAAACTCTCACGATCGTATTTGCATCCTTGGCACATCACTTTGGCTGGCTGACATGGTCTTCAGTAAAAGGGGAATGGTGTCGATGAGGGCTTTGACTGCCTCGGAAACAGACAAAGCGCTCAGAGTAGCAAGCTTTCAAGTAACCAGCCTCTGAGCTGCGCGTCCGCTGCAGCCACAGCGCCGTCACATCGCACACAAATCCCAATGAGGTGGCTACTGAAACACTACGCGACTATATGCATATAGAAAGGCTGCTGCTCTGAATTGCCACAAGCTCACCACTCTCTCAGACTGCTTTTCCCCATGTCGTGCTCTGTTTAAAGGGAATATCTCACCACATGTGTTCTTTCCTTCCCTTTTCCTTTTTCTCCCGGGGGACGCGCAACCGCAACTGGAGGACTCCGGATCCGAATCCGAGTCCGAGTGCTGCGTTTGTTCGGCAGCTCGCAGGTGTGGTGTGAGAATCCCAACTTCCTCACCGTCTTGATGGGACGCCCTGGCCCCGGGGCCGTTGCCCTGCTGAGTTCAATCGCCGTCCGGTGGCTTCTCTTTTTGTTTGGTTCAACCTCACCTGGGCGGCTCGTCGGGATCCCCAAACATACGGTGGACGGACCTGGGTGGGTCTGGTGGCTCGCCATGTTATGTTTTTCGGGATCCTGAAAAAATACGGAAGAAAGTTGGACCGAAATTCGTTTTGCAGCACCGTTCACAAATTCTGGACCGAGGTTTCAAAGTGATGCAAGATTTCGTCCATGAACAGTGGTTGGTGTCCGAATTAATGGTTTCCTTTTAAAAAACACCCCCAAAAAGGGTATCCTCAAAACACCCAGACCCACCTGGGCCCATGGGTCCCATGGGTGAGTTTCCGGGGATGTGGTTCAGCTTCGGCTAGAGCGACTCCGTTGAAAGCGAGGGTTGCACGAAAAAAGCACCTGGTTGGACGAGTGTGTTGCGTGTGGGCTCAAGCGGGTCGTATTGTCTCACACCAGGACCGACAAACTTATTGGCTTCCTTTAAATTTCCCTTTAAACCAACCCAAACAGGGTACCCTGAAGAAAGACACCCCCACAATTGACATGCTACTAGCCTTTTCCAGGGCGAGGGGGGCTTCCAAAAGTTCCAAGACTGGTATGCTTATCCAGATTTGAGGCAGACAGACGTGAGCGTGACATATTTATCAGGTCCTTGTCTTCCACAAATTGAATGACAGCTTGGCTGTTAATGTTTACCTATTTCTGGCCAAATCAAAGTCAGAAACTGAGGTTGCTTCCCTTTACTTGCTGGTGCTCAGCAGGGAATAAACCCCAAGAACCATTTTTCGTGGTTTCCTTTCAGGGGACCTCTGGGTCATTTCCCAACAAACTGGGGCATTACCTACCTATCGCACCAGCAAGTTTAGCCACTTGGGATGACTTTGAGCGTGGGGCCGGTGGGCTCTTGTCCTTGTTGCTGGCTTCAGGTGTTCTGACCGAGCCGATCAGAAATTCGCAAGTCCAATGTCGACGGAATTCGCCTGGCAGACAATAAGGGGCGGGTTTGCCACCCCAATACTCAGTGGATCCCAGGTAAGCCCTTGTGGCAGAAAGGGTGGTTCCCATGAAGGTAAATAGTGAATCACAGGGGTAAGGCCTTGTTAAGGGCTGATTAAGAGCTACTTTGGATGAATTTGGGCTCCATCCCCCCCTCCCCTCCCTCCCTACCCATGAGTGAAGGATTGTGGCTTGATTCATCCTGGGCTCCCAGTACTGGAGGCTGAGCATGTTGCCGTCCCTGAAGCACTGCTTACTGCTGCTTTTGCTCAGCTTGCCAAGCAGACTCATCCACCAGCTGCTAAACACGATTTAATGTTTTGTGGTATAATTGCATCTGTGTTTTTTGCTTGCGCTGTTGACCCTCATCCATCCCCCAGTCAAACACTTGTAATCCTTGGCATCCATCTGGAGGACGACATAGATTATGATAGTGTCCTTCCCAGTGGATCCCAGCCGCCACAAAAGCAGTTAACTAGCTATTTATCTTTTAGGTGAAGGGTGGTTCCCTTGGTTCCCTACGAAGTGACAAGGTAGGTTTTTGAGGGTGCCCCTTTTTGTCCCAAAACAAACAAAAACGGATTTATGGAGTTTCAAGTACTGAAGGGATTCTGACTCAGGGGCTTGCCGCCCTTGTCAAACCCGAACGGGAAATCGCTGGTTGGGTGACCAAGGGCGAAATGCCTGAGATCTGGTGGCCAAAAGCGGGCCAAAAGCGGAAAAGATCCCGCTCGAGTTTCTGGAAGGGCTCCTGCCAGATCAACTCCGTGATGCCTTGGGCTCATCCTGTGTCAGGAGGATACGCTTTTGCTTGAATAGGAGGAGGAACCTTCGTGTTGGCTGGCACAACAGAACGAATGATGATAAGAGGCGTGAACATTGCCTCGATCCCACGTGGGCCCCAGAGGAGCCTCAGTGTCTCCTCTGCGGGTTCACCATGACTTGGGTGCGCCTTGGTCGTTTTGGGCGACAACCACCCTGTAAAGTTTCGATTTCTGAGTTGACTGCTCCCTCTCAGCTTGCCCTTCGGGTTGCCGAGCTGGAGGGGCAGATCTTGAAGCTCAACGGTCTTCTTCGTTTGTTGGGTTTTGAGCCTTGGTTCCTGGGCAATGTCCCAGATGACACGACAGACAGCATCGCTATCTCTAGCCACAATCAAAACCGGGGTAGATGAAGGTTAGTAACGGGTACTACCAGAAATAGTTGCGGCCGCCTTCTTAATTCTTGAAGCATGGTTCTGGGTAGACCATACTAACCGCAGGTCTCTGGGGTTTCTGATGCTGAGGGCCCGATTCAAAGGAGTCCGTACATGTCTTTAGACTTTAACTTTTCGGGAGGTCAAGGATTTGGTTCTCCACTAAACCCTGAAAAAGTGAAGAACTGTTTGTTGGGGGGGTCGTTGCAGCAACCGAGAAAGGGGCGGTGGGCTTCCGATTTTCCGAGGCACTTTGCAGGCGCCCAGCCTTTCGAGTCGTCAGCTGGCTGGCACCATCCTCTCCTGGAGGCGGAGGGGGAAAAACCGCGACGGGCAGTGGATCGGAACGGAGGCCTGCGCAGTCCCCTAGAAATTGACGTAAAGCCCAAAAAAGTGGGGCCCAAGAGGAGGTTCTTTGGGCGCTTTATGTCTTTTTACATGTGTAGCGCATGGATCTGGTGTGTTGTTTTGGTGCTTTTGTGTTCAAGAGGCCCATGCTGATAACATAATTTGGACGCAAAGAGAAGGCTTCAGTGAAGCCAGAGACATGCAGGCTCTACGGGAAATCTGCCGCATCCCTCCCCCATCCAATCCCTCTGGTAAAAGTAGGAAGAACAAATACAAACCATTTGCGTCTAGACATTTCCTTTACGTCCATTTGCTTAAGAATATGTATTTTTCTCCTGGTGGTTTTGAAAGGGAATCTATCACTGAAATACGTTTGTTTTCAACGGGAACAAACACATACATGGAGGTCAAGGGCCATGTCCACGGGGACTCACTTCCTGAGTTCCTGGATTCTAGAATTTTTGGGGGGCTGGACCATTTTAGTGGCTCAAAGAATGTTCTGATGGTTTGGCATCCACTCGATTCCGAAGTGTGATGTTCATGCAAATGCTTCCTAGGAACCCCAAATCATTTGATACGGGTCCGAAGGCGACTCCGGGAATCTCCCTTCCCCCTCCCCAGCCTCCATGACAAATGAGTTCCTAGGTCCCCCAATAGTGCCCTTTTACCTTTTTTTGGGGTGGGGGGGGGGTTCCCCTACAAAAATAAATAGACTACATAAAAAAGGGTACCCTTATTCTAAACTCTCTACTGGAGGACCTAGGTTCCTTTTGGTCAGGCTTCCCCGCAGCTGGCCGCGCTTGTCAGAGCAGGACGCCAGCTGCGTGCAGGCGAGCCCGTTTTTCGCGCGCGCGCGATTTGGGCGTGCCTCTGGATTGGCTTGGTTCCCTCCTTTTTGTTGGGTTTTGCCAGGACCCAGAAAGACACCCCGGTCTTTTTTGGGGGGTCCCCTGTTTTCCGACAATGTCAGCTGGGCGTGTGTTTTTCCCCAACAGCTGCAAGCTTTGGGGTGTTAGCCCAGATAGGCTCCGGGGTGGTCCGGGGCGGCCCTGAGGTAAGGTTCCACGAGGGTTCCACCAGGGTTCCACCAGGGCCACGAGGGTTCCACGAGGTTCTTCGCATCCTGTTGGGGATATCACCTGAGCTTATTTTTTAGGCTTCTGGTGCAGCACCTCTTTGTGTTCATCGGTTGTTTCAAAGGAAAATCCAATTGAACACTTTTTCATTTTAGGGGGTCCCCATTTTCAGACACTTCCTGTTTCATGAAAACAGGAAGCACGGTAAAACATTCGTGATATTTGTTGCGAACTTTGCAAGATGCGGGTATATTGCTATCTTTGACAAGGGTTGCTTTCGAGCAGACCTAGCAATGCTTGGGATTCTGGGTTTGCGGAATCTCTGTGCACTTCGGCACGGGCGCACTGAGGTGTAGTTGTGAAAACTGGTAATGCCAAATCTAGAGTATTTGTAACTTGCTGGTGCTCAGTAGGGAATGAGGGAATGAACCCAGGAGTCCCCTCAAGGGAAACCACCAGTTGGCTGTTTTTGTTTTGCGGTCATTCCATTTCTCATTCGCTGCCAATTGCACCGGCAAGTTGGGCAGGCACTGCTTCAAAAATTCAGACCCTGTGATGTGGTGGCTGATGTGTTGCTTCTCAAGTCAGGGGATCTTAGGGGCTCCCAAAACTGGCTTGAACCCAAAAAGAGAGAGAGAGAGCTTGTCTGCAAAAGGAGTTTCCTCTAGACATGTTCTTTGGGGGTTCAACCCAAAAAGAGCTTGGGTCCCCAAAAGGAGCTTCCTCTAGACATTTTGTTTTTGTTGGTTTAACCCAAAAAGAGCATGGGTCCCCAAAAGGAGTTTCCTTTAGACATGTTCTTTGGGGGTTCCGTGTGTCAATTTGTAGGGGACTACCGTGTTCACATGTCTTAACCACCCCGACACCCGACCCGCCGCGCGGGATTTGCCGCTCCGGCGGAGTTTGGATGTGAAAAACTCTCGTCTATTCGTGGGTGTTGGTTCATCAACATGTGGGGTGACCCTGTGGGTGTGTGTTTTGGTGTTGTGTTTTGGTGTTGTGTGTTTTTTTTTCCTGAGAGGTTGGGGGAGGGTGGATTTAAATGGAAACCACAGGAAAACGTTGGGACCGATTCCCATTTCGAGACAAACCCCATGTATCACGCTTGTATGCCCGCTTTGGACCAATCTGAGGTTGACTTAGGACACACATTTTACATGTTACCAGTGACTCGAAATAGTAGCAAACCATAAAAACAAAAAATATATATATATATAACATTCTATAACTGGTTGCCTAACTCTAATCATGTGGATGGCTTTTCAGCGGAAGGCCTTCAAGGCCCAAGGCCTTTTGACTTATTGCTTCTTGCACGCGGTTCGTCTAAAAACGAAGACTGGGGGACCCAAGGCCTCGCGCATTTGCATTTTCCCGGAAAGGATTTTCCCCAAATGACACAGGAAATGCCTGGAGTCTCCATGACCCTGTTAAAATGGTTGGTCATTACCCAAACAAAAAGTGGTCGTGGACCCATGACAGGGTCATGGAGACTCGAGGTACATGTGTCCTATGATTGAGCTGCGCTGTCTTGGTTTCTGCTGATGTCGCATTCAGCGTTCACTTCTATGTGTGTTGCCTTCGGTTCGATGATTGCTTCAAGTAAACAACTGGTAGGCATGCCCATTCTCAAGTGTTCTAGAGTCGTTTGTTTTGAAGACTGGACGTGGGCATTGTCTGCGTTAGAGAATGACAGCGAGGACCCTCTGAAGTTGGGGACTGTCGGTTAATAGCTCAGTTTTTCTCGCCTTTGCTTGTTTGCTCAATCACATATGATGTTGGTTTCACGTCCGAGTGTCGGATCAGAACATGATGGCCAAACACTCTCAGATGTTTCAGCTGGTCAGGTGGCTGAGTCATTGCCCGTCGCCAGTTTGTCCTGGCTCGGATCTTTCGAACTCTAGACTAGACACCTGCACACAAGAGATGGTACCATAGGCAGTGAAGCCTCTCGCCTGAATCCATTTCCGCTTGCAAATGCTGAAAGCGAGATGCAAGAC
>CAUJNA010001112.1:650000-822500 GCA_963377175.1 Effrenium voratum
TCCAACATGGGTAGCTGTTTGCCAAGGGTTAAGTTGATGTAGAGAGGGGATAATGTCTAGAGTTTTAGTCCTGGGTTCAATTTACCAGTGTCCCAATTTGGACACCTATGTTTGACCCACAGCCATATGCGCCATGCGTTGGCCTTCATATTCTCCAGAACCACTGAGTCTTTCCGCCTTCGACTTACTCTGCCGCACAGGCTTTCCTCCCCGGCATCAACTCAGGTGCGAGATTCCGGGCCGTGGGATTCTATGTGCCGTCCAAGTCTGCCATTCAAACATTGTAATTTGAGTAGCACGTTATTTTTGAGGGAAACAGGAACCTACCATTTGGGGGGAGGCAGAACCCCTGGAACAGAAGAGAAACCACCAGTTTTGAGGCAATTTGTTCCATGGTTGTCAAACATAAGGTACCCTCCCACCAGTTTACCCTCCCACCAGTTAACATGGAGCCTGACAAGGATCCGGTCCCTTTCAAAACACACTTGGTCTTCCAGGATCGCAGAACGTTTGGTTCTCTGTTAATTGGTGGAAGGGTGATCCCAAAATGTGTTTCCCTGGTAAATGGAAACCAGGCCGATTTAGCCTGCCGTCTAAATCCTGGTGGTTCAATTTTAACCCATACACATGTAACTTTTGGAAAGACAGCTTGACCGCTTTAGAGAGCCCCTTTTGTGCGTGTGAGCTAAGGACTAGGGATGTTTTTTGGGTAGAGCATCCAAATGCCAGTAGTTTAGGGTCACAACAGATCCGGGCAATCACGAGGGTCACATAATTTGACTCTGCGTTTGATTGGTGTGAAACTGTACCAATCACAGAAACTGCCTATGTTATAGCGAGCTCACCGATCGGGGGTAGAGCGAGCTCACCATGATAACGATGCTTTACCTGTCTTAAATATGCCTGAATTGTGTTTCCATGAAACCACTAAAATACTACTAGCAGGGGAGCAGAAAGCAACCGAGCTATGCATGCATAACCAGTGTAGCAGGTTCATCGCACGGATATTGTGCTTGAACATGTGTCCAACCGGCCTCTTGCCCTGTCCTGCTGTTTTTCAATCATGTCGCCTCGGCGCGTCCAATGGCGAGGTCTATCCAAGCCAGCCAGTCGTGATGTGCAAGGCACCGGCATCGTAGTCTCCGATGTCTGTCTTCGCATAGGGGCGGGTCTTCTTTGTTTTTTTTCTCGGGGGCCCATGTTGGTTGGTTTGCACGGAAACTAAAGGGAAAGCAACCATTCTGCTGTTCCCACAGAGAAGACACACCCGTATCTGAGCAACACCTCAACTGCAGACGTGATGGCACGGGGCACACTCACCAAAGTGCCGTGAGGGAAATGAGAGTTGCTCGCAAAACTCCGTTGTCAGTGAGGAACACCATAAATTCCGAACCTGGCTCATATGATGTGTGTGTGTGTGCATAGGTTTTTGCTAGCGGGTGTGCGGGTGTTTGTGTGTGTATGCGTGGGCGTTTGTGCTTGTGCGTTTGCATGTTGTGTGTGTGTGTATGTGTGTGTGTGCTTGTGTGCTGTGTGTATGGGTGTGTGTTTTTGAGGGTGCGCTGGTTTCTAGGTCAACTAAACCGCTGAAAACCATTTGGGAGATTCCCCTATGGTTGGCTTAGTGACTTTGCGAGGCGAGGCCACTTGTATCCTGCTCGTTGCATCTGCTGTTTCTTGTTTGTCCATTGAGATTGCTTCCCTTGACAAGATGACTGAGATGAGTGCACGTGTTTGCAAGTGTATTTGATTCCATTGTTCTGTGACTGCGTGACAGTTTTTGTTTATGGCCACAGTTCATCCGTGTGGCTGTCGGTACACATTGTTAAGCGTGGCTTGCGTTTGTCGAGCAGCGGCGATGTTGTGTGTAAATCCAAATGCAGAGCCACGTCAAATTCCATTTACATATTTTTTAACTGAGCAACGCACAACAGCATATCATTGGGGGCGATGCTCTGCTGATGTTAATTCGCCAATGCAATTGGAGCGTCGCCCGTCAACAAGGCGAGCCAATTGGCAGGTCAACTGTGCATGGAGCCATGGTGTCGCTTTGCACGAACCGAGTGGGGCCTGCTACTCGTCTATTCAAGAAACAGCACCATTTATTTGATGATCGTGGTGTTGTCTTTGCCGACTAAATGCGGATTAGCCCATCAACTTTGGTTAGACATGTGAAGAAGAAAGATGCTTAATTGATCACGCCGCTTTCTGAGTTGGGCGGAGAACAGTCCACCAGAGCACCGTACTCGTCAACTTTAGCACCTGCCATGAAGGGTTCACACACTGACACCTGAAAGACGGGATGGGCTAAGTTTTGATGGGTGTGTCTGTTTTTGAGGGTCCTTCTTTTGATGTGGTCCAAAAGGGGAAATCAAAGGGAACCACCGTTGTTGATTGTGCGGTTACCCCCCCCCATTTTGAGGCAGGCGGTGACATCAAGACCGCATTCAGCTCTGAACGCAAGCAATGCTGATCTTCATTGATGCCCTTCGTTCTCTTACGGCTCCTTCTCCCGAGCAAGTGGTTTGCAGAACGGCCAGATCATGTGACTTTTTTTTTTTTGAAAGATACATGTTGGATCCTGTCGCGCACAAGTATTTCTCCTATGCAGCGGATATGGCTGTGGGGTACCATTTTGGGGTAGGTGCACCACCCATGCTAGTCTATTTTAGTGGGGATTGGGATGTTCACTGGGGGTACGGGATTTTGACCCATAGCCATATGTTGATCTGCCTTTGGAAGATCCATCCGCATTCGAGAGAAGGCCCCTGCGATCCGCCACAGTTTTCCTGCGCATGTGTTGGCTTTGGCTCTGGGCCAGGGGCCACTAGGGCCATAAACGACGTGCTGCTGCAAGAGAAGGTTGAGACGGTGGAGAGCGTTGAGAGGACCGGGAGTTGACAACGGCGTCTTTTGGGCAGGGGGCCGTCTCACGGGGTCTAACACACAGGTTCCGATCGCGTGCGCCTAAGCACAATCAGGCGTGTAGCAGCCTACGACCCATTTGATACAACCCCATGTAGGTTCGCCCAATTCGAGCATGCTCCTAGCAATTTGGCCAGACAACAAGGAATGACCAACCCACATTGGATTTTTTGTGTTGCATTGTCCGGTCTTCGGAGCACCCCATCAAACAAAGCACTCTCAGATCAACCCAGAAGACAAAGATCAAGGCGCTTTTTTAAGGTAAAAAACAACGATGGTGTTTCTTCCGGTCAAAGATCAAGATCCAGTGCTTTTCAATGAGGAAAGTTGTACCCCAAAGGTCAAACCCTGACAAAAGCGGGGAAGAAAAAAAAACTGGCGCTTCGGGTCCTGAAGGCGCGGGGAATCAATCCGCGGGGCCCGGGGGTGTTGTCCGGTGGGTGTCCTGAAAACTTGGGCGGAACCTCCATGGCGCCCGAGTCCGTCGTGTCGCAGAATGCATTCGCGAATCCCACATCACTCGAGTCCTCGAGTCCCTAAGAGTTAAGACAAATCTGGACAGAAAGATGTGATCTGATCGTATTTCATACGGACATACACCATTCCAAGCGTGCAGTTTGTATTGTTTTCTCCAGGGAGCCCAAGACTGTACATAGGGTTTTTGACCCAGAAAGATCTAAACACAAAAAGGTTGGGAGTCGCTGGGGGCCTTTTTTGGCTGGGACGAAGAGGGAGGCGCTGACGCATCTCTAAGGGTTGGTGGCTTGAGCTTTGCCGACCTGGAGCCAGACTAAGCCATGCCTTGGCTGGTTGCAGCCATGTGCAACCTTTGAACTGAACCAACCAAAGGATGCCCTGGTTTCGCATGGAAATCTACTTCCGATTTAAGCTTAACAAAAGGATGCCCTGATTTGTCCCAAAAGCCACTGGCGTCTGAGCTGTACTGCTGCTGATTTTGCTCACACCCAGCTTTCTTTCCTACTGGCTGCGGAGTGTGGGGAGTGTCACGAATTACAGGGCCAAGAAGTGCACTTTCTAAGTGAAGCATGGAGAGGTCGCTGACTGCTGAAGACCCACGAGCAAACCGCTGTTGAGAAAGCGAACGACTCCGATATGAAAACCAGAACCCTTTTCGTGGTTGAAGGTTCAGGGGGATCTTAGTGATCTTTTTTTTTTAATATATTTGTTTCCCTGGATTCCCCCTTTGTACCGTAGTTTTGCTTGTGCCTTGGCTGTATCCTGGCGTAGATGCACATTTATCTAACACACCTCATAAGCTATTTTGGGGGATCTCGTTCGTCTAGGGCTACCTTCCCCATTCTTTCCAGGGATCCTTCTTTTCAGGAAACCATCCAAATTTCCAGGGAAACAGATCCGGTTTTTGAAAAGCACGATGGTTGAAAATAATGGAAAAGGAATCAACCCCTAGAATTCGTAGTTCTGTACATCCTCTCAGCGCGCTTGAGAAATCCAAGCCCCTGAGGAGCAGTGAGGAGGCGGATCAGAGTGCCTGCCCAAGGGGCATTGGGCTTGGGGTTGGCGCAAGGTGAAGCCTCCGTCCAAGCTGTGGTGCATTTTGCAGACGGATGTTTGGACTTTAACTTTTTGCCAACTCATTTATTTTCATTAAACCACTAAAAGTTAAGCTTTTAGAGGGGAGCAGAAAGCAACCGAGCAAGGGGTTCCTCAAAAATTGCGCCCGGGATTGGCCTGCCAGTTGGTAGTTGATGCGTCGCCTGGCATCTTCATTGCATTTTCTTTTGCTGGCGAGGGACATATGAGAAATCAGGCTGGCACGCGGTGACCTTATTTGTTACTGAGCGCTCTGAGCGACAGGATCCTACCACCTGCTCAAGATTTGAAATCGAAGGGTTGCTTGATTTGCCGGCTGGTCTGAAATTGCCACACCAATAGAGGTCTTGAACACAGACAAACGAGAACAAGCAAGAAAGCGCAAACGCCTTCCCAAAAAGTGGCCCCAAACACATGGGCTGAAAAAAATACCCCGCGCCTTTTCGTTATGTAAGGGGCCGTCCCTTAACTTGTTTCGCAGGCCAAAACCATTGTAAACCGATACAGAGGAAAAAAAACCGATACCCCCAGAAGCCATGAAGGCACACATCAGGTCCTAGTTGTTGTCGCAAACCAAGATTGCGGAATCATAAATTTGCAGGGCCCAAACCGATACCCAAACCGATACCCAACCGATACCCAACTCATTGGCCGCCATGCCGAATCCAACCAGCTGCCCTGCAGCCTTCTCTGGAGCTGCCAACATGTACTTTGTGTACTACATTTGTACTGAAAAGTTGCGACTGCCGCTGTGGAGCTGCCAAAATGTACTTCGTATACTACACCATACTACACTTGCTTGCACTGAAAAGCTGCGACTTTCGAGCCGGAGCTGCCAAAGTGTCCTGCGCATACTACTGAAAAGTTGCTACTTTCCAGCTGGAGCTGCCAAAATGTACTTTGTGTACTACACTTGTACTGAAAGTTGCGATTTCCAGCTGGGGCTGGGAGCTGGCAGAGTGTACTTCGCATACTACACTTGTACGGAAAAGTCGCGACTTTCGAGCCAGAGCTGCCAAAACACTGCAAACCGATGCAGAGGAAAAAAAACCGATACTGACCGATACTGAGGCATAAGGATACAAGGGTTGTCCACGGGGTTTTTTTTTCAACCCACATGTTCTTTGGTCGTGTTTTTTGCTCGACTGCGAAGCAAATCCCCTTTTTTGCAGGTTCATAGATTTGTTGTTTCCACTGAACGTATTGTGGGGATCGGCTTGCGGTTAGCTTTCCAGAGATTGGGTTCTGGGGATTCGGGGGTTGCTGTTGGATCCCCTGGAATCCTTCGCGGGTCAAATGACTCCGATGGCAAAGGCGTGGGTTTTTGGAGGCGTTTCGGGATGTAGATGTTGGACATGTCTGCGTCCTGCGATTTGTTGTTTACGGGGCGCCTTTTTTTGGTGGGGAAACTAAGGGGAAATCAGGCTTTAGGGGGCTTGCCCCTCCCGACATGTTGCGCAGGGTTGGCCGGAGTTGCTCGCATCCAAGGCGTCGAGGAGGACTCGAAGTGGAGCTTGCTCGTGTGCCTTGGACAGGTTCCACGGGCTTCGAATGGGGGACTTGGCGGGTTCCCGTTGGACAGGAGGGTTCACAAAGAAACCCCAGCCCCATTTTCCATATGACAGGTTTGACGTTCATTCCATCCAACTCGGGATCGGATGAGGCGTAAATCAGATCTCTACAGTTGCATTTGCGTGCTCGACGTGCCAGGCGAAGATTCTGGGTCTTGATGCTTCTTAGTGCCGAAAGAGCCCCTAAAAAAACTATTTGGTTGCTATGACTCTTCTTGCTATGGCTCGAAGACTGTTGGTTGGTCTAGCTGTACCAAGCTACCAGGCCCTGGTTCTTTGTTTTAGATCAACGTATGGATCATTGGGATCATCTACGCTGCTTCCTCAAACCACTCAAACCTAGTATTTGTTTATGTCAACCCGACCCTTAGATGTGGATCATTTCCCTTTACAACAGTTGATGGCCTGGGTGTTTAAGTCAAAATGTTTTCACCCTAGCCAAGCTGTGGTCTGTTTGGCAGCGAAAGCAAATCACGCTGCATTGCATCACATTTGAGTATCTTGAGGCTACCTTTTTGGATACGAATGAAAGGAAATTCAACAGGACAACCATTTAGGAGTCCCCTATTTTGACACATCCCGCAAAACCCTGAAGTGCAGACTTTGGGGTTTTGGTTCCAGAACCAAAAGTCAATAGGTTTCGGTCTCACATGACCTGTTTGGATACAGGGCTTCAGTCACGTGTTTCATGTTATAAGTCCCTTCTCTGCCTCTGAGGTTTGCATTGTTCCTGTCTTACGCACTCTGTGACTTGGACAAGGCTGGGTTTGACTGGGTCTGTGAGTCTGGGGCTTGCTTCGCATTGAAGGGACCTCTTCACTTTTCCATTTTCTTGAAATGGGCATGGGTCAAAATTAAACCACCATGAAAACCGCAGTTTTGGTCCATGTTTCCACTTACTAGGGTTCAATTTGGGGTACCTATTTTTGACCCACAGCCAAATTATGTGTTTTCCATCTTGGTGTTGAATGGAATCCATTACTTGTTCATCTGTTCCAGGGGGCTCAAGCACATGGAGGTCATTCACTTATGAACAGGCCATCGTGACAGGCCTTTCTCTTGAACAAATCGCGCCCGGCATTGTTGCCGAAATGTTGTTTTAAGACAGGAATACACTCCCTCAGACTAACATGGAAGCTTCCAGGACCCCTTGGGAAGACTTGGTTCCATTTATAGAGGCCTTCTGGCAGCTTCCATGTTGAGCTGAGGGAGTGTACGCCTGGGTCCACAATTTCCACGGAGCCTCTCAAGAGGCGAGAGCGCACTATCAGACAGAAGTGGCCACCTTGCGGGTAGCAAGCCAGTGCCTGCCAGCCACATCTTGTGAATGCCAGGAGGGCGTGGCTTTACATGCGTTTAAATTGCAATGTGGCTGTGGTTGTCAAAACCAATGGGATCCCGTTTTGGGGTAGGTGCACCACCCATTTTGGGGGTACGATATTTTGACCCATGGCCACGTGGGGGTGTCTCAAAGTTCGGCATCTCCGCATTCCATTGCCCCAATGATGTCGCAACGTCGTTGGAAAGTGCCTTCGTCCAGCGGTGTTTCTTTTCTTTAGAGGGTGCGGGTGAAAGGGGCATCTTGCATTTTTCTAGGTATACCTTCCCCATTCTTTCCAGGGATCCTTCTTTTCAGGAAACCATCAAAAACCCAGTGCCAGGTTGGAGACAGATCCGGTATTTGAAAAGAACGATGGTTGAAAAGAATGGAAAAGGAATCAACCTCTAGAATTCGTTATTCTGTTCATTGTCTCAGCTTTCTTGGGCTAGCGCTTGAGAAGTCCAAGCCGAGGAGCTGTGAGGAGGCGAATCAACATCTAGAATTTTACCTAGACAGGGCCATCACTCGCGTTCGATTTCTTTCTGCGGATCTCGCATGCGATTCTCGAAGGTCGATGTTTTATTTTTCTCGCCAATTCGAGGCCATTGCTATCGGCTGTCAGCTTGAGATATCTCAAACAATCCAATAATCTGTTTATTTACACCCAATGTTTTACACCCAATGTGCTACACCCAATGTTTACACATTGTTTTTTGCACCCAGAAAGTTACTTTGTTGATCATCCTTTCACAATTAAGCAACCACTGTTTTGCAACCAATGTTTTCGCTCATGTCCCCCGTATGTTGCCCTATGAGGCAATGTGTACCTTATTCAAGTAAGACTCCAAATGGTTCATGTTCTAATCATATGCAGCTGCTCAAAGTTGAGACAAGCCAACGCCCCATGCAGAGGAAAAACAGCCAGTCAGAGACGGCCTTCGATACCCAGGTACGAATAGCGAGGTGTATATGTGTTCATATGCACATGTTGACTCTTGTATTTGCGAGATAAATAAATAAATAAATGTATATGTAGATATGTGGATATTCTCCATGCACTAGCAGAGAGGTATATTCGTGCTTACAATCTTGTTTGCCTGCAACATGCAGGTGATATATCGGCATTCCCAAGTAGTTGTAGGCATGCACATGTAAGTACATATATATATATATAATATTTCGACCCGTGCATGCAAGCCAAAGCATCCCATTTCAGCATAAGCACGGCAGGGCCAGCGTTTACCTTCAGCACATCTATTAAACAATGCATCGAGTTTCGGAAGCCTTGCAGCCATGGAACCTGGGTCAGACGGGTGACGCACCCGGACCGATGTCTGTGCGTTTGCCCAGTGGCAAGGAGGTGATGACCGAGGAGGAGCTCACTGCTTTGGTCACCTGTTGGGAGAGCGAGAAAGAAACGGCGCTGCGTGACTGCCTGAGGCGTGGCCTGGCCGAGCGGCTGCAGGTGCGCAACTTCCGGCAGCTTGCGCTCGTCTGCGGGGAGCGCATGCTGGAGGAGCGAATTCTTGTCGCGCCTCTGGTGGTTGTGGTGCGGCAGTGCCTGCCGGCCACTGCGGAGTTGGTCCGGGCAGCGGGTGAAGGCGACCTTCAGAAAGTCGTGGACCTCTTGGAGCAGCCTCTGGACCCCGAGGGAAAGGCCCACTGGGCATTACACGAGGCGGCGAAAGAGGGACATGTGGCCGTGGTGCAATGCTTGCTGGATGCTGGGGCCCACATAGACCAAGAAAATGACCGGGGGCAGACTGCCTTGCATTGCGCGGCCAGAAATGGCCAGACGCAAGTGGCAGTTGCTTTGCTGAATGCGGGGGCTGACAAGGATACGGCCAACGTGCGAGGGCATACACCCTTACATAGTGCTGCTGCAGTTGGCCACCTGGATGTTGTCGATTGCCTGCTGAAAGCTGGGGCTGACAAGGACAAGGTCGACAACGCGTGTCGTACGGTGATACACATAGCTGCCGCCTGTGGCCACTTGGCAGTAGTGCGTTGCTTGCTAGAAGCTGGCGCCGAGAGAGACAAGGTTTGCAGTGACGGCCATTCGCCTATGCATCTTGCGGCCCATTTTGGTCACCTGGAAGTTGTGAGTTGCTTACTGAACGCCAAGGCTCACCGAGACAAGGCCAACCGTGTCGGGCGTACGGCATTGCACGTTGCGGCGCTGGGCGGTCGTCTGGAAATGGTGCGTTGCTTGCTTGAGGCATGCGCTGAGAAAGACAAGACCGACAACGTCGGGCGCACAGCTTTGCACTTTGCGGCCACCAGTGGCCGTTTGGACACCGCGCGTTGCTTGCTGGTAGCTGGTGCTGACAAAAACAAGGCCTGCATCGAAGGCCAAGCACCTCTGCATGTTGCCGCAAAGTTCGGTCACTTGGAGCTTGCGCGCTGTCTGCTGCACTTCGGCGCAACCATTGACACACCTGACATGGAGGGACGCACGGCCCTGCAGGTTGCAGTGCAGTTTGGCCAGCATGCAGTCGTTCGTTGCTTGGCAGAAGCCCACGACAAAGCTGAGAATGATGAAGATGATCCACAGCACGAGAAACGGAGGCGAACGGATTAGTCTGGAGAATTCGTCCGTGTGCACCAGGGCAAGTGTCCTCGCTGAAACACTTTGCCCCTAGCGTGTTGCTTCCTTCCTGAGAATGGAATACTGTTAGCATTGCCTGAGTATAAGCCGGTTCAGGCAATGCTTTCAACAGCCTAGGCTCAGTCGGGGTGTCATAATAGGGAACAACCAAAAGTTGTTTGTTCTTTTGGTTTCCCTTTAAGCAGGCCGTAAAAAGGGCGCGCACACACACAGAGTCTCTTGAGACTGAGCTCAGCACGGCAATGGCTTTGAAAAGCGCGCGTCCTTGTTGCGTTGTGTACTGACATGCTTCCTATAGCGACCACAGGTTAGTTCCTCACAAACTGAAAGCCATAGGGTCTTTGCCCACATAAGCTCTGGGGTGGTGTGGGGCAGCTTTCAGGGAGGGTTGTGGGGGGTTCCGAGGCTGTTGGGGATACAAGTGGGTGGGTGGATCCCGTTGTCGCTCACTCGAAAATGCAGCCACCAGTTGTCTGAAGGGTTTGCTCCCAACAAATAGGGGGCCCGTGGCATGATGGAACCAATAGTATGGCTTGCGGCCGCTACATGTTGGTCGAAGCAACCACAAACCATAGTCTACCCAAGATCCCATCAGAGAGGTCAGCCAAACACCCTTCGGGGAAGTTCACTTTTCGGAGGTCGCCACTAGGTGGCCTATAGCAACCCAGGTATTCCAGACACGCGACACTAACAAGAGACAAATTGTTTTGCATCCAAGTCTCAATTGTTCAGTGGCGCCGTTTTTCCACTTTTTTTGGTGGCTGCCCCAATAAAGATGGTCTTCCCAAAAAAAGGTTCCCTTTTTTCCAGGGTCACTGAACAACTGAGAAGTTGTTCGGATGATTTTGACTTACATCAGCCGTTGATTTTCTCTTGTTCGGCATGTGTCAGACTAGAATCTTGATTGATTTCGGTGTTCTGCGACGGCACGTTTCGCCCCCCCAAATGACGCGCGCGCGAAGGGTCAGAGCGAGTCGTGAGGTGAACCTCTCGGTGGCAGTGCTGCCGATCCAGGATCGCTTTAGCTTCACGGAGGCTCCCAGGGACTAGCATCCTTACCGTGACTGTGTCTCTTGGTGGTTGGTGGCTTCCCTCTCACCTACCACTTGGGGGGTGACGTTGAGAATGCTAAAAGAAAGGGGCAAGACGGAAAAAACTGGTTGGGGGGAGCGCAAGACTTGGGACGTCGCTAGGGGATGGGACCCAAGACGGCCGGGTGTCCTTCCGTCCGATTTCAATCCAGCCAGAAAATGGTAGCCAAAAAAAAACAACATCCACCTGTACGGGACGGGGTTTCCTTGCGTCCCTTTCCAACCAACCATAGAAACTGTAGCCTCGAAAAAGACGAGTCACCCATGTAGATGGGTCAAAGGGAGTTGACTTGCTTTGGAAACTGTCTGTGAACAGAGCTGCTGCCGAGGTCACTTTAGGCCCTTTGCCGAGTTGCAAGGTGTTGGAGGCAAACGCCCACGCCAATTCAATCGCCTGCCGCCCAACTAAGACCAGGGACCTCGCATGGGAGCAACGCGGCCTGAGGGGCATTGGCACAAAAAACATGGGCCATGTGTGGCATTTTGTGCAAGGGGTACTCCCGTTTGATTCGAGAGGCTTCGCTGAGGACGCCATTGGGTTCTGGACACTGGCCGTGCGCCGCCTCTGGTTTGGGCTGTGAAGCGAGCTCTGCAGGACGACAGCCTACCCGGTACCCCCCTTCTTCAAAAAGCGTTTCAACGGACCAGGGTCCTTGGACTCCCTTTTCAAAAGAGGAGTCTCCTGTAATTATACATGGTGCAATGGTTGGGATTGGACGTTTTCTCGGCTGTCTTTTACATATATATATATATATATATTATATATGTGCACAATACACTATTTTCGTTTGTATATTATATGATGTGTATAGATGCATGTCTTGTATGTATATATACCCAGAGGGTCCACATACCCATTCAGTCCGCCCACTCCAGCACGTGGCTTGGAGAGGCGGAGGTGGGCTTTGCTTCGAGCAGCTTCTTCTGGGGCTACATGTTGACTCAGCTGCCCGGGGCTGCCCTGATTCAGAGCATGTACCTTGGAGATCGGCTGATCGGGCCCGGGCAGTCCCGTCCTCGCTCGTCTTTGGTTGTCGTTTCCCCCGTTTGGTTTGCTTTTTGGATGTGCGGACACAGAGATCTCAGGATGTGAGGTGTCGGGTGTTCTTGTTTGTCTCTGGTTTGTTTGGGCAGCTGTCGGACAGCTCGGGTCTTGATGTAGCATGTCTTGATGTAGCATGTTCGAGCGTTGCTGATGGGAAGATCATTTTGAATCAGGAATAGGCGTGTTGGGTGCTTAGATTCAAATCCCCCTTTTTCCAGACTCAGTTGCAGACCTTGTTTTTTGCAGGGAAATTGTGCGGGGGCTCCCTGCGTTTCTGTTTGCTCTTTTTTTGCAGGTGATTCCGTAGGGGTGTGTCTAAACAGCTGGTACTTGCTTGCGCTTAGCATCGACCCCGAATTAGCAAACCTGTGGAATGAAGAGGAAGGAGCGCTACTTCCCCAAAACGCTGAAGGATGTTTATTTTGGTCAACTAGGGGTTCAATCATCCAACCAACAGGTTCCGATAAAGCTTGTGCCCAATGGCTATCAAGTGAAAAACGCCGGGCTGCCTATGGTAGTACAGGGGGTGATAATCCTGCGAACGGCGACTTATTGGGTATATAGTTAAACATACACCCATACTATGGGTGTTTGCTTTCCTTTTCTAGGATTTGCCCCCCCCCCCCCCCCCGTTTTCCCGGTGGTTTCCCTTTGGATATTCGGAAAGGAGTACCCACGCCTGGGTTTGTAGCCCCAGGGCAGACAGCGGCGTTTTAACTTGTTGGTTCCGATCCAAAAGCAACACTTCGGGCTCGCGAGCCTCACTTCTTGGACTCTTGGACCCCCCCCTGGTTGGCGGGCTTAAAAAGGGGGGTGTTCACATTTGGCCCTAAAAATGGGGGGGGAGGGTGTGATTCCCTTAGTTTCCCTTTGCCTGGCAAGGGGGTCCATGTTTGGGAGACTCCCCATATGTTTTTTTTTTTTTTTTTTAACGACCCTTTAACACCAAAAGCATCCAAAAGGAGGTTCCCAAAAACACCACGAAGCCACCCGGCACCCATCAGGGCCAGATTTTTTCTTCAGGGTTCCCCCTGCTAAAAAAAACAAAAAAAAACATGGCGGCTTTCTTTTCGGTTTCCCTTTAAAACCACACCACCAATCGGTCCCAGCCCCAAAACAAAACGACGAGCCGCCCAGCCCCCGCGATGTGACGCACGGCGCCCGACCTCTCCACCTGACACCTCGATTTCTCGACTCGCTCGAGACTTCTCGAGGCCTGGGGGCGCCTTCACCGTGCTGGGCCTCGGGGTCCTGGTGCAGTCCGTGGGCACCGTGGGCACCGCGGCCATGCAGTACCTCACCGAGCCCCAGGCGCGCGAGCGCGCGAGAGCGCGCGAGGAGCGAGAGAAGAAAAAAGGCGCGACCCGTGGGCATGAACAATGAAGAGAACGATGAGGACCCCATGTTCATCAACCAGCCAGCTTACGAATAGGGGGTGTTGCTCTCCAAAAAGTGGTATGATTCCCCAGTAAACCTAGAAATGGACATTGATAAACTCCATATGGTTATGGGTCAAAATTAGTCACGGACCGCAGGTTTTGGTCCATGTGTTTCCATTTGCCAGCGCAAGCCATTTTGGGTAAGTATTTTTGGCCTACAGCCATAATGTGAATCAACCAGCCAGTTTATGAATAGGGGGGTGGTTTTGGCGGCTCCGAAAAGTGGCCTGATTCCCCAACCCAGAAATGGACACCGCCCTGTTGATAAACTGGGGTTGGGGAATATGGGATCAACATTGTGTGTTTGTTATTTTGCCTTTGTTGGTTTTAAGAGGGATCTCGCACTTTGTGAAAATATGTTCAAATTTGTTCCAGGCGAAGAAGCAAAGAGGCGGGATGAATTTCGCAGACTTGCTCGTCAACTTGTGTTTGTTCCAACACCCAAACCCAGCCGGTCAAAGGTGGGCTGGTGATGAAAATAAGCAACGGCTTTGTTTTCGAGCAGTTTCTCAGTTCCCAGTGCTTGATTTCACGAGTCGCGCACGTTGCAATATGGTGTCGCTTATGAAGGTTCTCTGTCAGGGCCAGATTTACAATGTTTTACATGTTATGACCAACGGTCTCACAATGTCCACAATGTCACGCGCATTGCCTTAGTGGGGCGTCCTTTCTGTCACCTCCATTTGGCCTCAATCTACTGTCCATGATAAACAAAATCGGACGAACACAAGGCAGGTTTTGGTTTGGGTCAACAGCTAGGTCCCCCAGTAATCCCCTTGTACCCTTTTTTTGGGTTCCCCTACTGAAATATACCAAAAAAAACAACGGTACCAACTTATTCTGACCTCCAAAAACCGGACCTAGACAAGGAGATCTCCCAAACGTGGGTTGCTTTAAACACGACGCCCCCCGCCCTCGGCTCGGCCCAGTCGGCGCTGTGGCTGCTGTGTGTCAGCCGCGCGCTGGTGGGCCTTGGAGAAGGCAACCGAAACCGGGGAGGGTTTCGTGTTCCTAGCTGATCTAATCGGGCGCCTAGGGCTGTATAAACACTTCGGTTGATCAACAGGTTTGTGATACGTGGGATGATCATTGGTTGGAAAGGCTCATACTGTGGATGGTTGCGAAATCCATTTCGCACCACCCAAGAAACCATGGTTGAAACCACTGTTTGTTGGTATTTACAGGAATCAGACCATTCAGGGCTTCTTGGGTGGTGCGAAATGGATTTTGTCCATCCACAGCAGGGCTGTATAAACATATATGGGGTTGATCAACAGGTCCGTGATACGTGGGATGACCATTGGTTGGAAAACTACCAGAAACGGATTTGAGATGTCCCACTCTTCGGGAAAAGCTACCCATGGTCAGGAATATTGATCAGCCCCCAAACAACTATATATAGTAGAAAACAATAGTCAATGGGTGTTGGTCGCTGCCAAGTGTTTTGTTCTAAAAAGGGGCTGAGAGACTATGTGCCTGCAGCTTAAGTTATCTTCAAGTTCGGCTTGGTTTTGAAATTATGTGGCTAGACGTGCTCATTGGTGTGTGATTTATGGAGCATATTCCTGGCAGGCCTGGACAGAGGGGTCCCTACAAGGAGGTTCTTCAAAAACTTCAAAGGGATTTCGGCAAGCGCCAGTTTGTCTGACGCCCAGCACGCCCTCAGGGCACCTCCCAACAAAAAACGGGTGTGCCTGGAGGGACAAGTTCCGTGTGAATCAGGAGGTTCATCAGACCGCGAGTTTCTGGCTTTGGGGCCCCACCTCTGGCCAGCTTGAGGTGTGTGCCTGATACAAGCAGCTCCAACATCTCCGGGTGTTTTTTGTGGTTTCCCTTTACTCGCCAAAGACAGGATCAGAGGTTTGGGGTTGGAGCCCGCAAGATGTGGGGAGTGCTCGACATGTTTCAGTTGGGAAAAGGGGTACCTTCGCAAATGGAACAAGCCGAGAAGATGCCCTAAGCAGCCTCCCTCGACCAAGACATGGCACGCTCTCAAAATGAGAAACAACAAGTGTTGATATCCCCTCGCAAAAGGACAGTGGCCACAAAGACTATGAAAAAAATAATACCCTCGCAAAAAGGGAAGTGGCAAAAGGCAGGCACACATCGTCAAGAGCAACAACAAATGGCAAACACCAAGTGCAACATAGCACACATCAAGGGGAGGTGGCAAAATCCAACAGAACATCGCAACAAACAACAGCAACACGTGGCACAACAAACAGGCCAAAATTGGCAAAGGCCAACAATAGAATGGGGAGAGAAAACGCACAGCCAAGTAAAAGCCCAGCAACACTGACCACTGTCCAACCCCAAACCTCCAACCAAACCTCAAAGACAAAAATGGCCAAGATATGAAGCCAACCAAAGCTCCAACCAAACCTCCAACCAAACCTCCAATACAAAAACGGGCAAAACATGAAGCCAACCAAACCTGCAACCAAACCTCCAAGACAAAACATGCAAAAACCTGGGTACCGTCGAGAGAAACAAGGCCTGCCACGCGACCTCCAACCTCCAATACGAAAATGGCAACATTTTGGTACCACCGGGAAAAACAACAAAACACACACACACAAAAAAAACAAAGAGGGGAAAAACCAAAAAAACCAAAAACATTGAAAAACAGGGAAGAAACACTGGAAAAAAAGAAGAAACAAAAAAGAAGAAAAAAAACACCCGCCGCGCACTGCTTGGTAGGTCTGGGTGTCCCGGCGGTGGGGGCCTCCCTGGGCACCTTGCCGGACTCCCGGCGCTCCTCCGGCACCAGCCTGGCAGCGCGGCAGTCGAGTCGCAGGGGTAGGGTGGGGAAACCAGCCAACCAACCGAAGGGTAGATGTGGGAAGTCCTTTTTTTCGGGAGGGGGGTCCTTCTTTCTTCTTTTTTTTTTTTGAGGGGGGGGGGGTCCTTCTCTTTTTTTTTTTTCTTTTTGGGGGGGGGGGTCCTTCTCTTCTTTTTTCTTTTTTTTTGGAGGGGGGCTCCTTCTTTTTTTTTTTTGGGGGGGGGGTCAATTTTGGTTGCTAAGTTCAGATGTGGATCTCCTTCTTGTTTTTTTTCCTTTTTTTGGGGGGGGTCCAATTTTTGTTGTTAAGGTTAGGTGCGGAAGTCCTTTTTCTTTCTTCTTTTTGTGGGGGGGGGGGTCCAATTTTGTTGTTACGGTTGGATGTGGAAGCTTTTTTTCTTGGAGGGGGGAGGGGTCCAATTTTGGCCAATTTTGTTGTTAAGGTTCGGTGTGGAAGTTTTTTGCTGGGGGGGGGGTCCAATTTTGGTTGTTGGTTGTTTTGGCAGCGCGAAAAGGGGAAACCAACCAACAAACCGAAGGCTGGATGTGGAAGTCCTTTTTTTTTCTTTTCTTTGTTCCTGGGGGGTTTTGGTTAGTGTTTTTTTTTTTTGGGGGGGGGTCCAATTTTGTTGTTGAGGTTAGACGTTAAGGATAGACGCCGCACTGCTGCTTTCGTGCGGAAGATGGTTTGCCAGCACGCAAGCGCCAGGGTCCGGAGTTGGAAACCATCGGGCTACAGAAGGTTCACGGAAAAATATGCCGAACAGCAGCTGGTAGACACACACAAATCCATGGGTTTTCAGGCACCGCACGTTTGTCTTTTGCATGCATGTGGAGTCTTCACCCATCTGTGTTTCTCTTCCATTTTTCGCTATGTTTGATCAAACAAAGCTGGCTTGAGCAGTTTGTCACCCACCCAGTGGGGCCATTTACCTGTATAGTAGGGAACCAAGGGCTTGCCACCCCTTAAGAACCAAAAGGAAAACAGCGACGGGTTGCCTACTCTAAGGGGGAAACGCCCGTGATCCACTGGGAGCAGCTTTCCACAAGGGCAGATCCGTATGCTCCAAGGTATACGCCGGGTCCACCACAGGCCAGATCCGAGGGAAGTGGTGGGCTTAGCGCGCTCACGGATTTGGGGCGTCCTTGGGTATTTTGTCTTAGAAAACTTATTTATTGGCGCACCACCCATTTTGTTGAGACCCAGCTGAGCCCACTTTCCTTACTCGCGCTTGTTTGGAGAAGACCCCCAAACAACTTGAACCGTGCACTGTCGATAGAGTGGCCGTGAGACAATGGGCCGCTTCTCATCTCGTCCTGCCGAGACAAGACATGCCAGCTTCGCCTGAAGATGGCAGAGTTCTGGATCCTCACTTCCCGAGCTCATGGACTCTAAGTTTATTGTTCTTCTTTTTTTTGTTTTTCTCGGAAGACGATTTCAGTGGTAAACAAAGAGTTTGAACTTGCTTTGGCCAGTTCACCTTAGGAAGTGAGGATCTCATGAGGTTGACGAGCTACCTTACCTGGAAGATTCTTGAAGTGCACTGTGCGGATGCGCAGACTGGATGCCGTGAAGGTTCGATTTCTTTGTGTTTCCCATCTCCAGGGCATTGATGGAGTTGTTCCACCCGTGTGCTGCTTCGGCTTCCTTCCTCGTACTTCTCATCGTTGCGTCGAGTTGCGTGTTCGCCGTGTTGGTCAAGGAGAATATTGGCACATGGCCTCCTGCTACCTTGCGAAAAGTGGCTCGTAAACTGCGCTTCTGGACTGGCTGCAGGTCGTTCAATCCTGAATCCTTCCAGGTGGTAGCTCAGGGGTTCCTCCATTTAAGGGTTACCTCTAGAAGTGGCGATCGTTTCAATGGAAACCATAAGTAAATTGTAACTGAAGGGGAAATCCGGTGACCCCTTTAGTTGGTTCCCTTGCAGGCCATGCCCCGTTTCACCCTGGAGTAATCAGCAAGAACCGTAGTTGATGAATAGGGGGGTGTTGCCTTTTAGCGGGGCTTCAGCACCTTTGGAGAAAAACACTCCCGTATGAATAAACCAGGGGATTTTTACTATTCCGAGGTCGACATTGCAAAAGCCCAGTTTGAAAATTTCAGTGTGTGTCACTGTGTGTCTGTCCACCCGGGATGTCAGCACAGTTGCTTGTCTGACAGGAAAAACATTGTGACACACAGGTATTCTTCAGCATTTTTGGAGGAAAAGAAACCACAACCCTGTTCACCCCCCTGTTAGAATACACACAGGTATTTGGGGCTTTAGCACCTTCGGAAATAAACCAGTGGATTTTTATCCTTCCGAGGTCGACATTTCAAAGGCTTCCTATGAGTCACACTTTGAAACGCCCAGCTTGCGGCGAATTTTGCAGGCGTCGGCCTGGGCCTTTTGCTGTGCCCATTCCTCATTGAGCCTCTTGGCCAGTGGTTCCCAGCGGGAAGCCGGGTGGCTCGTCTCTTCTTTTTCTTTCCGGGGGACTCCCCAACTAAAATATATGTTTTGTCCTTTTGGTTTCTCTTCAGAGCCACAAACAAGGGGTACCCACAATGGTTCTTCTGTTCGTTCATTTCGTTTGCTGCGTATGTTTCGGCTTTGTCTCTAAGTGGAATTTGCCATCATGGCTGCATAATTCAGGCATTGAGATCGTGCTTTCGTGAAGTTTGCGAGACTCGGAGTTGAAGCAACCGCCAAAGCTTCTGGGTTGCTGAGACGTGGTTAAGCGAGCATCCATTCGACTCATGTATGGCCTCAAAGTCTATGCGTAGCGTGTCTGAGGAACATCATGATTTGCAGTTTCTCATACTTAGGTCAAACGATTCACCAGGTGGGGATGCACACAAGGTATTGAGAGACACCCCCCAATTCTCTTCGCAAGCTATGCGCATCACCTGCCCTGATGTCGACCTGTTCTTTTGCTACAGACCCAGCAGGTCAACCAGCAGGCCAAGCGCGCAAGGACTTCCATCCCTTGCTTTCCTGTGTGTCACTGCCAGCACTTTGCGCCGCGCACCACCACATCCAGCCTTTGCGCCATGCCACATGACCTGTTTGGTCGCACATCAAGCCCACCCAGTCGACCATTTGAGCTTGTGAACATAGGACTTGGCTTGAACCCAACCTACCAGGTGCCTGAAAAACGCTGAAACGGCACACCCCACGTTGCTGCCGCGGAAAAAGAAGAAGAACACCTCCGCCCAAAAAGAACGGACTGCGATGCCTTGAAGCTCGCTGCTTCTTGGTCCTCAGTGGTCGGGTCCTTGACCCAAGTGACAGGATTCCATCAGCTTAAGATGGGGGGCTCCTCCTAGTTGCTGTCCGTTTTTTTGTGGATTGAAACGGACACCAAGACAAAAACCATCTTGAGGCAACGGAGGGATATGTTGCTTGCTCGTCGGAAGCCGCAGGGTTGCTGACAGCTCGCTACACGGTCTCAAGTGCAACAGGCTGTGATTTTGTTGATGCACAGGCGATGTGACAAGCCGGTTTACAACACATTGCAGTCAATGCAATCAGCAATGTGGGCCGATTTTTTGGTGGAATCTCGCAGCCAGTGAGAAATAGCGTACACACCTGTGGCTTTACAGGCTTTACAGGAAGTGGACAAGGGGGCTGTTCAAGAGGCGGGTCGTCTTCCAAACCCCTCCTGTCCTCTTCCATGTTAGTGGGAGGGTACGTACCACGCTTCTTTCCTACCGTGTTTCGTGCTCAGTCAATTCGGCTGGCCCTTCGTCTTCTGGGCCTTTGCAGCAGCCGGTGACGTGGCGAAAGGTGGCGCAAATGTCATCCGGACAGCGCTAATCCCGGGCGGTTCCCTTGTAATCACTGGGAAACAATTCGACTTTCGGGATTCATTTAATGAGTATGGAAGACACTCTTGATGAATCCGAAGTTGAAATTGGAATGGACTAGACCTGTTTTGGCAGTATGAAGTTTGGTTTGTCTGCATTGCTCAGAGCTGTTAGCAAGGTGGTGAGACGGGTTGCCTTGAAAACGGGTTGAGTTTCTTCGGTCGAGAAACCTAGACTGGACCCAGTAATACCTTGTTGTTGTCCCTTTTCCGGAGGGGGCTTCCCTAAATGAAGTGAACACGAAGAAGCACATGCCCATTTAATTCCCGTGGCCAAGGGTCCGGTGAGGCCGTGCAAGACCCAATTCACTTCGAAGCAAACCGGGTGCCGAGTGTTTTGCCTTAAGTTTTGTGGGGCTACTCCCCACAACTTGAAGCCATCTCAACCTCAATATCGATTTTTTGTCTTGTCGAGTGCCAGTTGACCACAGCCACATCAGCATTTCGGGTGCGGCCAAAGTCGAATTTTGTGTGTGTGTCTGTCTGTCTGTCTGTCTGTCTGTCTGTCTGTCTGTCTGTCTGTCTGTCTGTCTGTCTGTCTGTCTGTCTGTCTGTCTGTCTGTCTGTCTGTCTGTCTGTCTGTCTGTCTGTCTGTCTGTCTGTCTGTCTGTCTGTCTGTCTGTCTGTCTGTCTGTCTGTCTGTCTGTCTGTCTGTCTGTCTGTCTGTCTGTCTGTCTGTCTGTCTGTCTGTCTGTCTGTCTGTCTGTCTGTCTGTCTGTCTGTCTGTCTGTCTGTCTGTCTGTCTGTCTGTCTGTCTGTCTGTCTGTCTGTCTGTCTGTCTGTCTGTCTGTCTGTCTGTCTGTCTGTCTGTCTGTCTGTCTGTCTGTCTGTCTGTCTGTCTGTCTGTCTGTCTGTGTGTGTCTGTGTGTGTCTGTGTGTGTCTGTGTCTGTCTGTCTGTCTGTGTGTGTCTGTGTGTCTGTGTCTGTGTGTGTGTCTGTGTGTGTCTGTGTGTGTCTGTGTGTGTGTCTGTGTGTGTCTGTGTGTGTCTGTGTGTGTGTGTGTCTGTGTGTGTCTGTGTGTGTCTGTGTGTGTCTGTGTGTGTGTGTCTGTGTGTGTGTGTGTCTGTGTGTGTCTGTGTGTGTGTGTCTGTGTGTGTCTGTGTGTGTGTGTGTCTGTGTGTGTGTGTGTGTCTGTGTGTGTGTGTGTGTCTGTGTGTGTCTGTGTGTGTCTGTGTGTGTCTGTGTGTGTGTGGCGCTTTTTTTTCCCACGGCGCGGTCCGTCTCAGGCATGAGGGAAAGGCCCCTTCAAAGGCATGCCGGCCAAGCCTTGGCCAACACATGCCGGCCACGGCTCTTGGCTCTGCCCAAGCTGTTGAAATCCACAGGTCCTGTGTCCAATGTCCAAGCCACTCCTTAGCATGTTCTCCGGGTGTGCGCTTCTCTGAACTTGTGATCAAGCATGTGGTGAAGCTACGCAGGCCGTCTGATCTGAGGAGGGCTGATATGGGCTGGTTGTGTCCATTTGTTGGAGTAGTCCGCGATTGTGATTGTTTGTGGATCAGTGACTTGCACAATTTTGAGGGATCATGCTAAGCCAGTAGGCAATGTGACGGCACACCTTCTGCACCGGTCGGCGTTTGAGTCGGCAGCAGACCAGCGAATAAACTGATCCTCACGGATTCTCTTGGGGTTTCTCATAAGCCGGTATCTGAAAATCAGCATGTCACCAGGAAGTCCTGTTTAGAATGGAATCTCCAGTTTGTTTTTGGGAGTCCTTCTGATGTGGGGAAGAACTGGTAGCTTTGCCCAGAGATGCGAATAAACTTCGGCCCAGGTCTGGTCTGGACGGCCTGGTGGGCGATGATTTGCCCACAGCTGGGCTATCGGGAAGTCAGCAAAGAAGGACGCGATGGCTGTCCTAGAGATTCATCACCTAGGTGTTTCCAAAAATTGGTGGCTCCTTGAACAGAGCTCCTTAAAAGATACATTTTGCCCATTTGAAACATGGCTTTTTCCATCAAAATAAAGGGAAACCACCATTGACAAGGCAATGTTCAGGTGTATAATGTAAGGATCCCTGTTGAAGAGTCGTGTTTTGCTTTTTGTTTGCTTAGCTTCAAACCTTGACCATGAAGGGCTCCCAAGAGAAACCTCTACATTCGTCTTAGACACGAGATATACGGCACGGCCTATGCCAAGGTCAGGCTCCAGGCTCTGCCCTCCAAGTGAGCTCGTCCACTTTGCACCTGGAGTGCGGAACTTGAAGCGGTTAAGGGGCCAAGCGAATGACACTATGAATCCCCAGGGAGAGTTTGAGGCCAGCTTTACTGCACCGGAAAGGCGTCACCAGGAACGTCCTTCCTTGAAGCAAAGAAAACCTGGACCGGTGAGTCTCGAGCAAGCTTCTGGCTGGCTTTGCACCACCGCATCGGTTGATCGGGCGGGCAGTGGGCCCAAGCTATACTGGACCGTGGTCGAGTCATTTGCGTTTTAATTTCCATCCACTTTGTTGCCCACTGGCGGCTCAGAGTTTGCCACCCACATATGCAGCAAGAACCGCATTTTGACCCTTGTGAGGGATGCACTGGAGCCCCAAACAAGCCACCTTGCGTGGAGTGTTTGCTTGCGCGGCACATGTGGAGGCTTTGCTACTCCACCAGCTTACGCCACCCATGCCCTATTTTGACTACTCAACATGCCGGCTTTTGGCCTTTTGTGGCCGTTCGTCATGATTGCTTACGAGTGTAAAGTAGGACCTTCTTGCCTCAGTGCCACCTCCCGCAAGCGTGAGCAAAACAAGGAAGAAACAAATGCGAAGATGTGAGTTTACTAGCTCGTGGGGGGAGTGTTGGCTAAAGCCTGAAATGTATTAGGATACCTGGAGTTTGACCATGGCTATGTTTTTGTAGGGGAACACGCTTGAGAATGGTTAGTGCACATGCATCCCCATGTAAATGATACCCACCTCCAGGGTCTTCAGGTAAGTTCATACCTGGGTGTGTCGTTTTCAGGTTGTTCTTGGGCTAGGCGGCTAGGGAAGCCCACCCACTCGGTTTCATCTTGCTGGTGCTCAGCAGGGACTGAGAAACTTTATGAACCCGAAAAAAACACCGTCCAACTGGTGGTTTCCTTTAATTTAAGGGCACCCGACCCAAACCGGTGCATTCCCGACACCCGGACTCGTTGTCATTCCCTACATGTATCGCACAACCATCCAACTGGTGGTTGCCTTTAAGGGGACCCTCTAAACGGGTTCATTCCCAACACCCGACTTGTTGTCAATCCCTACATCCATCGCATAAACCATCCGTCTGGTGGTTTCGTTGGAGTTGTCATCCTACCGAAACCGCACCGGACGTCCCTTTGGAGGAGCTGTGCCTTGGCGGGAGATGCTGCAAAACCCCAACGTTTGGCCGGTGATTGCCTGCCACGCCATGAGCAGCTCGGCGCCTGCGATCCGCAGCTCCCATTGGCGCCCTCTATTGAGCTGGTTGGGTGACCTCTAGGGCGAAGTGCCTGGGATCTGGGGGCCAAAAAGGGGGCCAAAAGGGTAAGTGAGCCACGTGCTCAAATCCCGGGTAAGTGAAGGTTAGTAAGGGACGATCCCAGCCATAAATTTGTTGCGGACCTCCACCTTCTTAGTTCTTTGTATGGTTCTGGGGCGACCATTTTTGTTCCGGGTTTTGATTGTGACTCAAATCGCATATTGTTGTTTCTTTATTTATTTTTTCTTGTTTTCCGGTTTTCAGGGTTTAGTCCGGGGCTGCTGTTTAATTTAAGTTAAGTCACTAGAAGTGGGGATCTGAGGACTGCCCAGTTGCCTATGAGCTAGATGTGAATGCCTGCTGGACTCATTTTGAAGGCAGGGGTGTGCTCTGGCACATGGCTCTGGACCTCAAGCAGTCCCGTGGTGCTGTATGTGTTGTGTCTTCCCAACAGAACGCTCGCGCACCAGGTTTGAGCAGGGTATGTTTTGCAGTCGACGTTCAGAAGAGTGTCTGCGGGATTAGCAAAAGAAGAATCAGGGTGTTTGGCCTTGTGAACCCTTTCGCAACCACATGTGTTCCGGCAAATAGCGAGTGCTTCTGGTTTTCCAGCCTGGCAAGTGAGCACTGAGTTTAGTTTGCAGGAAGTCTGTGCCTCGTATCGTACAGGACTGTGGACTCTTTGTTTGTTCCATTGGAACAGCTAAGGTCTTGGAAACAATTGGCCTGTCCTGTCCACATGTTTTGCAGAACGAAGGCTTTCTTCAACTTTTTTTTGATTTTGCGTGCGCTCAATTTGATTTCAGGATGTGCAAGTTGTACGCTTGGATGTTTGCATGTGGCCATGGAACTAAGGTGATGAGGGCTCATGCACGGAACGGGCTAGAGTACATGCAAACGCAACTTAGGCAATCCTGCGTGTCGGTCTTGTTTCCAACGCGCCCAGGCAACATCGCGTTCTATTCGCTCTTGACATGGATGCCCTCTTTCTTCAGCCGAGGTGGGAAGGGCAAGAGGTGTGGGCAGGACACGATTTGGCCCCGGCACTTTTGTGGCAACCATGAAGTCACCCTCCCACAAATCAACATGGAACCTGACAGGGTCCTGGAAGACCATTTTCCTTTCAAAGGGACCCCCTGTCAGGTTCCATGTTAATGGGTGAGAGAGTAAATTGACCATTCCCCAAGGGCAAGTAATTAATTACCATCTCAGGTGTTGCAATTTCTTCAGGGGCTTGAGTAAAGGTGGCTTGTTCGGGCGGGGGAAGGTTGAAGCCACGTGAACGCACACGTTTTGCATTTCACTGGTGCGCATTTCTTTGGAAAGAGGTCCTCGTGAAGAATTTGATCGGTCAGTTTGGGGTTTTACATCCGTTGCATCCGCAGTGTGGCTGTTCAAGCGTGAAAATGTGCGAGCAGCGCACTTGGACGGTTTGTTGTTTCCTCTTGGGCCCCAAACCGGTAACCCTTGAATCTATAGGTTATCAGCCGTAGGCCCCTAGCTCTAAGCAATGGACGGTTCCCTTGTGCCAGTTGATGGATCCAGCATGCCTGTGGATGCTGCCGGAGCTAGCTCCGGCAACGCCACCGGCGGCGGTGTGCGAATGTTCGCATCAAGCGCTAATGCGCAATACAACCGCACCCTGATGAATTCCCTTCAACTGTACAATACCGCAATCTTTGCTTTTGGGAATGATGCAGCCATTAGGTCTGAAGCCGAAGCCCTGCATCAAGCAGCTGTAACGCATTTGCAAGCGGAAAACCGTGAGGAGCTCCGTGCCGCACAAAATCAGCTGCATGCACACTACGCTGAATGTGTGCAAGCCCAGTCGCATAGGATTCGTGAATACGAACAGCGAGTGAGCGATGAGTTCATGCAAGAAGTGAACTTCGCTGAAGCTAGGATAAGCCAAGTGTGTGAGGAAAATGCCCAAGCATTGCATGAAGCGGAAATGGGACGCAAAACAACTGAGTTTAGGCAAGCCATCGAATCCACCCTGGCTGAAGCCCAGCAGCTCCTCCATGAGCAAGCTGCCAAGCATGCCGATGACACAGCCCGTGTCGAGGCTACACACGCCAGAACGGTTGACATGATGGCACACCAAAACGGGCTTCTGCAGGACGAGCTTGATGAGCTGAAGAAGTATCAGAAGCAACACGACCTCCGCGAGGATGGATCGAAGCCCAAAGGGGTAGGTGATACCCGAGAGGATTCACCAGAGTTGATGACCGACGACATGAAGTCAGCTCGGTCCCAAAGGTCAATGTTGGACCCGTTGACCCATCCGTTTCAATATGCAAAGGAAAAGTTGAGGTCGCTTGTTACCTATGACGGTTACGGGGATGAATATACCCCTAGCGTGATTCCAACTGCCGAATGCGAAGCACTGCCCGCAGATGCTCGCGATCCGCAAGGACCAGCTGAAAAGCCATCAGGTAGCAGCCGATCCCCGGTGAAAACAAGTGCACCGGTCCCACCCCTGCAATTCTCTCAGGGGCCAATGTCAACTGACCGCAAGCAGGGTGGTAAGCCTCCCGGCGGTCCGCCACCTGATGATGATGGCGATGGCGATGGTGATGAAGACGAAGGTGATGGCCTTGGGCCTAACCTCGGCCAAGAAGCATTCGCCAAAATGTTGATGAAGTTAGTAAAAGGCCACACGAACGATGAAAAGCCCAGAACCCGCGAAAGCGAGACGTTGCGATTCAAGGAGATGCCAACTCCTGAAACGTACCGTGAATGGAAAACATCGGTTCGTGAGGATGTCCGCGCCGCATCTGACCGTCCAGACGAGGCTTGGCCTTGGATCATGGAAGTCTGGTCTGATCGCGAGGACAAGAAGAAGCTGTTGGAGGAGCTCGGCGAACCGGGAAAATTCGTGACCCTAGACACGAAGATTCTCGCAGCGCTCACGCGTTCAGCGAAAGGCGATCTGGCTCAGCGAATCCTAACAGCAAAGGAAGAATGTGCCAAGGAGGGAAAGGCCATGAGAGGAAGGCAGGTCTTGTTTATGTTTGACCAATATTTCAAGACCAGTGAAGAAGCCGGAAACCTCTACTCCTTGGAGGACCTGTTGCGTGTCTCGCGACACGGCGAAGGAATCATCGATCTCAAGCGTTTCCTGAATGCTTGGGATTCCGTGATCGCCGGCATGAAAAGGCCGCCGGAAGAAAAGGTGTTGAAAGACATCTTGCTTCGCCAAGTGAGAAGCTGCCATCTGTTGCGGTACGACATCGACACATATGATCGTTGCCGTGACGATGATCCCAATAAATCGTACGATTTCCTAATGCGTTGCATGAGGGATCTAATCGAGAGGGATAGGCTTCGCGAGAACCGAGAGCGCGTGTCCAAGGTCAATGCCAGTAAAGCCCCGACGCCCAAGGCTGGTGCTGCCGCTCCTGAAAAGAGGGACCCCAAGAAAAAGAGCGCACCTAAGCCGAAGGACACCGAGGAGAAGTACTGTTTTGACTTCCAGAAGGGCTCGTGCACGAGGGGGGCAAACTGCCCTTACGCGCACCGCAAGGAGCCGCGAGGACGCTCCGCGACCCGCGGCAGGCCAAGTTCCCCCAAAGGCGGTAAAGGAGAGAAAGCACCGTGTTCTTTCTTTGCCCAAGGGAAGTGCACGAGAGGTGATAAATGCAAGTTTAGCCATGCCTCCACGGGCGGCAAATCTGCCGCCGCGGCATCGAGCAGCGAGGCCAATGCAAATCCTGCGGCTAAGAAGCGTGCAAATTCACCTAAGCCTAAGCCCAAGGCCAAAGCCGCTGCAGTCTGCACCAGGTACGCCATGTTCGCAAAGCCGATCAACCCAATTGGAGTGTCATTCGACACCAATGCTCATGTTCATGAAATCCCCGCCGAAGGCGATGGTTTCAAGCTTGAGTATGAGGAACGTCAGTACAATAGGATGTTTCCAAGTGCCAAGGACTGCCCCAGGCCGACCAAAGGGACTAACAAGGCAGCGCGCAAGGCCGCGAATCAGTTGAATGCCGTAGTCAAAGCCATGGAGTATGGAGCCCAGCCCGCTTGCGGTTTCATGTGCGATGTGGAATCTGATTCCATCTCAAGCCTATCGTGTGATGAGTGCCTGAGAGTTGCCATGCCGCCTCACGATGTTCGCAAGGATGTCGAAGCGCCAAGGGCAGCCACCCCTGCCCCAAAGGGAAAGGATGTGTGGCTCATTGATTCCGGTAGTGAGCAGGACCTCATCAGCAAGGCTGCACTGAGGAATGCGTCCAAGGCAATTCGAAAACAGGCCCCGCAGCCTATTCGCCTTGTGACTGCAAACGGAAACATCACTGCTTCCGAGATCGCCGACGTCAATGTCGATGCATTGTGCGAGCCTGCTCAGCCTTACATCCTCGAGAGTTCTCCCGCAGTGCTGTCGCTGGGTGTGAAGTGTCTGGATCAAGGATATTCCTTTCATTGGGAATCCGGGAAGGCACCAACCATGGTTCGCCCTGACGGTGCTCTGATCCAGCTCAAGGTTGACGGTCATGTGCCATACATGGACTCTAGTTGTGAAGCTGAGCCATCGTTGAGTGCAGTAGCAGCATCAAAGCCAGCGCCTGCGCCAGTTCATGACGAAGGCATCGACGAAGGTGATGATCCCGACGACGAAGTTGAGCGGTTTGTGAGATCCCGCAAAGAGCAAGATCTGGTTGCCGAAGCAGGTACCAAAGAGCACTTGTTTGCACACTATCCGAAGAATCCCTTTTGCCGCACTTGCCAACGTGCCAAGATGCTTGCCCCATATGCAAGATCGAAAGGCGGGCAGGGAAGGCTCGAGACGAAAGCGTTTGGAGATCACATCATTGCTGATCATGTGATTCTCAAGGCCAACATCGAGCAAGGCATAAAAGGTGAATGGTGTGCTCTTGTGATCAAGGACGTGCATACGCAGTTCAGGTACGTTTACCCGTCGACCAGCAAAAGCACGGAGCAATCCGTTGCAGGGATCCAGCATTTCATTTCCGGTAGGGATGAGGTTGAGGTTCTCTACACTGATAACTCCCGGGAATTGAAAGCCGCAATAGAGCAGTTGGGGTACCGTCATCAGACCTCCATTGAATATGTTGATTCTTCCAAATCTTTCGTGGAAAGGGAAATCAGACATCTGTTGGAGGGAGCACGTGCGAACCTTGTCCAGTCAGGGTTCCCACTGTCGATGTGGCCATTTGCCATCCAGCACAATGCAGTTGCGACCAACATCCTGCCACAGTTGAATGGAAATGATTCGCCATGGTACCTCAGGTTTAACAAGACCTTTGATGAAGCTGAGATACCTTTCGGAGCAAAGATACTGTTCTGGAACAACCCTGCACGAGCTGACAATCAGGCAGGCAAGACTTCGCCAACATCGAATGAAGGCGTGTTTCTCGGGTACCATATTCAGCCTGGGTTCGCATGGAAGGGTGAGTTCCTCGTTGCAAAACTAGAAGGGCTCGATTACCATATCGAACATGCGTCCCTCACGGTACAGCGAACTAAGCGCATTGAGCTTCCGACCGATGAGTTCATCTTCCCGATGAGGTTGTTGAAAGACCCTGCATCTCATCCACCTGTTGCCAATGCTAGGATACGAGATGATCCTGTGCCGTTGGAACGTGGGCAAGCCCACATCGAGGAACCCGCCGCATCGGAGAAATCCGAAGCGAAGACCAAGCCTGTCGTGCCCGACAAAGGCGGCGCATTCGACCCGAGCATAATGCCTGATGGGTCACCAGTACCTGATGGCTATGTGTGGGATGGGGTTCGGCTCGTCCGTAGGAAGGCCGGATCCAAAAGGCCTCCCGATATCCCGTCTGACATGTGGGTCATGCTCGGCAGCCAGGACCGAAAGGCCCTAACCCAGCAGTACGAAGATCAGCTCCGTGCAGATGCCAAGAAGGCAGTGCTTGAGACAGCAGTCTCTTCGGAGGCCAGATCCGAGCACCCCGAAGCCGCATCGAGTGCAAAGCCGACCAGCGCCGCCCGCGAGGGCGAGCCGACATTGCCTGTGATCCGGCACGCGCCTGCGATGTCCGTTCTTCCGGAACGTGACAAGTCATCGAAGGAGCCGCATCGCCCGCAATTGCGTGAGTTGGTCAAAGAGCGAATCAAGAAGGTTGAATTTGATGTTGCTCTTGAACTGTTCAGTGCAGTCGTTGCCAGGCTTGTACCAAAAGCCGAAGTAGCCAATACGCCAAAGGCCCAAGCTGCCCTTGACAAGGAATGGGAAAACCTTCGAAAGAAAGGCACTTGGGATGAGTTCAGAGTAAATGAGTGTAGGCGCGTCATCAGAGAAGCCCAGAACAAAGGGGAAAAGGTCCACATTGGAAGGATTTTCGAGGCTTGTTACGAGAAGGGTAGCGAGCTTCCCGATGATGATCCCAACAAGAAATTCAAAGGAAGGACCGTTTTCCAAGGGAACAATGTTTACGATGAAAACTCTGTTGCAGCATTATTTGCGGAGCTAGGGTCCAGCCCAGCGTCAATGGAGGCAGCCAAAATCCTCGACGCTTTCGGGTCGCAGCCCGGCTACCGCAAGGCGCAAGCCGATGCGAAGCAAGCCTACATCCAAGCCCTGTTCAAAGGCGTTCCCACATGGCTTAGATTGCCCAAGAACAGATGGCCCAGCCATTGGAGCAAACAATACATTGACCCCATTGTTCCACTTGTGCTAGCCTTGTACGGACATCCCGATTCAGGGGGGCTTTGGGAAAAGCACCTCGAAGATGCCCTAAGCAAGCAAGGCTTTGTAAGAGTGTTGCCCGAAATATGGACATCCATTTTCCATCATCCGGAACTCGACCTGCTGCTCGTCGTATATGTTGATGACTTCAAGCTTGCAGGACCCGCCGGTAGCCTTGATAAGGGATGGGAACTGATCGGGAAGGTTGTCGAGATAGACGCGCCCGAGCCATTCGGTAGATACTTTGGGTGTCATCACATCGAAAAGAACAATGTCAAATTGTCTAAAGAGGAACACCCTTTCAATCACGCATTTGAGGGTTCTGCGCAACACGCGGGTGTTTGCTCTCAAAGAAGGACTGAGGACTACTGGGAGCATGATGAGAACACGAAAACGTGGACACGCTATCACTTGCAGCCCAGAAAGTGCCTTTTCCGTCCTAAGGAGCAAATGAGTGCATTCGCTTGCAGCCTCGACCCCCAGCGTGTGACAATCAAAGATCAATCCAAATCAAGTCCAATTTGCGATGAGTGGTCGCGTCATGCAAGTGATCGCATTTCTGCGGACACCGCGTGGTGGACCGGACGTACTGTGTTTTCCTACGGTGAGAATCAGGAAGCAGCTCTGCAATGTGCATTGCCCTCTAAGCCTGGATCAATGAGAGACAAAACCGCGGCAAAGAAAGAAGTCAAGGTTTCGAAGTTCAAAGGACCCGAAACGATATGCGATAAACCTGTTGGTTGTATGACTAAAGAAGTCAACATTGTTGAGTACGACATGTCTGATTTCCTCAAGTCATGCGTTGACGCATATTGCGAACTTGCCAAGGTGAACGTTTCTTCGCTGAGTAAGGTTAGCACTCCATTCATTGGTTCGAAGGTCGCGAGACCTGTCGTAAATGAAGAGGAGCCAAAGGGCAGGCTTCAAACGATCGCTGCAAAAGTACTAATGAAGATTCTATTCGCAGCCCGCATGGCTAGGTATGACCTGCTAAGAGCCACGCAAAGCCTTGCCTCGCGCGTGAGTAAATGGTCCACTGAGTGCGACAGCGCTCTACATCGGCTTGTGTCTTACATACACTGTTCGAAGGACCTAAAGATGCGAGGTTTTATCGGGGATAAGTTCTCTGATTGTAGGCTGTGGTTGTTCGCTGACGCGGATTGGGCAGGCGAATACGACTCGCATAGTACAACTGGTTGCACCATGATCCTGGTAGGGCCAAACACGTACTACCCACTGAATGCCTTCAGTAGGAAGCAGACAGCGACCGCAACAAGCTCGACTGAAGCCGAGGTCATCGCTGCGAATCAGGCGCTCAGAGCAGAGGGATTGCCGACGCTGTCGCTTTTCTGCCAGCTCAGCCTGTTTGGGAAAGAAGCACATGGGTATGCTCAAAAGGCAGGAAAGGCCTCCCTTGATGTGCCCGATGGCATCGTTGCTCGCATCGACCCCGAGTTGGATGAAATTCGGTACGGAAATGTTGATGCGGGCACAAGTGTAGCGAATATCAATGCCCTAACTGTGCATCTCAGTGATAAGTGGAAAGTTAAGCTGATGGAAGACAATCAGGCCACGATCACTATCCTGCAGCAGGGACACTCACAGAAGCTAAGGCACACGGATAGGACCCAACGCATTAGCTTCAGATGGCTCCAGGAGCAATTCGTGAATAGGCAGTTCGAGTTAATCAATGTTGACACTACCCTCCAAGCTGCAGACATCTTGACCAAGGCGTTTGACAGCACCCCAGTGTGGCACCATGCACTTGAGCTGATCGGTATCTCCCCCAATCGCCAGGCGCGAGCCTGTGCCACCAGTTTGCTGCTCTCCCCGTGCGCCAAGGCCGGAGAAGTTAGTGATCAGGGGGGGCAGATCGCCGCGCTATGCAACGCTCAGCCCAAGCGCCTCCTTATTGAGTTCTGTTGTTCGACGACCTCACGGTTGGGCGAATCAAGAGACTCTTCAAAGGGATGTCGTGTCATTCGGGTAACTGAAACCGAAGACGGGTGCTCTGATACATGCAGGCAGTGGTTAGTCCATGAAATTGCCGAATTTAGGAGCAAGAATCCTAAGGGTGCAATAATGTTCTACGTTTCATTGCCTTGCACTGGAGGATGCCCGTGGGGTTATGTCAACCAGCAAACTCCCAAAGGTACTGCCAAGATTGAGGGTCACATCAAGCAATTCCGATCACTGCTGAGAGGGTTCAAACGCATTCTCAATGATGTCTATTCTGATGACGTTAGAGTTGCCTTCGAACTTCCCAAGGCGTGTCGTTATTGGAAATGGCCCGAACTATGGAGTTTCTTGACTAAGTACAAGATGAACAAGTACGAATTCCATGGTTGCAAAATCGGCATTAAAGGGAGAAATGGAAAACCTATGAAAAAGCAGTGGGTCGTTGCCAGTAATATGCCCACTATTTCCGTGGTTGAGTACTTCAAGTGTGATGGTTCTCACGAGCATGATGAAAGCCGTGGTACGCATTTGAAGGAAGCCGAGGGATACACGTATGTTTACACCGATGCCGTTCACAATGCATTTTCTGAACATGCCACCATGCAGCCGTTGCTTTCGAGTGATTGTGCTGCATCTTCTTCGCAATGAGCAGCGCGACGGCTATGGCGCATCCCGCGAGGGATTGCGATCCGGCATGGAGGAGATGGATGGAGAATGTCGCTACCACTTCGGTATGCACGAACGGCAAATACGACGCTAACCTCGCCGCCACGGTCAAGGGCCTCCTCGAGACGACCTCTGCACAGTCGCTTATTCATACATGGGTGCAGGACCAACCGCACTACCTGCAATTGCTTACACCCCTGTTAACCATAAGCGAACCGTACTTGAAAGTTTTGCAGGCCCCACGTGTACCAGACCGCGACCTCCTTATCTATGTGACTGTCGCTGATTCAGGACTGTCCATGGTTTCGGGCAAGAAGCGCAAGCTTCGCAAGTACGACTTTGCGGAGCGTTTGGATGCCTCTCGCCCGGCGCGTGTCGGTGCATGGAGGTCTGAAATGCTTTGGGGCAAGGGCTTACAACAGCTGTGCAAGCGGTTGGCCGCCCTCATCGACGAGGTGCGTACCGACTACCCAGCAGCCACCATCATTCCGATGATCTACTGGAATGGCAACGAGCTCGTTGGGAAGGACGGCCTCGAGCCCACTGGTACATATCCTTACGACACCCCCATCGGAGACGCCGAGCAACTTCTCGCTGACACCAGACGGCACCTGGCTTGGACCAGGGATTTCGCGGCCCGCAAGGGCTGCGCATGCCTTGGAGTCATGACCGGCGCGAAGAGCTACCTCTACGGCTTCTCTATGATTTGGGACCGTTTCATGACGGAAGTCCGGGATTACATCATCGGCGACCCCAACAATATGTTTGTATATGTTGATGCTACACCCTTCGTCGAGACCATCGATTTGCTGGACAGGTATCATATGTGCTTCAGTGACGACAATATCACGAAGACCGTCCAGTTTATGCGCGGAACCCATCATATGTTGTACATGCTTTCCATCTTGCGCCCCGCAATGGGCAGCGTAGCCGAGCTGACACGTTCGCATGGTTGCACAATGCGTCCGATCGATGTGCTCGAGGTGCGCCACCAAGAGGATTGCACAGTCAACGTTGAGGTTCTCGCGTACTGCAAGGAAACGCTAACGAAGTGCGGCGTTTCATTGTCAGAGATGATCGGGCTCCCTTTCACCCGTGAAGAAGTGGAGTTCCGGCAGCCCCTCGATTTCGCCCCTGTCGATCCAGCCGAATTTGCAACTTCAGGTGAGCCTTCCGGTGCTGATGTTTCCGAAAGTGTTCGCCCGGCGCAAGCCGGTGCAAAGGCGGCTGCGGTGGCACAGAGGGACGAGGCGACGAGCAGGCCGGTACCACTCGACTCCTACGGGAGGAACGTGACTGGGGGCCACTACGATTGCTGGGTTTATAGCATCCATGACGGCGTGAAGTATGTTGACTATGGTGAGGGCCCCAAGCGACTTGAGATCATCAAGCAGCCTTCTTTTGATTACGACCCTTCCGTCAGGAGAATCAGCAATGAGTACCACAGCTCCCTGACGTGCATCTCGAAGATCCTCCGTGGTCGAGGGACAGAAGGATGTGGGTACGTGATGGATGAGGACGGCTACATGGACCTTGAAGATTTGGGACTCGCGCTTCGCAAGGAGCTGCGACATCCCATTCCATGGAATATTCAAAACATCATGGACATCTTCAAGCTCGACAAAAAGCAGAGGTTCATTGCGCTTGGTTGCCCGGACGCAAGCCGGTGCGGAGATGTCCCCTGTTCTCATTGGATTTTCAAGATCAAGGCCTCCCAAGGCCATGAGGACTGGCTCCAAATTGACGACTCCGGCATCGCGAAGGAGTGGTACGTGAACCCGGGGACGGACCTCGGGCGCTGGTCTGGCTGGAACGTCTGCAGCAACCCTCCTACGGTGCTCTATCATCGCACCGATAAGCGGAACTTCGCCAACATTATGCGAAACGGACTGCTTCCAGGAGGAGGTGACCAGCACGAGACAGGCAGACCTCACGTTTTCTTCGCTGACATTCCGAGCACGAACGAAAATTACATCTCAGGTGTACGCGCTAACAAGCCCTTGGAAATACAGATCGACCTCAGGATGGCCATTCGCGCAGGGCTTTGCTTTTTCAAGACAGAGAGCGATGGCGTCCTCACGCGCGACAAGGTGCCCAACTACACGATTATTTCTGTATTGGACGCTACAAATGGCGATGTATGGTACACTCGCTCCGAGCAATCGGATGCAGGTGCACCAGCTGAGGCGAACGAGGATGAATCGCAGGGGATGAAGCGCGACCAAGCAGTGGTTGATGATCGATCTACAGCGCTGGAACGTATTGCTACGACCCGTACCAATGTGGCGTCTCCTCGCGCCCCGCAAGGGGAAGCGAAGAGACAGAAGACTTTCAATCCAATGGAGAACGTTGAGCTGAATGTCGCCGCATGCCCGGTCTGCAACAACAGTGTGTTTGAGGGGCAGGTCCATTGCTCGTCATGTGGGCAGTTGTCTCCCCTCAATCCTCGGCTGCTGAAAGAACAGCAGAGGAATTACATTGTGCAGCGTTCCAACTTGCTGAAGAAGATGGGCCTCAGCACCCATGTCACAGCCCAGGTTTTGGCATCCGTGGGAACTTTTGACCTCCGCGAGGAGGATCGTAGCAGCATCATTCGTGGCTTGAACTCCCCGGACAGTGCTGTTATTCAGGAAGCCCGGAAGAAGCACAAGTCCGCTCTGAAGAACGGCTACCACTCTCTGCTTGATCGCTATGAACTCGACCTCCAATACAGGGTTCGTATGCTTGAGGTGGGCCGTCGGGAGGCGGACATGCTCCGCATGGAGTTGTGTGCAAATCTCGTCTTAGCAGCTCCAAAGCAGTCGCAAGCCCAGCGCACTCTGGGAGTTGGCCTTGGATCAACTTCGGAGTCGCGAATCGCAAGGCTCGCGTATGTCAAGACGGAGTTGGAGTTCCTGCCCAGCGAACTTCAAGATGCGCTTTCCTCTCGCTGGATCATTATGTTCCAAGGGATGCCTTACAGCCCAAGGGCTTTTATCAACGTGGTCTTCGAGCAAGATAAGCCTCGCAGCATTGGTTGTTGGAATGGCATCATCCATGTTCGAAGCAACACGTTGGAGGACCTCCGCCACGAGATGGACTGGGTTTTCAGCCAGAATGAGCGTTATGCTCGTAACTCGGTTGAGTTTTCAAAGAACGAGAGCACCAAGCACCTCGCTCGCAATGCCGCTCGCTATGCCGATCAAAGTGCTCCCGCCGCCCGCGAGGGTGAGCATTGGAGCCAAGGCAGCTGGCAGAACTGGTCCGGTTGGGGAGGATGGAATGACAGCAGCGGATACCAATCTACTTGGCAGTGGCGCTAAAAGCGCAACTGTCATGGTTTGCATGTATACAACGGTTCCCCATGACCTTCTCCCTCTGTTGTGTTTCTGTTTGGCTGCTTTGTGAAAGGCCCCTTTAACACGCAGAGGGGGGTGAAGAATTTGATCGGTCAGTTTGGGGTTTTACATCCGTTGCATCCGCAGTGTGGCTGTTCAAGCGTGAAAATGTGCGAGCAGCGCACTTGGACGGTTTGTTGTTTCCTCTTGGGCCCCAAACCGGTAACCCTTGAATCTATACCTCGGTCCAAACCTCCTTTCCTTGAAACGGGCACTGCCGTGAAATGAGACTTGCCGGCGCATGTCTTTGTTGGCCTTCCGTCCGGGATGGGACGGCTGTTCGCTTGGGGTTTAGTGAGTTTGTCAAATAGGTGTGGCTCAAAATTAACCAGGAGGGGCTACGCAGGTTTTAGACTTTGGTTCCACTTACCAGGGTTCCATTTTGGCACCGGTTTTTTGAGCCACAGCCAAATGGCTGCAGACCTGAAGGGTGAGGTTGAAACGGCAAGGACAACAACGCTTTCGGTGACTCAGCCCAACTGCTTCTTGAAAGCAGCACGACAGAGTGTGTGCTCAACCCCCACAGACCCCAACCCCAAAACCCCCCAAAACCCCCCAAAAAAAACCGAGCCACACCTGTTTCTGCCAGGTGACGTATATTTCTTTCCCGGGGACTTTCCCAAGGGTTAACGATGGATCGCTCAGGGGTCGGCTTGAACATCGAGCTCGCCGGCTTTTGCGCGTTTCTCCCATACCTCTTCGGAGTCTCGGCTTTGTACCAGCGACAAATGTTGGGCCTCCTCCAAAGCGACGTGTTGTTGTTGTTTTTGTGTGTGTGTGTGTGTGTGTTTTTTCCCCGGGTTCAGATAGGCAAAATATACCTCTAAGAGTGTCACACAACTAAACGATTTGATTGTTTTTAGTAGGTAGCCATGGGCACCCTTTGAAGACCAATTGGAACGTGGCTGGCTACCTACCATAAGAGTAAACAATAAATAGATAAATCGGCTGACATAGAGTCAGAACATAATAATACGTTCTACATGCGGGAGTGACACGGGAGACCAAGCTCTTGTGCTGAGAGATGCGTTTGGTGTTGTGTGTTTTTTCCAATAAAATAGAGACTGGTCTGTGGTATGGATTCCATGTGAATCTGCAGAAGGTATGCTATTCGTACGCTTTTGTGTCACAAACATTTCGAAAGCATGCAGATCCATGAGTATCGTGCTTCCATTTCGTCTGTTGAGCAGTCAGGCATTTGGGGTTGCAACTGTGTGCACATGTGCACATAATGCCATTTGCTCGTGTGCTTAGACATGCAGGCATGCACCCGCATCATTGAAGCGTTCAAGCGGCGCAAGGTTCTGCTTTGTAGGCCGTGCATTTGCGCTCTTGAAGTATATGATGAATATTCATGAACGGAAGATGCCAATTTATGCAATGACCCTTAATGTTATGTTTCTAGCGCAAGCCCGCCAAGGCAGTGTCAATTGGTACGTGGCCTGCCCAAGGGCTTACGTTTCAGACGTTATCGTGGTGCGTTGGAGCTTGGGCAAGAGGTATTCGAGGTGACAAACACTGGCTTTAACGAGTCGTGTGTGAAGATGTGCGGAGGCCGAAGTTGTTTGCACCTGGACGAAGTGTTGTACCGGGATGCTCTTGCAATAATTCATGTGCAGTGCAAAACTTTAGGCTTTGCTTCAAGAAGATGTGCGCCCCTGGACTTCAAAAAAGGCAATCCGTATACCACTGCGTCGCGATAGCTACTTCTTTCAAAGATGTCAGCTCGGAAACCTGTTTCATCAATGCTGATGACCTATCGGCGTGCAGGTCGTGCAAGCAATGCACTAAGCCAAGCAGACAGATGCCCAGAGCAACGAACTGAACATGAAACTTGTGGCATACCGATATATGATATATATATATATACATACTGTAGATAGATGCATACAAGCCCCGCATAGTTGAAGGAGACCAAGCTCCTCCTTTTGTCGTTCCATTTGGGTTGACACTTACAGGCTATCCCAACTGGCAACACCATGGCAAGCGAGCCATCGTGAAATTCGCGTTTGGGCTAAGGAGCGATCGCCAGTGTGGGTGTGGGCAAGTTGGCAGATCGGCTTCTGGAGGAAGGCTGGAGGGCGAGACGAAAAAGCGCTGGGCAACTAGATCCCCCAGCTAGGTGCCCTTTCTCTCCCCTTTTTTGGTTGGGAGGGTTCCCCTACTAAAATAGACTACAGAAAAAAAGGGTACCCTGATTCGAACCTCTCCACTGCAGGACCTAGGCATGAAACGGCATGAAACGGGCACGGGTTTGACGCGGAAAAGTGCGGGGACAGCCTTCCGCTGATCTTCGTTGAACGTCAATACTCAATTGTTCAGTGGGTTCCACGTGGGTTCCACGTCCAACGTCAATACTCATCATCCCAAGCTCGCGAGAGCCACTGGGCAACCGGTGGCCACTGGGCAAGTGCGAGATTGCCACATGGCTCTGCACGTTTTCTCTTTGACTCCACCACTCTGTAGAGATCTCCCGTACACAGTCCTGTCAGTCTTGAGGCACTTTCGAAAGTGCCACTCCGCAATTCGATGTGGGAAAGGGCTGTTTCAACGTCACAGATTCAAATGGCGTGTCTTCTCTGGGTTCCTTTCGACGACCAAAAAGATGGCTGGTATTGAAGAACCCTTCATGATACTTCTTATGATACTGTGGATGGAGAAAATCGTGCACCACCGAAGAGACCCTGGAATAACGATTGCCATGTGAATACCAACAAACAAATGCTTCCCACGGTTTCCAAGTGGTGCGGTCTCGGACGTCGCAACCATCCACAGTGCATTTGTGTGAAGCGATCCCAAGTGTTTCAACGTGGCCTCAGAAAGGCTTTTCCTTGGTCCGGCGTTTCGGGGCTTCTGCGTGTTTTACAAGCGGAAACTCCAGAAGAGGCCGGCATCCTTTTAGGTCTGTTTGAACATATTCAGGGTCCGCTGGTTTTAGCTCAAATATTCTGCTCCGAAGATTTCCTCCGGAAGACGAGTTCTCTTGAAAGAAAAATGGTTCTTGGGGTTCCTTCTGCAAATCCGCAGGGGAGCATTCGTTTCCAAGTGCAATCCGTTTACGAGAACTGCAGGCTGGGAGATCCCGAGATTGCGGAAGACCTTCCAAGGCAGGAAGCTGGTTTCGAGTGGCATTTCGCCGAGTATGCCCAAGTTGCCGTGAAGCAGGCAGTTGCCGTTAAGGAGGCAGTTGCCGTTAAGGAGGCAGTTGCCGTTGAGGAGGCAGTTGCCGTTGAGGAGGCAAGTATGGAGTCATCCAGAACTCCAACAAGACCTGGCAGCCTTTTTGTGTGGCACAGTCGTGTCTGGCGTTATGGGGGCGTGAGCCTTTTGGGTTTTTGTTTTCCTTTTGGCATGACCTCCGCTTGGCCAAGTGCAAGTTTTTGTTTTTTGTTCATGTTGTGAAACATGGCGCGGAAGCTTTGGTTCATATATGCTCCAGTACATTGGACTGGTATGTCCAATTCCTCAATTTACTCCAAGTCATTCATTGCGCCTGCTGGGGATTATGTGAAAGGCTGTGAACTTCAGCGGAAGTCCTGTCTTTTTCTCGGCACTGTCCTGTCAGCAGCACGTGTTGTGCAAGAGTTGGATATGCGTCAAAACGGGGTGCACTTAAACCCAACCTGAAAAGGTGGCCCTCTAAACCCTGTTGCAAGAAAAGTCTTTAGTCCTGGTGTTTTATTTGAGGGGCTGGGATGTTTCTGTACCGAGTCTGGGCAGAAGTTGTTGCGCAAGCAAGACACAACGCGCGCGTTTGTTTGTATGTATGTATGTATGTTTGTGTGTTTGTTTGATTGATTGATTGATTGATTGATTGATTGATTGATTGATTGATTGATTGATTGATTGATTGATTGATTGATTGATTGATTGATTGATTGATTGATTGTTGTTCATTTGTTTGTTTGTTTGTTTGTTTTTTTTGTTTTGTTTTTTTTTGCGTGTTTGTGTCATGGTCTGCACTTCGGGGGCACAAAGGCGAATGGAACGGACAGACAGCATGATAAACCAGCGGTGTGGGTACAACAATCTCACAAGCTGCTCAAGAGGCTTCAAGATGACTGGCGCGCAGGAGCATCGCGAGCAATCAAGAGGTTTGCGTTCCATCATACAGCCGAAGTTAGGAGGTGTTTGTGACACAGCCTGCAGCCACTGCAGCCTAGGCATGCGCGTTTGCAAGTAACAGCATTGCCTTTGGCGGATGTGTTGCCGGACAAACGGCATTGCCTCTAAGACAAGAGCCCAGAGAAATGTGGGACCATATCTTGCCTTTCAAAATGTTGTTCATTTGCGTACGATCTTCACATCCTCTTTTATAACTATATCCCCTTTTCCAACAATCGTGGTAGTTCCTTTTCAAGAGGATAGTGCGCAAGGTGCTTTTCAAGAGGATGGTCGGATGGTCTTCCAAAACCATCCTGTGCACTTCCATGCTCGGAAGGGTCGGATGGACAGGTGTTGCCTTCTTCGGGCCCGCGATCTGCATGATCCTCAATGCGACCATCGGCACATCCTTAGGAGCGGGCGGAAGGTGAGAGGTACAGGATTTCAGCATGGGATTAGCGGGCTGGCTGTGTGTTGCTTGTTTTTGAGAGTGCTTTTTGTCCCCCGTCGCCATCCTGTCTCTGGGACAATCAAAGTCCGAACCTGGGGTTGCTCCCAGGGGCGGGGGGTAGAAATGATGCAATTCGGCCTGTGGTATGCGGTATGAAAGACTAGGAGTTACATGGGGCATCCAAATTGTTTTTGCTTTTTTTCCTGACGGGGTGGTATGGAGGTGAGTTGATCTGCGCGTGGTTCAGATTTGCCCCGTGGCCATTTATGTATTCTGTGCCGGAGGTTTGATCTGCAGCAAGCGCGAAGCTCTTTTGCTTGCATGGCGATGATTGGGCCGTCCCGCTCATCGCCCACAGCTTTGCCAGAGCACAAGTCATATTCTTCGAGGTCGCATTCAGAACCAGGGGTTTGTGAAATTTGCTACCAAGCTCTGGACGTTCCTTTGGCGCTGTTTTGTAAGAGCACAATATGCATTTTCGGGTCGTTTGCCACAACCAGCGGTCACACCTAATTAGCTGTGGCTATAAGATCACATGGCATGAGGGGATGATTCAGCCGTATTTTTATTTGCGTTTACGAGACGGGTGTTTTTTTGTTGGGCTTCCAGGGTTTGCCTCAACTTGTGCAGCCATGAAAACTGACCTAACGGCGGGGCCCGCAGGTCCATGGGCCATGGACAGGGCTTCACATGGCTGAGAACGGTAGGTTCGTGAGGGACTCTCCAAGTCGAAGACTCTAAGGGTTGATTCCCCATTCTCTTCACCCATCGTTCTCTTTAGAAACCACACATTTTCCCAGGGATTTGGCCTGTTCTTTGAAGAGAAGGATCCCTGAAGAGAATGGGGAAGGTACAGCTAGAAAGACGTGTCCAGGCAGCACATGATGAGTTAAACACTGGCGACAGAGCCACACACTGCTCAGGCATGCACACATAACAGATCGTCACATTTTCACGAAGCTGCAGACAGCAGATACAGCAAACTCACATATTGCGACGTTTCAGCATGAACGCAAGCCACGCATGGTGAGGGTTCCCTCCAAAATGGTGGGTGTTCCCCTTTAGAACCCCAACAAAAAGGGGGGTACCTTAAAAAAAGGCACCCGGATTTTACGAAGGTAACCTGAAACCTTCCCTGGGCTGCCGATCCGAAGCGTCACGACTTTTTTTGCGCAAAAAAAACGCAGGAACTGTCGGTCAGGCCGGATCCTTGGAGCAGAGTGGGTGCAGTGCGGGAACCTTCAGCTCATGACCGCAGATGATTCAACCCCTGTAGATTAATATGGAGGTGTCCCTGGAATTTTAATGAGTGGGGATTTAGAGTAAACTTTTGCAGGGGGAAAACCCCCAATACAACCTGAGTCTGCCCGGGACAAGCTTGACTTGTCGCTGAGCATAGCTTGACATGCTGCTGATTGCTGTTGGTTGTGAGCGTACAAGAGGCAATGCAGTCTGGTAGGCAGGTCTGGGGCTGCTAAGGGTGTACGTCTCCCGTGAAAAGCATGCCAACATCCTCAAGTCACTTCTCAGCTCGCCGGTCGGCCCTTGTGTTTTAGGTCGTGATGCCACCGAAGCTCATACGGCCCACCAATCCGAGTCCTGGAGTCTAATCTGAGGGCCCATACTTGACTGCTCTTGGGCAACGGATCTTTAGACTTCAACTTTTGTGGGAAGTCAAGGAATTGGTTTTCCACTAAACCCACAAAAGGTTAAACTTTGTGCGGCACGTTCAACAGCAACCAAGCATATTATGTGTCATTAAACTTTACAAGGTGTGGGGCTTCCTGCGGTGCAGTTCCTTGACCATAGGAACGCCTGGCTCGTAACAGCTCGTCCGGCAGGCTGCTGTGATACCATGGGAGATCTCCCGGTCAAATGGAGAGTTCGTTATGAAGTCCTTTCATTGGCTAGGTCCCCGAGCTAGGTGCCCTTCTCTCCCCTTTTTTTTGGGGGAGGGTTCCCCTACTAAAATAGACTCAAAAAAGGGTACCCTTTTTCTAACCTCTCTACTGGAGGACCTAGTTGACATCACACTTTCAAATTTTCCTTCAGTGGGGGGAGCGTCATGTACCCAGTTGCCCAGTGGTGCCCTTTTTCTCCTTTTTTGCAAGGGTTCCCCTTTGAAGTCAACCAACGAAAAACAGCATGCCTTTTTTCCCATGAAAATCCACTGGGCATCTGTGTATTTGAGGGAGGCTCCTCAACGGATACGGAGTGCCTTCCTTGGCGGAGATCCCGCAGATTCGCGAACCCAAAACATCTCTAGGGGTTGATTCCTTTTCCATTATTTTCAGCCATCCTTCTTTTCAAAAACCGATCGCCATTTCCCCAGGGATGTGTGTGGTTTTCTAGAAAGAAGGATCCCTGGCAAGGATGGGGAAGTTACCCCTAGAACATTCCCCTTTAAGACTCACTTTCCCAAAGCCGACGTTTGACCTTTTGGTGTCCCCATTTGGGTCCATTTTAGTGGCCCCAAAAAGGTGGTAACCTTTTATTTCCAGCTGGCAACTGAGAAGAGGAATCTCCTTTGAGAGGAGGGTTCCATGCTGCAGGAGCCCTGCGCAAGCGAGTGTCTCCGGATTCATCCAAAGGGTTTCACATTCTAAGAAATGCAATGAACTCTTCCCATGAAAGGGTTCCATTCAACCTCCCCCGCTTTTTTGTTTCAATAACCTCTTCCATGCTCATCCTTTGTTTGTTTTGTTTTTGACAGGTTTTGGAGGCGTCTCGAATTGGACCACCCCCACCCATCCCATCCCCATGCCCCGCGAGCCACGTGCTCAAAACCCGGGGATTGATGAAGGTTAGTAAGGGAGTATCCGAACCGTAAAGGCTGCGGCCGCCTTAGTTCTTGAAGCATGGCTCTGGGCGCTCCATTTTGGTACCGGGTTTTGATTCTGACTCAGGTGGGGCTTCTGGTTCTGGCCACCGTGCTGAAAGCGGGGGACCGCGCCGGGCTCTTCTGCACCCACGCCGATTTGAGCCCCCGCTACTCCGGGGCACCTCGGCCTTCGACCCCTGGGTTACCTTGCTATGGGGGGTGGTTGGGTCATGAACTCCTCAGGGGTTTCTCAGCCAGGTCCCCCAGTAGTGCCCTGTTACCCATTCTTTGGGGGGAGGGTTCCCCTACTAAAATAGACAACAGAGAAAGTTGGTAATTACCCTTATTCTAACCTTTCTACTGTAGGACCTAGTCACCATAACTTGGGGGGGTTGCTCAGGATGGTTGTGGATTCCTTCGCTTTGTTGATAAAAGTCATAAGGTTTCCTGGTCGAGCCATGACTATCCGGAACGATGGAGCGATCGATCCGGTCGCCCTCAAAATGAGCAAAACGTGAGGGTCGAAGATTGCCTCGTTTTCCCGGGAGCTTCAACCGTTCGGGTTTTGTGGGAGCAACCTTGGGAGCAGGTCGAAATGGGTGCATGTGTCTCGAAATGAGTTGGAAACCAATCAAGATGGTGGGTTCAAAGCCGCGGTTGCAAATCAAGGTGGTTGTTGGGAAACATTTTTCATTTTTGCTTATTGCGGTTTAGTGGGAAATCCCCACTTAACCGCTAAAATTTATTTTTTGCTCCCCTTCCAACGTCAACCAACTCTATAGGAGGCTTTCCAAACAGTTGGGTCAGAATGGATGGGTCTGTTTCATTCATGTTCTACGCCGTTCTCAGCCAAGTGGAAAGGGAATCCACGCTGAATCCGACCAACCAAAAAGTAATGTTCCTTTTCTAACAGGGTAAGCATGAACCACCGCGGCTTGCTTTTTGTTTCATGTTTGAGTTGGTGTGCTTGAAAACAGCTACATTCCCTTTGGGGTGGGGGTATGTCGGTATTATTATGCCCAGAACAGCCAGATCCATATTTCTGCTCATGGTGCACATCCTATCTCTGCAACTTAACTTGTCCAAAATAACTTGTGCACCTGTGAGCAAAAACCCTTGAGCCATGAGCGGGCGAGGTGTATATGTAGATATACACAATAGGTGTTAGATCAGTAGCATGCCAAGGAGCCATAGCCGAAGCTTCTGTGTGAGCATCATGAGGCAATCGGTCGTTGAGTCCAAATTGAAGCTCAACATTGAAGTTATACCATGATACTTCAGCTGTGCCACGCAAGTGGATGCTGGTGAATTACCAAGCCGAGGATGTCTACTGTTACCCGTTCGCTTCCCTTTAAGATAGCCATAGCCAAACAAGGGGGTACCAAGTCCAAAGAAATACACACCCATGTTATTAAAGACATTTCTGCCTGCTACAGTTTGGCTCGGTGGATGTGCTGAGCGGCTGCCTGAAAGTTGATCCTTCGCGTTCGCTATAGGCCCTGCTGGCACTGTCTTCCACAGCAGGAGCGGCATATGGCTGGGTCAAAAATTGGTACCCAAAATGGAACCCTGGTAGATGGACACATGGACTAAAACCTGCGGTCCCCTGGTGGCTCAATTTTGACCCATTCCCTGGGCGGAATGTGAGTTGAGGCATCCACAAAAATGCACGTGAGTTGAAAGATGTTTTTTTTGTTTGGGCCCAGCTTTTTCCTTCTAATGCAACCAGGGCTGCACATGGGACAATGGCCCATACAGGCACTTGACTCATGAAGCAAGATCCAGGCGGTCTTGTCTCGGACGTCCAGGCTGTTTCAGCTGTGGTGTCACACTTGTGTGTACATCCAGTCGCCCGCTGGGCCAAGGCAGATGCCGCATGTGCCGCTTCCAGTTTCATGGTTTCCGAACAAGGCAGTGGTTTATTTCACCCAGGGAAAAGGCGAGGGACAAAGAAAGGGACTTCGGTTTGCCCATTCACCAGCGAGCAGAGTCTATGTGGCAGTGCCGGATCCTTGAAGCCAAGATGTCGCAGATTTTCAGGTTTAGAAGTCCTTCTGCGAACTGGGGAACCCTGGTATCGGTGCTGGAAATACATAGCGACATGGGCTGTAGAAGTATTGTTTGGGAGGGATCCCTGGATCCCTTGTTAAACTTTGCTGAATCGTGCTACTTGGTTCTGGCTTTTTTTGCATGACAAGTAGCTTGGCGGTGCGCAGCCTTTTAGGTCTTTGGTTGGCTTAATGGGGGGTTCCATTTAGCACACTAGAAGTTACCCTCCCTTCCACTAACATAGCTCCTGCGGGAGGGTACCTGGAAGATCATTCTCCTCTTCAATGGAGCCTTTGTCAGGTGCCATGTTAGTGGAGCGAGGGTAAACTGTTAGCAGAGGATCTGAGGACAGCCCAGAGAAGGTGGTCATCCGCGAGAGACCTTCCGGGCGTCGTTCAGGAGCCATCGCCCCCATTCCGGTGATTGAGTACATCGGGCAGCTGATCGACCAAACTGGGTCGTTTGCCGTTGGACTTTTCGCATCTTGGACGAGATATTCGACAGGGTTCCTTTCGCCCCAGGTCAGGCGATTCGCCACAAGAAGTGACAACCCATTCAGCTGGGAACATCAATCTTGCGGGGGGGTCAAAGAATGATACCTGCATACACAGGCATGGTGCAGGCAGTTAAAGCTAAGATGCACATACAATTCTTCATTCTTCAGCTTCTTGTGAACTGCAAGATTAACAGCTTGTCAGGCTCCACAAAATCTGGCTGCCCTCTCCATTTGCTGCAAGCAGCTTTGCAGGATCTAAAAGTCTGATGTTGTCTTCAGCTTCTTTTCCTGCCAGGTTAGCAGATTTCAGGCTGAAGCAGGCAACGAACCACTCCGGCAACCAAGCACCAGGCCACCAACCCACCAACCAGGCCAAGCAACCAACCAAGGTCCCCCAGTGCCCTTTTTCCCTTTTTTGGTTGGGAGGGTTCCCGGTACCCTTATTCTAACCTCTCTACTGGAGGACCAAACACCAGGCAACAGCCTTTTGCGTCAAAGCGCTGCAGGCGCCGGTTGCTGTGGCGCAGATCCTCGGTGGGATCATCTACGCCGCTCAGCTGAGTCCATTTCGGGGCCACAAACATAGATTATGCTTTTCTCCTGTTTGTTTCCCTTTCACTCCCCAAAAAGCGTACTACCCTCCCACCAGCTAACGTGGAAGTGCACAGAAATTGTGTAGAAAGACTACATTCCTTTCGGAAAGGGCTTTTTTGCACTTCTGGTGGGAGGGTAAATGGATTGTCTTTGTGGTTTCCCGTTAGAAACCACAAAAGGACCTACTATCTGACTTGCCCAACCAAAAGTATGGACACATGTCCATGCAGTTTTCCCAAACACATCAACAAGTTGTTCAGGTGAGTTTTAAAGGGGATAAGGACTGTGGTTAAACCGCCTGCACGGGCAAGTACACACATGGTCCCAAAGTGAGTTTACTTATGCTTAACTGGGAAATGTACTTGTGGTGAAGACGCTTGGACACAAAACGCACGCACGCACACCCTGTCTTCTTTGCGAACGAACAGTTGCTTAGTCCTTGCTGGCACCCTCTTGCAAGCATCGTTTGACTTCTGCTGCGACCGTAATTAGGTGTGTTGCATGCTGTTGGCGCATGTCGTTTCTGTTGAATTCCAACATGCACTGATCCGATTGCATTTTTTGTCCGTAGCCCAAACTTAGCATTGTGGGCTTAGCTGGCATCATGCCCTTTACAGCCACGAGAGCCTACAAATGAGAGCGCTACGCAGCGCCAGATCATGGCAGAGTTGCATGCAACCTTGGTGGATTGTGCCCGTGCCATTCTTGGGCCCAACATTTCATTGCTGTGACTCATACCACAGCCCACTGCGCAGTAATTAGTCAGGGGGTGTTCATATTGCGAAAATCCTCACCGCGGATTCTACTGGACGTTGTTTGCAGACAGGAGGAATCGTTCAAGCGGCAGAATCGGGGAACCCCGGCCGGTAGGACGGGTTTGGAGCTCGAAGTCCGCCGGCAAAGTCGTCCCAGGTCACCACGGCGAACAACGAGCGCCAGAAATTCGATGAGCTTTAAGTCAGAACTTGACCTGGTGATCCACTTCATTCCATTGGCGTCCTTTGGTTTGTGGGAAAAAAAGAAAGCCAAATGTTTTTTTTTAAGCAACCAATTCGTGGGCCCCTTGGGAGACACACCCATATGGCATGTGTGTGTGTATGTGTTTTTGTTGCCCTGTTGAAGGTTCAAAGGGAGACCGTAAGGAAAGCCACATGTTCGTGGGAAACCCCGAATTAGTTTGACACATACTCGCAGTAGCTCGCAGTTAAACACATGTTACATGGTCTTGGTGTATTACAAAGATCTTTTGAAATCGGTCTTGGCACATGAGAGATCTGTTGAACACGTTGGGTGGTCCATTTAACCTGCAACTTAGACGATAGCGTCCCATGCAAAATTCCTTTGTTTCATGTTAAACCGAAGCCATGGGTCGGAAGACTGAACGGCTCCCACCGCATGCCACTCTTGTCCCCACGAAGCTTTACGGCCAAAACAAGGCGGGTTAAGGGTCAGGTGGGTATTTGTTGCACTCAAGTCGCATAGTTAGGTCCCCCAGTAGTGCCCTTCTTAACCCCTTTTTTGGTTGGGAGGGTTCCCCTACGAAAAAAGACTACAGAAAAAAGGGTACCCTTATTCTAACCTCTCTACTGGAAGACCTAGCCAAGTCGCATAGTTAGGTCATGATGTTGAAGAGAGCGCAACCTGAAGCCGTTCTATTTCCTTCAGATTGGGGTTGCGTCCAATCCCTCCGACTTCAATTCTCATTTCAGACAACTTACTGTGAAAACATGGGACACCACGAAAATATTAAACCTGTTGCTGTGCCCCAACCCACCCGTGGAGTGCCTTCTTAATTTGTCCATGGGACCCTCTTTTTGCTTTCCCTTGAGACGACAAGAAGAGAGTCGTTCACCGGGTCTGAGATCAGCTAACGTTGCTTCCAGCATGATGATTCAGTCGCATGTATTGTCAGTTCCGCTGCCTGGCGTTGGATCTCAGAGAGTACTTCTTGGAAGAAGATTTTAACGAGGGTAACAACCTCCGCTTCGCTTGCAAAGATTTACCTTTCGGCCATTTTCCGTGTTGCCTCAACTGTCGAGTTGCTGGGCTTGAGCAGCCGAGAAAACAACGAAGAGAGGACTGCAAGGTGTCTTTTATGTCGCTCACAGTCCAGCCGGCAACAGCCATCTTTTCTCAATCGTGCGCAAAGTCTCTAGAATAAATAGCTGACACTGCCATGTTTCATGTTGTGATCCGACCAAGAAAGAGGTTGCGCACGAAATTTCTGCACAGCTAAAGATTGCATGTGCACGCTTGCGCTTACGTAGTGTCCCGAGCGTCGAGAGAGCCTTCTTCGGATACTGACAACATGCTGCATGTGACAATATGGTGGATCGCCTTTTCACGTGCTGTTATCTACGCAAATGAAATGTAATGTTCGGTTTGAATCATGTTTCCTGGCTATACTGTTGAGCAACCTGCTCCAAAACTTATGTAGTTGAGTCACGAGATCCGAAGAAGTCATCAGCTCGTTGGGCGTTGCAGCACTGCAATTGGTTCCCAAATACCGACGCCATCAAAGTTGCGTCTCACATCGTTCTGGCTGCACATCTGCGGTGAGAGCAGCATGGCGGGACTATAGTTGCAGTCTGCAGATGCTTTCTTGGGTGGACAGGGAACACAGTGAACAAATATGTTTCCTCGATTATCATATTGACTGCTGCCTTGGCTGGATGGGATTGCGACCTTGCTGCATTTTATTCGTGCCGGGGTCTGGCACACGGATCATGCATTTGCAATCGGGGGGTAATTTGAGAATCCTAGTATAATGCTGGGTGAGTCTAAAAGTCATTGGCTTCTTCCATTTGATTTTCCCTTGTTGGTTTTGAAAGGAATTTATCGCTGCTGGAAATACTTTCATTTTTCCCAGGGGTCTTAACCAAATGGAAGGCTTGGTTTTGCCTTTTGAGTTGTTCTTTTTCCCCTAGAACCGCAATCAAGCTGTTCAACCAGGTGGATGCTAAGCTTGTTTTCTTTGTCATTTCCAGCTCCGAAATCGGCGCCCGATGTTGAAATCGACATGCGTGTTTCATGGAATCTCCGGGGGGGCTATGGGGGGTGGCTATCCCTGGATAATCCCAAAATCACCCAAGGACAAGCCCTTAATAAGGCCTTATTACGGGCTTCATAAGGGATAGCCCCCCCTCCCCAAGGGGGGTCCATGAGTGTTTGAACTGCCACGCTGGGATCCGAGGGAGAGGTTCGGCCATGATCAGTTGGGTGCACCGCAAACTTGGGGGTTTTAGCGTCACAAGGTAATTTTGGGTCCAGCTAGGTGCCCTTTTTTACCGTTCCTTTTTTGGTTGGGAGGGTTCTCAAACTACTAAAATCGACTGCAGAAAAAACTTGGTACAAAATTATTCTAACCTCTCTCCTGGAGGACCCAGGTAGTTTTGGCCCAACTTAGCCGAATTGAAATGAGCTTGGACACTACTCAACTCCTACTCACGAGGCATACTAATTCCGAAGTTTCGATTCATGAGGAATGAATGGAATGGGCTGGGTGACATCGATAGATATCAGGGAAGCTGAAACCTTCAATCGTTTGACGGTACATTTCCCGGGGACTTACTCGCCTTGCGAAGCCTCTCGCTTAGCTCGGTGCGAGCCGCAGCTGCAACTTTTCGTTGCGGAGAGAAAAACGGCAGGGCTCACAGGTCGCATCTGGAGATGTGTTCAGAAGGTGGCAGTCAACGGTTTTCTGGACATGCGTCGGTGATTCCGAATCATCTTGCTATGAGAGTGCCGAAGTATCCACGGGTCTGTTTACGCACTCGACATGTACATCACCCCAAATTGCTGAACTCGGCTGTAGCACCTACCTGCCCAGCAGCACAATGCAGTCCTACTCAAATAAGCCAACAAGGTTTGCTGCGAATGTGCCCCAGTGACAGAATTGTGATGGGGATTTCCTGGACAGCTCAGACCCATTCTCGACTCTGCAGGCTAGAGTCGCTAGGTTTGGGGTTTGTGTTTTGCAGGTATCCCACCTCGAGTGGTTCCTGCAAAGTGCAATTGGAGCCGATGGTGGTGTCATTCGCCAGCGACAGAATGTGTGTCTAATCAAGATGGTGGCCCTCATGAATCCGCTTCGAAATGAGGACTGTTGAACAATGATGGTTTATTATATAAACCACGACTTTGGGCCCTCATGATTGCCCATGATAAACCACGAATCCGCCTCGTTCTTTCAGCCAGGCGGCGTTGCTGGAATGCTTTCTGTCCTCCAAGGAAATTCCGGTGCTGAGGGCACTTGCAGAGGCGGCATTGGGAACCAGTTGGCGGGTCAGAGGGTTTTCCTTTAGGATGAGGGCCCCACAATGGCCTGCAGTTTGTTTGTGTTGTTCATTCTGCTCGTTGGCAACTTTGCTTGATTTGTCTTCACACGGCTTCTTTGTCCCGTGAGGTCCTGTTGGTGCCTTCGCGGCAAACGCATCAAGCAACAGACCATTCTGCCTCCCTGCCGCCTAATGCACATGCACGGGCAGTGAATCGCCCCAAGTTTCTGCAAAGCGGCGAGACACGATTCCACCTATGAGGAAGTTCCGGGAACATGGCTCGGGAGAATCGTCCAAGGTTCCGACCCTTCTCGAGTAGCCTGACGTGGCAAACGCACTTTTAGCCAATGGAAAGCGATTTCTGTACCGCAGTTGGCGTTGACCAATTTAGTCCATGGACGAGCTTGGCAGCTACTTTAAAGAGCAGGGTTGTGGAATCAAGGGGTTTATTACCACTTCTGTGATACAAGGGAATCTCCCCCTGTATGTGGGGGGTTAGTCTTTGGGAAGCCCTTTTTTGTTGCATCACAGAAGTAGTCATTTCCCACAGAAGTAGTCATTTCCCACAGCCCTGGAAAAGCGTGTTCTTGACAAAGACGGTGGTGCTGACAAAGCGTCAACCAGCTTAGTCTGTGGACCACAAGCAGCATCTACTTCAACGGAAGGAGTGCACGGTGATGCTGGTGGTGTGAACCGATTTGCTTGGCCTTTTGGCCGGCGCTGAGTTCGTTTTGGCATGGTTTTGTGTCCTGTCAGCCGCTGTGCTCTTAGTGGTTTCGAACTGATGAAATCGTGAAAACTACACACTATTCCGCCTCCCACACCTTGCCGCACAGGTACGGACTGCAGTTTTGAATTGCATTGATTGCTTGCAAGGAGGCTTCAGACTTTGAGTTGCCTGTCTTCACAACGACAGGGTGAACCACCTTGGAGCAAACCGCAGGCAAGCAGCGGTGACAGAAAAGATATATTGTTGCAACGTCAACGTTTTCAATGTTATTGCATAGATACATTCTGATATGCCATTACCTGGGTCCCAAAAAAAGCTACCAGCCTCCATCAGGTCAGGGGGTGCTCCGGGTTTACCCTAGCACATATTCATGTCAAGGACTCTCGATTCAGATCTGGTCTCCGCATTGGCCATTGTTTGACATGATTCGATGATATTTTATGATAGAAACGCATTGCTCAAATGCGTATGTTGCAAATGGATCCAAGCCGTGCAGTTAAAGGCATTTCACGATTTGCATTTGCACTTTGACAGGAATATGTTTGAACCTGGCTTTTCAGGATCCAATCGTCCGGTTATCTAGCAACGAAAGGTGTAAGGCGTCCCTCCCCTCTTCGATTGCCTTAGGATGTTTTGATCTACTCTGAATGCCACCTGGTGGACTTGGACGTGTCCACGTCCATTTGAAGACGAGGTTTTCTGGTCCCCTTGGTTTTGAAGGGAATCGATTTCACATTTTGCAAATAAGTGTGTTTTGTTTTTTTTAGGGGGCTTAAGCAAATGGAGGTCCAAGTGTCGTTTGGAGTGAATCTTAAAGTTTGGGGGGAAGCACCCTTCGAAGAGTTCATTTAGGTGTCCGTGTCAAAGGTTAGGTTAGTCTTGAAATTACAGCCTTTCCAGAAATCGGAGTGTGCCTTATTGCCCTTCATGTTATGTTTCGTTCTGGGAGCCAAGAGGAAACTGGCGCCAGTTGCGCGCAGTTTTTGGGAAATACCCAATTTCCCTCACTATCGGTTTTCTCAAATGGCTGTGAATCTTTAAACAATCGAACTGTTGGCTGGGCACAAATCATGTCCGAAAGAAAGCTCACACCTTCCTTCCGCGAAACCGCGAGACGCGAGGCCTGCAATGCGCTGTGCCAGGCCATCGCATTGAGCCACAACGGCGTTTGGCAGGAGTCCGGATGGGTATGAGTCAAAGTTGAACAAAGAAGCAGCTGTGTGCAATGCTTGTTTTTGTTTTTTTCTGTCTTTCCCAGAAATCAGTCTATTATTTGCAAAGACGCAGCATATGGACAAACCACCGCTCAAGGGCTACCTGACTTTTCAGAGGAATCAGGCATCGCCCACTCGGATCACGCATGCGCTTTGTACTCATGTTGCCAACTTAACCTTCAGAATAGCACACATGTCAGAAACTCGATGGTTCAAAGGGACTCATGGGAACCAGTCCTTGGTTGCATTTGCCAGGGCCCATTTCGGGGTGTCTTTCTTTGGTTTTAGTCCACGGCGGGGAAGTCACATCTCTTGGCTCTCTTTCTGGGGGCCCCTTCTGGCGAGCGAAGTCTCCCCTCGTGTATCTGACAACTAGATCCCCCGGTGCCTTTCTCTCCCGTTTCTTTTTTTGGTTGGGAGAGTTCGGGACCTGACTAAAATAGACTACAGAGAAACAAAGGGTACCCTTGTTCTAGCCTCTCTACTGGAGGACCTAGTACCACTGTGTTGTTCTCTAGAGCCGCCAACCACAGAAAGCGCAGGCTTCTTTTTTTGGTGAAGACAATCTCCCAACAGTTCGGATGCACGTGATGTGCGGTTTGATCAAAAGGTCCTTTACATGGGATGACCATTGGTTGAACAACTACTAACAAAAGATGATCTGTCCCGCGTGGGAAGCATTTCCCATGCTCAAAATTGGGGGCCAAAGGGAAGATTGATCAACACCCACAGGCGAATGGGCCTTCTATGGGGATGGGTCTGTACTCTGCATAACCCATGTATAAACACTAGAATTGGGGGATGTCCATTTGGGGTGCCATCCCACCAATTAACATGGAACCTGACAGGGACCCGGTCCCGTTAAAAGGAACATGGTCTTCCAGTACCCTGTCGGGTTCCATGTTAATTGGTGGGAGGAACTACGGCGCATCATATTGTGCACACACAAACCGCATATTTGATATGTTCTCCGGAATGCAACCTGGACTGTTTTTTAAACCACAAAAGCAAAGATTGAGGTGGCGAAAACGCCCTTACGTTCTTTCATGACGAAGCCGCGGGGTTGGTCAGAGTTTCTGAACGGAAGGCCAGCGGAATACCGGGCCCGCGGATTCGCAGTTCGCGAGAGGAGCTTTTGAGTGCCATCGGCCGAGCGTTGAGCCGCTCGGCTCGTGTGGGTACTTGGCGGTTTCGCGGCTTTTTAGGAGAGTGGTACTTTTTTTCCTGGGAGGTTGGCTTTTTCTATACAAGGCAATTATGTCCAATGATATCTCAACTTGGTTCTTCTTCCTGTCTAATTTGTTTTCGAGGGTACCCGTTTTGGATGGGTTGAAAGGGAAGCCAAAAGGAAATAATTATTAGAATAGGTCCGATTTCTATTTTGAGACAAGCCCAGTCCGTGATTGCTGGGAGGGTTTTCCAACATAAAACAGTTGGACCTCCCCTCTTAACGTGCTTGGAAATCCTTGCAGCAACTGCCCATGTCCAATGAGAAGCAAAGCGGCTTGGGGGCATCCGGGAAATCAGCCCTTTATGACCATTTTGATACGACAAACAGGTTTTGATCGCTCAGGGCGTTTTGGTGCCTTTTTTGGTGAGTTTCTTTCCGGCGGACTTTTTGTTCGATCGCAAGCGGTGGGTCGCAAGCCTTGGGCTTCATAGCGACAACAGATAAAGCCACACGCCTGGTGCATGATACGAATGAGACGATCCGCAAAACCGATATCGGTGCGAATCATTGTCGCTTAGCAGATCCATTTCTTACCTGGGTTGGCAAACTTTAAAGTTTGTTCAGCCTTCAAACAAAGTACCAGACATTTCAATTTTCACCTCTTCTGCCAGCCAACTCAGCATGTGAGGCGTGTCATGAGCTTTGATAGAGTGGCAACAGCTTCTGACACATATGGCTCATTCACCCTCCACGAGCTTTCAGAGGAGTCTCTAGGTTGTTTGTACCTGGTTTCACGGGATATCGGGTAGCTACACCGAAATCCAAATTCTGTTTGGCGGCTTTACTCAAAAAGGAATCGATCCCAGGGGTTCCAACTTTATTTTTTACCTTTCGGGTCACACCACTGAGTAAATCCGGGTGAGTCTGTTCGGAGGGACCCTTTGCGTTGCTTTGAAGGGGAATCTTGAGGTCACGGGACTACTGGGAATATCTCCCGCATTGCCAGGCTTAGGTTGCCTTTTTCCCTTTTTGCTTTTTGGTTGTCCAACATTTACACACTTTTTTGCAGGGGGGGGGGGGTTCCTAGTGGATCAATTTAGCTGGCTAGTAGCTTTTTGCTGGTTGAGAAGGATATTGCAAGCAAGTCGTAAGGTTCCCTTGGTTACCTAGGTTTACTAGTAGTGCCCTTTTACTCTTGTTTTGGGAGGAACCCCCCCTACTAAAACAGACTACACTAAAAAAGTTGGCACCCTTATTCTAGCCTCCAAAACTGGAGGACCTAGTTACCTACTTCAGAAAAAAATATCCACTGCCGGGCAGGGCCTCCCAACAAAACCATCACTGGGAGGCGTTTTTCGGGTCAACGTGCCCAGGCGGCGAGGCCCCGCAACGCCGAGTGGCGCTGGAACTCCTCGCCTCCCTGGCCGGGTCACCGGGTCACCGGGTCGCTCGGGTCTTCGGTTTCGGTGATTTTCATGGGTGACCGAAGAACGGGACCGTGTTTTGGTCGTTTCAGGGTTTAGGGGTGTAGAGGTTTAGGGTTTCAGGGGGTTTAGGGTTAGGGTGTCGTGTTTTGGAGTCATGACCCTTTCAAAACGGGGTCCTGACAAGTAGTGACACCCGTTTTTTGTCGGGGTCATTTCAGACTCCAGCTGCCTTTTCCTTTTGTCTTTCTTCGCAAAACTTGGAGCTGGTACACTTTGCACCACTGGTTTTTGGATGTTCAATCAACTTTGGGCCAGTTTACTGGGAGTCTTTTCAGAGGGGATGTGAGGGAAATATTGTAAGCTCTGTGTTATTGTGGTTTCCTAGGGCACAGAAAGTAACAAGGGGGGCCCTTCCCAGGAAGAGATTCCAATCTCTAGAAACGAGGTAAAAACAATTTGAGTTGTAGACTTATCTTTCTGGGCATCCAGAAAACAATTTGGATGTGGTTTTGTGATAGGGTACCAAAAGAGTTCTAAAAAGGAACCTACAGGGGGGAAGAACAGGTGAAATCCACAAAAAAGCGCCCGTTTTCTCGAGGCAGAAAGGGTACCCTTCAAAAAGAGACACACATCTAGGCACACAGCACCTGGCAAGAAGCGTCGTACTCCATGGTGCGAGACCTTGTCCAGGCGCCGACTGAATCTTGACAGCCCAGACCCCATACGCCCATACCCTTGATTTAAGAAATCTGCTGAAGCCCTGACCATTTGCGGAAAAAAGGGACCAGACTTCCACAATGACTCAACGAGCAGTACACGGTGAATCTCCGGGGTAGACTGTGTGGGATGACCATATCGGGCACCCGCAGGTTTTCTTGGCAAACGCGGATTGTCTCCGAATGGCACCCCAGCACTTGCTTTTCCTTTTGCTTGCGGCTTGCTCTCGAAACCACCCCCGCACCCATGACTTCGACGCAGAACCAAACGAGAAATGAGGACGGGATATGGAACAACTCAGTTTGTGTTTAAACAAAAAAAGCAATCAGTCTGTGTAACAATAAAAACAAAATGAGGGGAGGGGGACGTGCTGGAAGGCGCGATTTGGTTTCCGGCTGTCAGTTCCCTGAGGTTCAATCCATGGGGGCGCGGCTCCGGAGCCACTACCCGGAGATCGGGCAAACCTTGGCAGCGGGGGCCCCGGTAAAAAAAAGAAGTGGGACGCTTGCCTCCATTTGCTCAACAATATGTTTTACTGTTGGTTTCAAAGGGAAATTTTCGAAACTGGAATGTGGAAACACTTTTTTGCCTCCGAGCCACTTGTTGCAGCCATCGCAACAGCCTAAATGCTTGAGGCCTCATCCAGCCGGAAGCTTGGCATACATTTCTGTTCTCCAAGAGGCCAGGTATATGATTGGCTTCGATGTATTGGGGGCGGTTCATTGCCTATAGGGTCCTTCAGGATCGTGCCCTTTTACCGTTTCTTTTTTGGGGGGAGGGTTCCCCTACTCAAATAGACTTGAGAAAAAAGTTGGTACCCTGATTCTGACCTCTCTACTGGAGGACCTAGTTGCTCTAAACAGGGCAACTGATCAAAGGAACGCCACCAAGCCGGTCCGAGGCAAGCGTCAAGGATGTGGACCCCGGCGTGCGAGTGGCCGCTCTTTCTGTGGCGGGGACCCCCGGTGTCGATCACGTGGTTGAGACACGTGCCACAAGCAAGTGAGTCCGGTGGGTCGTTGGGTGGTTGGGCTGCTTGGCTGCTTTGGTTGTTTGGCTGATGGCTTGCTTGCTGGCTTGCTTGGTTGCTTGCTTGCTGGGTTGGTTGGTTGCTTGCTGGGTTGGTTGGTTGCTTGGTTGCTTGGTTGCTTGCTTGCCTGCTTGCCTGCTGGCCTGGTTGCCTGCTTGTTTGCTTGCTTTGTTTGATTTGGCTTGCTTGCTTGCTTGCATGCCTGTCCGCCCGCCTGCCTGCCTGCCTGCCAGCCAGCTTGCTTGCTTGCTTGGCTTCGCTTGCTTCGCTTGCTTTGCTTGCTTCGCTTGCTTCGCTTGCTTGGCTTGCCTGCTTCCGTGCTTGCCTGCTTGCTTGCTTGCTGGCTGGCTGGCTTGCTTTGCTTGGTTTTGGTTGCTCGGTTGCTTCTTGGTTTGCTTGCTTACGCGCCTGTCTTGGTTGGTGAATTGCTTGATTCGTGGACACATTCAAGTACTCTAGACCTCCCAAACTGCATATCTATAAATTATATATATATATATGTATAATATAGTTGCTACTTCGTCGCTATACGTACATAGGATCAATTGGCTCAACTTGCTGGCCAAGCTGCTGCGGTGCAAGAATGCCTGGTATGGTGCGATCTCAGCCCATCGTTGGGCATGTTGTTTCTTGCCGCACGCGTACGGCATTGGAGTCACAAACGCTTCTGGGAGGACATCGGTTGGGAGATTTAAATCAGATGCTTCGAGCTCAGAAGCTGTCAGCCAAACGTTATCAAACTGAAGCCGAAGCGCTGGTGCTGCCCACATGCGTCGTGAATGCGTGCGGGTTCGGCCACGAGCAGGGCTTGTTGGGAAGGACTCATTATTGTTTAATGTTGGTATTTCAGGTTGGACCCTTTGTAAGGTGATGAATCACCATAGACTACGAACACCAAACAATGATAGGTGAGCCCAAGCCTTGCATCACCGCAAGTTTGAGTTGCCAACTGGTATTTCTCTGCTTTGCTCCCAGAGTTTATTCCGAAGCAAATGGAACATGCGCCCTGCGACCGGCTAGGTCGGAGTTGCTGCTTCCTCATGGTGCTCGACACCTGAGGACCAATACATAGGTTTGCGCACGCACCGTTGCGATCATCCGGGGCTCTCTCAATTTCCTGTGGAGGTTCAAATGTTGAAACCGCAACCAGTGGCCCGCTGGCCCTGGTACGGGCTGATGTCCTCCTTTCAACCGGCTCCGGCCGACTGTTCCTGGGTCCATTCGTGAGAATTTTTCGGGCCGTCGGCTGCAGGGCTGGTGACAAGCGAACTCGGGTGGCCAATGCAAATCGGGATTAGTCTGGGTCCAGGAGGGCTCCATTTTTTGGTCTAGCTGCCACTTAGCTTCACCCACTTGAAGAGGACAACCATTTGGTCAATGGTATTGCACTTGTTTGCACAGCTTGGACGGAAAGCCTGTCCTTCAGGCCAGTGGGCATTGGACTCCTGATGTGGTACTTTTGATGTGATAGGTATTGTAACATGAGACATATGTTGTGTCCAAAGTTTTGGCTACAGCCATGGCCTTTCACATATGTGTTCAATGGCCGAATCATCGCCAACTTTCAGGTCATTGGGAAACGTGTCCTTGCCAGCAGTGCTGTGCCTTGCAAAGGCACACTCAGCAAACATCGCAGGCGTTGGCCCACATATTTGCCTCTTGCGAATCCGATGATGGCATTTGTTACTGCACACGTGATCATGACATGTGTAGACAAGCGCGGGGCATGCCATGATGCTTGTCCATGACTCTCCAATCGCTATGGCTCCAACACTGATGGCCACACACTGCTTCAGAAGAATGAATAGCAGCCATTGCATTCCTCATCAACTCATCATTTTGGTTGTCATTCATGGCACCTTGACGCGGATGTAGAGTCCTTCCCGGCGATATTCCACGTTCACAGCGCTTTGCACGGGGCAAGAATGTTTGGTTGGCGCTCTCACTTCAAAACGAAGGGCTTGTTGCCTGGGAAGAATGTTTGAAGCTCCGCAAGTACGTCAAAGCAGGCGTAAGTTTCAAAAAGTCAGTGACGCTAAAGTACTTGTCTGCTTTTGACATGTTTAAGCGCCTCCCCGGTCAAGCCATGCACGCATTGGATCCCAGCGCAGATGCGGTCTTGTTCTGCGCCGCAACTCGGCGAAAGATGCATTTGCGAGAATTGGCTGTGGCTCAAATGTACCCAAAATGGCCCCTAGGTAAATGGAAACAAAGACCAAACCCTGCGTAACCCTAGCTCTTAAATTTTGGGCCACACCCAATTGACTTCAAGAGTGGCGGTGAAAGTCTTTGGACCGAGGATTCCCCTCCTACCAAGGAAACAGAAACATGTGTCTCATGTTATACCAAGAAAGGACTGCGCGCAATCAAGCAAGATGAGCGCGACTGAGTTGAGCCTGATATAGAAACCAGAGATACGCAGGTGGGCTGTCCAGGAGGTATCTTAATGCAACGTACCCGGTTTTGTCCGCTAGAAGCTTGGGTTTGTATTTGGGAGATGAGCTTCCGAGGACAATTCGAGGCACATGACTTCTACCAAAAGCAGCTGCTGTTGCTTTCGCTGGACAGAACCTTCCAGCAAGGTAAATGGTTTTACCTTTCATAGAGCCTGATCACTTGCAATGAACTGAACCAAATGCCGGGCCTTTGGCACCCTAGGCTTGACGCTGCATGGCGCGGCCGAGGCTTGGCTTCAATGTGGTGTCCCATGTGCCGAAAGGAATGCAGTTGGACAAAAACGGACGCTGCCCCTAAATCAAATAGCCCAAAAGGGTGCCCTCTTGCCCATGACCACTGGAGATCTGGCGATAGACCCAAATCGGATCTGATTTAGAAGCATGAATGGGCAGTGGCATGCAAAGTCACGTTGAGTCACTGTGAAATGACCTTTGCAGAGTTGTCCAAAGGTGGCCCAAACAATTTGGGAGTTCTGCTGGTTTACATGATCCAAACAGGGGTTCCCATGTTTAGATGCACCCTCAAAGTGCCAAAGCACCAATCCAAAACACCAAAGTCAGTGACAAGGGGAAGTTGCTTAATTACGTTTCTTCTTCTGGTCATGACATGTTTCAAGTGGTACCCCCAACCCCCAGTTCTAATTGGGTATTAGGGGTTGAACATTATTCCTGGCCCCCACATGACGATGGGTGACTTTCCCATGTGAGACATATCAGCTATTTGGTGGTTTCCAATGGTTGCATGTTCATAAACCCTTTTGATCAACCCCGATGTGTCAACAAAAATTGGGGTGACCTAGTCCCCGACTGTGGGTTTTCTTTTGACCCATAAGATTCAAGGTGCAGAGGGGACACCTCAGTTGCCCAAGTTGCGAATCGACCTTTTGATCCGACCTTTCGTTTTTTGTTGGTTCCCAACATGTTTACTTCCATTTGCTGAAACAAAAATAGGTTATGTGGGCTTGAAAGGGAATCTGTCACTATTGCATACTATCGCAAATGTATTCTCATTTTTTCCAAGAAGGCGAAAAAGCCAATGGAGGTTGAGTGAGGGCCAGTGGTCCTCACTCCCTGGGTTCCTGGACTTTCTACTTGTTGACCAATGCACTCGATCGGAAGTGAGCGCCCCATTTTCGTTTAAGCAAACAGTCCCAAGCAAATTGAGTTTTTTGTTGACTCCCTTTTTTGGTTAAGCAAACAGCTGGTCCCAGAAACCAGCATTTGCTTAAACAAGATTGGTCCCATTGGCTGTTTGTTCAACCGCGATCTTTGGTTGAACACTGGGAGTTTAAACATGGGGTGAAACAAACATGGGGTTTTAGTGGAGGTTTTAACAAACCACCCCATGGGCTTAGAGCCATCATGGGTCCCGGATCTGAGGATGGGCCGATGCCTGGGGCCGTCGAGTCGGATCTCTTCGAATGTACCAGGAGGGGGGGCGTGCAACGGGCTTGGGGGCTATCGCCCCAGTATCTCAGTTCTTCAGTGGCCTTTTTTTTGGGTGGCGCCACTAAAACTGGCCCAAGCCCCAAAAAGGGTTCCAATTCTTTTTGTTTGCAGGGTCACCCCTTGTAAAGATGTTTTAGATGGGTACTTGTCTTGTTGTCATTGATACAGATGTTTTTGTTTGTCTTGTTAGTATGTTTGTAGGTATACTCTATGTCGTAATGTTGACCCCATATATTCATCAACCCCAGTTTATGTGGGGGTGTTCCCCTCCAAAAGTGGTCTGATTCCCCACTAAACCCAGACATGGGCACCCCCCTATTAATAAACTGGGGTTGATGAATATGGGGTCAACATTATGATCCTTGTAAATGTTAGCGGTGGTACTGTTCTTATTGTTGTCATTGATACTACTGGTATTATTGGTCTGATTTTGTTCATATTGTGATTTATATGACACACTCATACATCTACCGGTATGTAGTTATACTAGACCTGAAGAACACTCACAACGGCACCCCCTCAAGACCCAACCTCGACCCACATGTCCTTCCCTGGGCTTCTGGACCCCGGATTCGGATGTAAGCCTCAGTGCAGTGCGGACTCCTATGCCCAGGGGCGCTTAACAGGCTCTCTTCCAAAGGATCACACGCGTCTGAAGGGAAACTCCTTGAGTTTCGGCGCCTCAAAATCAGGGGAGGCCCAGCGGCCCAGGGTCCTGTGTTGCCACATTTGGTTTCGCGTGGTCTAAATGCAAGCCTCATGGGCGTCTCTGCTTGGAAAACGGGATCAACTGTCCCTTTCAAGGCCCTTTTAAGGGAAACCAACCCCTTTTGTAGCGTCCTTATTGGCCGAGTTTAAGACCTGCGCTGCGTTTCCCCGCGCAAAACCCGTGGCTTGAGCTAGGAGCCTCAACTCGCTGGCGAAGGCTTCGAAGTGGAAGGCCAGCTTGCAGCTCCTGCGGCTGCTCGGCTGTGAGAAACGCGATGCGCCGTGTTTTGCTTTGGGTGCTAACGGTGGAAGCCATGTGGGGGTGGATATTTTTGGTTTAGTATGTGTGTGTGTGTGTTTTTTGCTTGCCAGGGTTTTTGCTTTGGGTGCTAGCTGTCCGTATGTGAGCCACAATCAAAACCCGGGGATTGATGAAGGTTAGTAAGGGACAACCAGAAATAGCTGCCGCCTTCTGAATTCTTTACATGGCTCTGGGTAGACCATTTTGATACCGGGTTTTATTATGACTCATGATTGGTGGTTGTCCAAAAGGAAGCCATACGGGGATGCAGATGTTTGGTTTACTATGTTTGTGTGTGTGTGTTTTGCTTGCCGGGTTTTTTGCATTGTTACACAGTTGTTGGTTGAACGAACATGATTGCCGAACATACAACATGCAAACTTTGGGGCTTCCTCCTGCAAGCAAACAAATGCGAAACGCCACGGCAAGTCTCTTCTCTTCCAGCAAGCGCTGCCGTTGATGAACAGTCGATGAGGTTGCATCAGCCTTTGCCAAGGGCAAAGGGCTCAGCACTTTAACATGATGCAAACGATTGGCTGAACTGATTATGTTGTTTTTTGTTGTGCATTCACAATGAGATTCAGAGCGAGAACACGAGCTCACGGAACTGTCGGACGAGCCATGTGGTGTAAAGGCAATCATGGCAACACTTGATTCTTTAGCTAGCACCCAAGCACCGAACAATCCATTCAATCACAGCGCAAGTTAGCATCACCCCAGTACAAGCTTACGTGTCATTATTATGAAGGCTTCTGTATCAGCGTGCTGGCCATGTTCCAAATCGAGCTGATTTCATCGGCATTTGTTTCTCAACGAACGCTGTGGGCTCCTAGTCCAGAGGGAGCTTGGAGGGCAGGTTTCGGAGAAGTTGCAGGTGCTTTTGAGTAGACTTGCTGAAGCTTCTGGCGAACTAGTTTTTTTGCGAAGTGTCCTTTCAACACAGCCCACTGGCACGTTTTTACCTTTTAGTTTTTTTGGCGGCCATGTGTAGTATCTGTGTAGTTTATGCTTTACCTTTCACTTTTGCTTTGTCTTTGAACATGCATACTTTTACTAGTTCCCCGTCCCCACCCCCCACCCCCCACCCCCCACCTCCCACCCCCCCACCCCCCCACCCCCCACCCCCACCCCCCACCCCCCCACCCCCCACCTCCCACCCCCCACCTCCCACCCCCACCCCCCACCCCCACCCCCACCCCCCACCCCCCACCTCCCACCCCCCACCTCCCACCCCCCACCCCCCCACCTCCCACCCCCCACCTCCACCCCCCACCTCCCACCCCCCCACCCCCACGAGCCCTTCGGAGGCACGCGAACCATGGCCTGGTGCGCCTGGACGCCTTCGCGTACTGCGCAGCGGCCAGCAGCTGCCAGGCCTCCCTCCAAAATCAAAGCTGAGGGATAAGGATGGCAGTCCACACAGAAAAGCCGGATGATGATGATGATGATGATGATGATGATGATGATGATGACGATGAGGATGAGGCGAGGGTGATGATGATGAGGAGGAGGATGAGGAGGAGGATGAGGATGAGGAGGAGGATGAGGATAGCCGTTTGGAGCATGGCCTGAACATATGGGTGTGGCTAAAGATTAAACGATCGGAGGGGCAAACCGCAGGTTTTGGTCCATGTTTCCACTTACCAAGGGTTCCATTTTGGAATTCCGGTTTTTGAGCCACAGCCATATGTAGCAGGTTCGAAGATGTGACGCCAGAACTGGTGCATGGCAGAGTTGATCTTGTGTCATGCGGTTCTTTTGGAACTTGAGCGAAGGGCGCCCAAACATGGAGTCTTTGCCCACATGAGAACAGCTTGTGTTGCTATTGATTGGCACGCCAAAGTCAGCACGTTTGATGGTGAACAAACCAACAAGTTAGACTTTGTATGATTACCAGCCAATTGATCAGCCAACTTGACCCCCTTCATATTTGCCTGCATTGGTGCCAATTTGAGGTGTGGCAAGGACTCTTGCTGGTGAGGTGGACTCTTCCGGCAGATGGTATCAGTCGATCTGAAAGTTACTAGGCGGACCGGAGCGGAAGCTGCTCCTTGCACGTGGACAGCATGAGGACAGCGCCATGAAGGTAGAATAGGTTTAAGCAATCCATGCAGGGATGTGTTGTTTTCCTTCTTCTTGCCAACTTTTGATCCATGGACCCATGAGAGTAAATGTGGGTAAATATTCCATGGAATCGGATTCTCAGGCTGGGTTTGAAGTTTGAGCCTTCCTTCCCTTGTTTCAAACATAAGGTGTCCTTTTGATGGGACAGCTATTGATTCAAAGATCCTCTTTGATCTGCATCCAAAGTCAGCTTCAATCCAGACAGCCTAGTCGCATTTTGTGTCTGGCAGCCAAACCACTACTTGAGTACCCTTCCTCCCGGGAAGACCCTGGGAAACACCTAGCCCCCAACCCCCCCAACCTTTGTTGGGAGGGGACCCATCCTCCTTTCCCATCACAGCAATATTATTATTATTAGTTCTACATACTACCTCATTGACAAGACCTTCTTTAGTAAGGTTGAGATTCGAGGCTGGAATGATTCGTGTTTGAATTACACCAGCACCCATTTTGCTGGTGTTGCATTAAGTCTTGTTTTCTACCACCCCCCGCATCTCCCCGATCCAAGAACCACAGGAACCTCCGCGCTGGCGCACTTCCCTGGAACTGTGGCGAGTCTGCCGGGTGAGCCGCCTCCAGGCCTTCCCAGATTTCGAGCGACGCCATCTTCTCATGGACATTTGTTTTTTTTGGGGGGTCTTTTTTGGAGGGCATGTTTGTTGGTTTTAAAGGGACACCAAAAGGGAAAAATATATTTTTGGGGTTCCTCCCCTGCGTTTCCGGATCGCTGCCAAACGTATTCAAGCAAAAGGTACATTGTTCGAGAACGGACAGGTTGTTGCTCCTGCATCAATGGGGGCAGGTTGTGTGTGTGTGTGTGTTGTGTGCGTATGTCTTGTGTGTGTGTGTTTGGGAGTTGAAGTGTGTGTGTGTGTGGTGCGTGTGGTGCGTGTGGTGCGTGTGTGTTTTGTCTGTGTGTGTGTTGTTTGTGTCTGTGTGTGGGTGTTGTTTGTGTGTGTGTGTTGTGTGCCATGTGTTTGATACTGCCTGTCCATTGATAGTTTGACGCCTTCATTGAATACCAGGTGGTACCAAGCCCAAACCAAGAGCACGGCCAGCATGTTTCAGCCAGCAGTTTTCTCGGACTCCTTCTTGCTATGTACGAAAGGAAGAAGCAAACATAGCTAAGTTCCCAAAAGCGGCCATGAAATATGTCACCGATGACACGGGGATTTTGCCTTTAACATACTATGTGCGCACACGCCGCCAGCACGGTCAGCTAGGAGCTACTGCTACTGCTACTGCTCATGCCTGTTTGATGCGGCTTCTCCATCTGAGACTTTGTGTCCTCTTGGGGGGGGTTGCTGGCGCATGGCATGGCCAGCAAGAAATCCGCCTGGGGTATCCGGAAGCAGGTGCACCTAAGATCCCCTCACGAATCGGCTTCCAGCAGACATGGTTCTGCGCATCACCCTGAGTGCACATCAATGATGTCCCTCTTCATGTCATGAATGTATGCTTGTTCCAAATGCTAGCGCCCAGCGCTCCCACGGAGGAGATGCAAGAACCACTGAGATTTGCAAGACTCGGCCTCATACAACACAAGCAATTCGCCAGGCCAGAAGCGCATATTACCTTCGTTAGACTAGATTCCGATGATTGTCATGTGTTGGCCGGATCTATGGATTCAACCAGGTGTTTTACATGTGGCCCGGTCTACACTCTGCGTGGGTGTGCGCATTGCCCAGCGCTCCAGCAACATGTCAGCTTGCCGGTGTGGCACCTGCGAGCCATGCAAATGATTGTGTTCTATCACCGGGTACTCTGTTTGGGCTGTGAATGTCAGAGTAGAGCCGAAATTTAGGTCTTCAAATATGCTTAAGGTTGCATTTAAGACATTTAGACCAGGGAGCCAAACAGGAAGCGCACACTTGTTCAATGACTTTGTACTTCAGCCGCTGTGAACCTACGTCAGTAGAAACTTTCACGCTTTGGAAACGAAGCAACCCCCAAGATACCAAGCTGTCACAAACACGAGCAGCGTGGCTGGAGCATAGCAGCATTGCGGGTGAATGCATGTGGGATATTGGTGATTAATTTTCACAATGTCATGGGTGCTAAGCAATGCTTGTTCATTACTTCGCCTCAGGATACCACACAAATATTGCTGTTTGGGGACCTTTCCAGACTGCCTGTGTAACACCAACAGTGAAGATGATACCATTTCCAACCCATGAAGACACGCCAGACGTGAGGCCCCTTGGCCGCGGGGCTGAGGTACTGTCGCATGCCAAGCTACAGAATGAACACAAGGTTTAGGACCCGATCGCGCAGCTTCCCGGATCATAGGTGTTCTTTAGTGTTCTTTTGATGGCTAGTTCGGTTCGAAATAGACAGGTTTTGTCGGCTTAGATGGGTTTCATGCCCCATTTACCAGAGAGCCCATCTATTGCTAACCAAAACTTTTGTGCATTTTGCTTGGCTGTTAGGACTTTAACTTTTTGCCAACGAATGGGTTTTCCATTAAGCCACTAAAAGTTAGTCATTTTTAGCAGGGGAGCAAATTTCGCAGCCGAGAAAAGGTCACCTATGCCCTGGATCCCCTCCTTCCGCTCCAGAAAAATCGCACAGTTGGACACTGCGCTGGCTGCCGCGGCCAGCAGCGCTATCGCCCGGCGAAGAGAGTCTCAGTGGCACCCGTTTTCTCCTTTCTTTCTTTTTTTGGTGGCTGCCCGACTAAAAATGGTCTTCCCCAAAAAGGGTTCCCTCTTTTTTCCAGGGTCACTGAATAACTGAGGAGTGGGAGAAGGTGGTCTCCTTGGACGTGGAGCTCAGGACCTGTGGGCGCTCCGAATGTCGAAGCCATGGTCCCCACTGACCCCCTGCAAGGGTGAAGGTCACGGGGGGAAATGGCGCCGGACCTTTGTCTTGGTTGAAACAGCCCGGATTTCCGAATTGGTGAAACACTTAGAGGGATCATTTCAGCAACCCAGCAACCAGTGAAATGCATTCCGAATGTCAAGGGGAGAAAGGTCCACAGACGATGGACCCTGATAGGCTGCAATCTGGCAAAATTTGTTGCGCACGGCTATGAAAGGGTATGGCTGTTGTTTGCGCATGGGTTCAAAGGCCCCAGGGATTCTACGCTGATTCCAGTTAATGGTAACCACGCTTGAAACACCAAAAGCACATTTTTCTGGTGCCAATAGTCACCGGGATCCGGGTCGGCAAAAACGGTGCTGGCTCAGGTCGAGGGGCGGAACTGCTGGGCGCAAAGGGGTTGGTTCCTTTTTGGAGGCTCGGAAGCAATCCCCATTTTTGCTCAGTTGTTCAGTGGCACCCGTTTTCCCTTTTTTTTGGTGGCTGCCCCACTAAAAATGGTCTTCCCCAAAAAGGGTTCCCTCTTTTTTTCCAGTGTCACTGAACAACTGAGTTTGGGAAGGGATACTACTGGGGCATTCCACCAAACATGGGCTGCAAAACTTCTTCTTTTTTGACACATTCCTGGTTTGCTTTGCAGTTTCCGCGACATGGATCCGTTCCCCCGTTGGCCAGTGGATGGATTTGGACATGTCTTAAAATCAGGGACCCCAACGTATCGATTTTCCGCAAGGTCGCCTCAGAAAGAAGACACACACACACACCCCATTTAAGTCAACCCCAACATGGCGATTCTCCCTCGGGCAGCCTCCCCCTGGGTTCATCCCTACCTATCGCACCAAGTAGATCCAGGGAGAGACTCCTATAACGCATCCAACTGGTGGTTCCGTTTAAGGGGATTCCTGGGTTCATTCCTTACTTTCCTACCTATCAGAAATTGAACAACCCTTATAAACCATCCAACTTGTGAAATTTCCGATAAGGGCATCTCTGGGTTCTCTCCCACATTCCCTACTTCCCTACCCATCCCCCATGGTTTCGTTTAATAATTTAAGGGGACCCCTGGGCTCATCCCTACCTATCGCACCAAGTATCCCTACCTATCGCACCAAGTATCCCTACCTATCGCAGCGAGTCATTCCTTGGAGGACTTTACGCCTCGGCGGGTCCGTGGGCTTTTGCAGCAACACGCTGCAGAGCCTCCGACACGACTGGCGCAAAGCGCTGCAGCTGGCAGCTTGGGATTCGACGGCCGGAAGGTTATTTCGAGTGGCTGGCAATCCGAAGGTGTCCCATTTGTTGATTTCCCAACATACAAACGTAAGGAGATGTTCTGTTTTTCCAGAAAACTGATAACCAACAGGGGGTGGGCTTCCCATGGGTCATTTTCTTCCATGGGTTACCAAATAGACAGGGAATGAGAAACGGAATGACCCCGAGGAAAACCATCCAACTGGTGGTTGCCTTTGTTCGGGGACCCCTGCAGTCATTTGCTACTGAGCACCCACAAGTTGTTCTTGTATATATTTGTTTTAGCTCGGCCACGTCCTTCACGGTTGACCAGCACAACTTCGCGCATCATCTATCGTAGATGATGAAATTGTGAATCGTCTCCTGCTGCTGAGCCAAAGCTATATCCAGTTTTAATGTTTGCTTTGCCCTCAGAGACGACCTCCATGGCAAGAAGGATACCCTCAAAACACACACCCCTATTGGAACCTGCCGAATGCAACTGGTCCAGAAGACCTGACAAACTGCGGGTTCGAACATCTTTGCGGTGATCGGAATCACATGGGGCACCCTCACCAATTGTCCTTTCTGAGGGTACCCTTTTTTGGTTGGTTTGACGTGCCTTGCCAGATTCTCATGTCAGTTGAGAACACAACACATCTTAAATATTGTGGCTTGTATGAGAACGCATGCATCTTAAGGTGTTGCATATAAGAGCAGACCGATCCGTATGTTTTGCTGGGACTGAGCTCACACAGCTCCTGAGATGGGATCTGACAAATGTCAGGTGCTCGTACCCCCGGAATATGCACAGGTCCACCCACAAGACTCTACCTAGTTCCCCCAGTGCTGCCCTTTTACCGTTTCTTTTTTTGGGGAGGGTTCCCCTAGATAGACTACAGAAAAGAAGGGTACCCTTATTCTATCCTCTACTGGAGGACCTAGTTGGTGTTTACCATTCATAGTATGGCAACTCCTCAGATCGGCAACTCCTCAGTTTGAGCGGCAAAGAACAAGTTTGGGCCTTTGTTTTGACAAGCGGGTGTGGATCAAAATTACCCCACCTGGATATGGACTGTTTAAACCATCCTTGTTTTCATTTACCAGGGCTTGCCACATGTTGGGGTTAGCGTCTTCTTAACCACCGAGACACCATGGCTGAGATCTGAGGTGGGCCTTTCGCTGGCTGCCAACGTGCGCCCGGACCCTTTGTTGGGCAACGGGCTGCTGGCCGCCTGTGATGAAAGTTCCGGCGAAGCCGTGCTGCGGCAGCTGCCAAAGATGCAGCTGCAGGCTGGGGGTTGCGAGAGAGAGCTGGGAGTAACCAAACTTCAAGGAGCTGCAGCTGCCACGAGTTCTGTAAGGACACGGTAGGTACACACATCGTTTGCAGAGGAACCCAAAGCATAACTGCCTTCCTTTGTAGAGGGACCAAATTGACAGCCAGGTCTTTAAGCACGTTTCCTTGAACAGAGAAAACAACAAGTAAAACAACAAAAAACGACAACTAGCAGGTGTTCCCCACCCCCCATCTTTGCTTCCCCCAACAAAAGCCATAGATCTTTGCACGTTTCAAAAACAAAAAATATCAGGTGTTCCACCTACTCCCCTCCTCCTTTTTTTTCCAAAAAAACAGCCCTGGGGCACGCCAGGTGGACGTGGTCTCCTTCAACTCCGTGCTGAGTTCTCTCAGCTGGCATCGGGGCTGGGCGCTGGTGCAGCGCATGCGCAGCCAGCTGCAGGTGGGCCCCGGGGGCCGGGGCCGAGGGCTTTGGCTTGGCGCTCAACGTATTGCGCGGTCTTCAAGTGCTTTTCTAGGGGTTGTTTCTTTATTCTTGTCGAAAGGCGATAGATGGAGAAACAACCCCTAGAAAAGCCAAGCGCTTGGTCCAAGCCCTTTGTTGTCCAAGCTCGAATAGAAACAACGCTAGGGTAGGTAGAAAGGCGCTAGATGGACGAGTCTCAGGAGCCGGATGCAGTCTCCCGGAACTGCCTTTGCGCCGTCTCCGATGGATATGCCTGGCGCTGGGCACTTTCCGCGGCGTGTTCGGCGGCGAAGGCGGGAGCGACACCTGTGGGCGGCGCGTGGATTTCTGTTGGAAGCTTGGTGGCTCCCAGCTGGAGTCTCCATGACCCTGACAAAAATGGGGTCATTACCCAGAATAATGGGGTTGACCCATTTTTAAAGGGTCATGGAGACTCCAGGCAGCCATCCGGTTCCTTAGCTTTTTAGCCTTTTAGTGCTTAGTGGCAGTTTCCGTATTTAGCCCACTAAAAGTTAGTCACTTTTAAGCGGGGGATCTGAGGGCAGCCAGGAAGGCCCACCGTTTTTGGGGGGTCCTCTTCTTGGAGCTGGTGCCTCGTTTTTGGCTCTGAAGGGAAGGAAACCACAGCTTTGGGAGGAGGTCCCCCAAACAAGGACACACGCATTCCTGGAGGTTTCCACGTTTTTCGTTTTTTTTGTTGACTGATCTCTTAAGCCAAATAGGTGTTTTCGTTTTGCGATTGGAATTTAGGTGTTGACTAATGTTGACTAATTTGATTAAACATGAAGCAAGCATCTGAACCGACCCCCTCAAAAGTGGAATTGGCAGAGATTGTGGGATCCGGGTGTCTCTTAGAATACGGAAGCCCAAAAAGAAACAACACACCAACCATAAAATGGGCAGACTATGGCTATGACTTTCAAGAGTGGGACATGAACATTCACCTAGTTGTGTCTTAAGATAGTGGCCCCCGCCAACAAACGGGTTGCCCTATGGTTTCCCAAAAAATGGTTTCCCTATGGTTTCCCTATGATTTCCCTATGGTTAGTTCCATGAAACCCCACCCTAAAGAATGTTTCCAATCTCCACCCAAGGCTCCCCCAACAAAAGGAATCCAAAGACCCTCAGCCCCATGCACAGGAGGGCCTCAGCAGTGCTGCCGCGGGCCTCTCACGAATCGCCAGGCGGGGCTCGGTGACATCTTGCGGGCTGCTTGGCTTGGTGCCCCAGTAGTGCCCTTTTACGCTTTGTTGGGGGAGGGTTCCCTACTAAAATAGACTACAGAAAAGGGTACCCTTGTTCTAACGTCTCTACTGGAGGACCTAGTTAGTTTTCCTTAGTTCCCAGCATCAATATACAATATATATATATATATATACATAGCACACTGTATCCAATGTAGTTGTGAATGCAGACCAAAGTTCAGTATTCTGGCTTATGCCGCATAGTTCCCAGTATACCTTGTGGGTTTGCCATCTATGCTCGGGCCAGCATATCCCCGTCCACATGTTGTCGAACCTGTGAGCGACGCACTTTAGACATGTGGGGGTGGATCACCCAGATATCCATGGACCACTTTTCCCATTTAGTGGGGCGTATCAACGTATCTTATTTTTTAGCAGTTTTGCAAACCAATGGTCATCCCATGGAAACCTAGACTCTCCATGACCCTTCAAACATGGGTCCATGACCCCGTTATTTTTGGTAATAATCTTTTTTTTAAGGATCGTGGAGACTCCAGGATGGACCTTTTGATCAACCCATGTTTCCGCCACGGCAACAGGGGCCTCTGCAAATGGCGGGCACGAAAAGTCGGATGGCCAGAGCCTTCCCCTGGTTTGAGGCTCACATCTTTCAGGTTGGCTTCGAACAGAACATAAGGAGGACCGCAGACATGGCTGTGGGTCAAAAATAACCCCAAAAATGGCACCCTGGCAAATGGAAACGAGGACTCAAACCTGCGGTCCGGTTCCTGGCGGGTTAAACAATTTGACCCATACCCAGATGGGTTGCTTTGGTTTGATGCGCCTTTTCTGGGGCCCCCAATGTGCGCGGGCTGATGCCACCCAAGCCGCTTTGTGAATGGTGGAGCCCCCATTTAAAAATGTGAACCCCCAAAAAACGGAAAAAAGAAAGAAAGAACAAAAACATGGTGATGTCTTCCTTCCCTTCGCGTCACTGCAAAGGGAAAGGGGGGGAAACGGGGAACCATGGCTATGGCTACCCCGGAAGAAACAAGGCTACCCGAGTGGGACCACGGCTATGTCTACACCAAAAAAAGCGGTTCCAATTCTTTTGGAAAGCTATGGGGTCGATCGGGTTCAAACGGAGATTCGGCTCCAGTTCCGCCTTGGGTCCCGATGCCACTTGGGCACATTCCTGCCTCCCCTTGTTGCTCGGTTGATTCCAACCACTTCTCCTTTTGTGTGGCTTCTTTCACCCCCCCTCCCCCCTGCTAAGTGGATTCCAGCCACTTTTGTGTGGCTTCTTCAACCCCCCAAGAGTTCCACTTCTGTTTCCTACGGGTTCCAGGGGCTTAAGTAAGCTGTATTCCGCTTGCTTCTCCTGTTGGGCTCCGATTGCTTGGAGTCGCGAGTCGAGTCAGGTGGCCCTTGTCCTTGGCGCTGCTGGCGGGGGCCTCCGCGAAATGCACCCAGCTGGACGTCGCCAGCTTCAACGTGCAGGCGGCTTCCGGGGGGGGCCAAACGAGGGCGGATGGAACCCGCAAGTACTTGGGTCTGGCCTTTTTTTCAGCTAGTTTTTCATTTGTTTTGTGTGTTTTTAAAGGGAACCACCAGGAAAACCATCATTTTGGGGTCCCCATAAAAAAGAGACGTCGATTTGATACTGCAACATTTCGTTCTGTTCTGCGGGGTGGGAGGTTGTGGGAGTGCAGGGCACGACTTTAAATATTGTGTCCCAAGGTTTCTAACTTTCTGGTTGCAGGCAAATGTGTGTGTGTCTGTTTAGGGGAACCCCGGGAAGGGTGGTTTTCCTCTTGGTCTCTCATTCAACCAGCCCCAACAAGTGGAGCCTTCAAGAAAGAGACACCCAAATGGTCGGAGACGCTCGGACATGAAGCAAGCAACCCGCACGCCTTCAGGCGGCTAGGTGATAGTGATAGTGATCATTCTGTTCAAGGAGATCCATCCTTGAGTATATACCACGGGTGGTTGTCATGCCTTGGTTTGATAGGCTACTTGAATGTAGGACCTGCGCATGTTCCCAGGGCTCCCGTTTGGTGCATGAAGGCATCCCCTTTCGGGCGTCAGAGCCCGTTTGGGCGAGCAACAGTGAGTTTCATTCAAGTCGGGTGAAGTTTCACGGAAGTCGGGTGGTGTTTCAAAGAGAGATATAGGGAAATACTACATAATAATTCAATATATATATATACATATACACATGTATGTATACATATGTTTTGTTCGGCATATATATATATATATAGAGAATATATATATATATATATATGTATTATATTTACATAGAGATATGCAGCGATGTTCTTTTCGGGGTATCTGCGCGACAGGTCACCGCCCTGGCCCGTGGGCTCCGGTGGCAGGCCGCCTTGCAGCTGGGCCCCAGGCAGGCGCTGACGTGGGGGGGAAGCCACGAGACGAGACCACGAGAGCCAAAACGAGGCCAATGGGCCAATGGGCCAATGGGTGAATGGGCCAATGGGCCAATGGGGGAGGGGAGGGTCTCATGTTTTTTTTTTGGGGGGGAGGAATGGGGGGGGGGGATTTTTTCAAAAGAAGAGACGGCCCCTGAAATGAGTGCCATTTACCAAGGTGCCATTTTCGCACACGTGGTTTTGTGCCACAGGTTTCTGAGATGAGTGGGCCCCCCAAAATGAGTCCCCAAAAGTAGCTGGCTTCAACTTTGCTAGCGGTCCGCCTCCTAAAAGAGCTGGCTTCCTTGTTGTTTCCCTATCTTTTGCAAACCAGAGGGGCCGCGGTGTTGAGAGACCCTCTATTGAAGCCTTCTCGATGGTTTTCGAGTGCCTTCTTGCTTTCTGTTGGAGACCTGAACAAGATGATTTGGGTATGGATCAAAATTAAACCACCAGGATATGGACCGCAGCTGTCAGTCCTTGTTTCCATTTACCAGGGTTCAATTGTGGGTACCTATTTTGACCCACACCCATTCGGAGACAATGGTGTCAATCTGTCGGCCACCACCACGCAGCGATGTGGCCATGGGTCAAAATCCAAATCGTTCCCCAGTGAACATCCCAATCCCCACTAAAATCGGTGGTGCACCTACCCCAAAATGGTACCATTGGTTTTGACCCACAGCCATGTATTTGTCAGCAGTCTGCCGTGCTAGCAATGGCACACGCGACCACCCAAGTGCGCGCGCATGGCTATGCAGACCTTAGCCAAATGGGAAGAACACCCAAACTTCTAGCCCCTGCTTAAGATTGATACATGCAGCCTGACGAAAAGCCAACCGTTTTAAAGTGCCCTCACGTTTGTTGGTTGGCGGCACAAGTGCCATATATACAAAGGTTTTCTTTGATGCCACATTTGATGTTGTTGATATCCAACAAACATGGTTTACTTAATCTTAACGCAGTTCAGGTGTCAAACAATGACTGGCCCCAAGCTGAATGAACTGGTTGGGGGTCCACTGAAGTAAGAAACACACATATCGTCACAATGTGCACCGAGGGGTCCTCAATTTAAAGTCGTACTCCATGAATCCATGAACGACACCCAATTGGAACGCTTGCCTGCTACAGGGTTGCTGGCTGCTACGAACCTCATTTGTATTCAAAAGAAAACCAACAGGGTATGGGATGTTCAAGGTTTCTAGGCCCAGCAACCCAAATGTGTTGAATTACCCCAATGTAAACCAACGGTGGGGTTTTGCCTCCCCCAAACAGACAGAAAACCAACAGGGGACGGGTCAATGTTTGCTTTGTCCGACCCCTTTGTTCACGCACCCGTTAGTTGGTAGTTTGGATTGGTTCGGGATTTGAGCCCTTGGTTGTTGTATACACGGGAAGGCGCCCCGAAGTACCAAACGTCCAATCTCAGCCAGCAACTTGAGAGGCAAGTTGAAGTATCCCAAACTACGCCAAACCAACCCTTACCAACCCCAACCAACCCTAACCAACCCGAACAAACCCTAACCAACCCCAACCAACCCTAACCAACCCCAACCAACCCTAACCAACCCCAACCAACCCTAACCAACCCAAACCGACCCTAACCAACCCTAACCAACCCCAACCAACCCCAACCAACCCCAACCAACCCAAACCAACCCTAACCAACCCCAACCAACCGCAACCAACCCCAACCAACCCTAACCAACCCCAACCAACCCTATCCAACCCAAACCAACCCCAACCAACCCCAACCAACCCAAACCAACCCAAACCAACCCCAACCAACCCAAACCAACCCTAACCAACCCCAACCAACCCTAACCAACCCCAACCAACCCTAACCAACCCTAACCAACCTCAAGCAATCCTAACCAACCCAAACCAACCCTAACCATCCCCAACCAACCCCAACCAACCCCAACTAACTTCAACTAACTCAAGCCAACCCAAACCAACCTCAACCAACCCTAACCAACCCAAACCAACCCTAACCATCCCCAACCATCCCAAACCAACCCCAACCAACCCCAACCAACCCAAACCAACCCAAACCAACCTCAACCAACCCTAATCAACCCTAACCGACCCTAGTTAACCCGAACCAAGCATTTGGATGCTGAGAAGCGATTTGATTTCAAGTCGGTGGGGTTCATTCCAACCAGCTCATCTTGCTTGTGCTCAGCGGAATGAGGGAATGAACCTGTCGACTCCCGAATAAAGGAAACCGTGCAGAATAATTTGTAGGAATCATGCACTTTCTCGCTCCCTGCCAATCGCACCGATTGATTTATTCCTACCCCAAACCAACCCCAAGCCCAACCCTAACCAAGCTATTTATTCCCAACCAACCCCAACTGAGAAGCGATTTGATTTCAAGTCGGTGGGGTTCATTCCAACCAACCCCAACCCTACCAACGCAAGCTATTTGATTTCAAGGCCGGGGGGGTTCATTCCACCTCATTCCCCCCATTTCTCGCGTCCGTCTTGATTCCAATTCCCTGCAAATCTCTCGCGTCTCTCGCTCGCGTCTCTCGCTCGCGTCTCTCGCTCGCGTCTCGCGTCGAGGGATGTGGTCACCGCCACGGCGCAGCTGTCTGCCCTGGCCGCCCAGTGGTCCCACGCGCTGGCCCGGCGCTCGGCCCCCGACACGGCCGAAAGCGGGGGGCGCTCCGGGGAACTCGGGGGAGGGGGTTCGGGGAACCCGGGGAAAGGGGGCCACCAGTGAAGGCAAAACGCAAAACACCGTGCCACAGCGATGATTTCAGAAATTTGGTGGTAGTTAAGCAGCTTGGGTGTCTCTTAAGCAAAACAGAAGATCAAGGAAGGAAATATGAAATATGCGTGCGTCTCCTTCATGGAACAATAAATTTGATGTTTCCAGCCAGCCATTTTCAGATTTCTGGAATGGCAACCCTTGAGACCATGAAAGGAGATAGTATTGGCAGTAGCTTTGGTAATTTAAGATTGCATTTTTGGAATTTAAACACACTGCCAACGCGAGCGCCGCGCGCACGAGGCTGTGTAGCACCAGCAACTAACAGGGGGGGCTCCGTGGACAAACCCATAGGCAACTAACAGCTTCAAATTTGAAAATCCCAGCCAGAAGTTGCCAACGGTTCTTTGGCAGCTTAATTCGCCATGCTTCCTGCTTGACTAACTTGACTTCCCAAGCTCCTGGACTTGAGTCACCTTTGTAAATGCAAAGTGTGGACGGTTTGTTGGCCAGTCCACTCGATGGGAAGTGAGTCAAGTTGATTGCGATAAATCTTGAGGCCAAATTGCATGGAGCGCATGGCACTTGTCGTGTTGCTGACCATCGAAGGCCGCTGCATCAGCACTACCGCGAGTTTTGCTTGCCCAGGTGTTGTTTCGCTTGGGACAGCACTCCTTGACCAGCTGGCAAGCACATTTGTTGGCTTGCAAGCAATTCCTTCGCCCTTCTTTGCAGGCAGTTTTCCGGTTGTCCTTTGTCTGACATTGCCCCTGCCAACCTTCGTGGGTTGCATCAAATAGCCAGACATTTCTACCAGCTGTCTCAAGAATCGGTGGAATCAGCTCTTACAGCAGCATCAGGCACGCAATAGGTAAAGGAGTAAGTTTAGCCCTGGCTGTTGATGTGTTCCGAATGTTTCAGGAAGTTCTTTAAGCCATCTTGGTGTTACGATATATACACCGTCTAATTTGTTCCCTCTGCGCTGTCAGACTAGTAGCCAATGTTTGTTAGCAGAGGCGTCCCTTTTGGTTGCTTTGATAGAACATAGATGGCCCCGTTGTTTGATAATCTACCAGCCAGGGCCATGTGTTTTCCCAACAACAGATAACATGGGAACCCAACACGGGGACAACAAACGGTCAATAGGTCGGCCTTGGGCAACTGAGTGGAGACAAGAAACAGGTTGTAATGCTTCTTGGTGAAGCTAAGAAACATAGGTGTCCTTCACACCACCCCCTGTTCGGCACCCAGAGGAAGCTTGTGACGCGAGCGAGCGAGTGAGGCACTGCTCTTCTCCAGCAAGGAGCTGCAGTCGGAGGCACTGAGCTTTCGGGCCCTCGGGCAGCAGCTTTTGGGCCCCAGTTGACCTAAGGCACCCAGCGAGTCCAATTTTTTGAGCTCTGCCGGCTCGGTGTTCTTTCCACTTGAAAGCGACCTTTGAAAAAGGAGACTGGAAATCAACACGTTGGTGCGTGTGGATTGTTTTGACGATGCATTTGTTTGCGGCTGTTTTGAAGGGAACACCAACGGGCAAACCAGCATTTCGGGATCCCCCAATTAGAGCAACACCCATTTACATACTAGGTAGAGGGAACCACCAAATTGGAAAAATGGTAACTGGGATCTACAAAGTCTAGATATGCTGGATCTGATACATTGTTTTTGTTCCAATCCAAAATCACCGCTGAATTCTTCAGGGTGATGGACGCCACCCATCTTATTGCTGCGAATGAGGCAGGTCAAGCTTCAGGTGAAGGATGTTGCACTGCCCAATTGGCAATATGGCACGTTGCCTCTTTCTTGCGATCTTTTGCAGTCTTCGGAATTGCCAGTGGTACTTGTCTTGTTTGCGGGAGAGATGTGCCTCCTTCTGTCCCTTACCGCGCATGAGACCCATCAAATAGCATGTGCAATGGCTCGCATTCCACCATGCTAGGCTGCTAGACCCGGTCTTGGTTCTGACCTCACGAGCCCTTACACTCCTTCGGCTGATGTCAAAAAAAATCGGGAACCCCCCCCTGTTGGATGGTTGAGGAAACCCACCATGGTTTTAGTGGTGGAAACGACAAGGACACCACTTGGAGGGTCGCGGATTTTTGAGAAGCACCCAATGTGTCATCTTTCTAGCGGAACCTATCCCAATTCCATTCTTTCCAAAAGTTCTTGTTTCTAGAAAACCTCCGGACACCCAGAGGAGAAAAAAAAGCCCAGGTTTTTGATGGTTGAAAAGAATGACACGGAATCAACCCCTAGAATCTTGCCGTCCGAGGCCTGCCTCAAGGCTTGCATGGCCGCGAACCAGGAGGATGTGACGCTCCGGCTGTTGAGGTGCGGTCGAAAAGGAGAGCTCCAGGGAGGTTTGGTCGAAGCCGCCCTGGCGGAAATGCTTCAAAGGACCATACCCCCGGTTCCCCCTGCGAATGCCAAAGGTGAGATGTTTTTTTCCTGATTTGTTTTGTTGGTCAGGAGCGCCGAATGCCTCAGTTGCCCTTTGGCTTGTGACCTTTGACGGTTTGGCCTTGGGGAGTTTTTTGTTGATTCCCCACGAACAAAGCAGGATAACAAATTCAGGGATTCAAGGCCAACCAAGAATGGCCTATGATTGATTCTCCCAAACGGAAGCCGCAAGTTGGTCAGTTCATTCTGTACATCCTGGACACCCTCTAGAGCATGTGTCAGACCTTGGAAAATTGTGAAAGTTCTTATGGACAGTGCAAAGGGAACATCCAAACGCATCACACCACCTGGATACCCACCCTTTTGGGAGTGTACCTGGGAATCCGGTGACTCCGGCGCTAGATTGGCCCATGAATGAGACCCAAGCCAAATCTGGGCCCAAAAAGGATCCTGGGCCCGTCCCATCGCTTGGGCCCAGTCTTGCTGCGTTTCAGGCCGGCCGTGCTCGTTGTTTGCATACACGGAGGCTGTGCAGAAGCTTCCTCATTTCAACGGAGGTGACATGGATTTGTTTCTAACAAGGAAGCGTCCCGAAACAGTCGCCTTTCCTTGGAATCCTTGGGGTTTCATAAAGCCAGCCCAAAGAGGTACCGAGCCTCCCGCGTGAGGCATGGCCCCGCGCCCACCTTGTCGAAGCGTGACGTGGAGGCTTTGGTGCTGCAGGCGGCGCCAAGTTACCAAAGATCCGCGGCAACGAACGAAGGGAGGTATGTCAAACTGGCAGCAACCAAGCAGCCAATCAGCCAGCCAGCCAGCCAAGCAACAGACCAACAGACGGATGGCCAGCTAGCCAGCTAACCTTCCTTCCGGGCGAACAACCGGCCCCAACCGGCTGACAAACCGACCAACCCAACCGGCTAACGCAAAAAAACCAACGACCAAATGACAAAAAGCCACCAATGAACACCAGCTGGCCGGCCAACCACAACAAGCAACCAACCAGCAAGCCATCCAGGAAAGCCACCCAGCCCTGGTAAATTGCTGGTGTTAAGAAGTGGGCCGGGACCTCTATGACTAGTCTAGATCACTGATTTCCCATGTCGTGTGGTTCTCCTTTGCTTCTCTTCGCAGGATTCAGGGCAATAACCATAAGCTGTTCTTTCTTTGTATCCTTTGTCTTCTTCTTTTCTTTCCGTTTTTCATGATTTCATTAAAAAACCATCCTTCAAACGCATTTCCTCTTTCTTTTTTTTCTTCCCCGGGTTTTGGTTGCTTTCCCCGTGTCCTTCTTCGCTCTCTCCGTTTCCGCCGAACACCTGGCTTCGCCTCGCGCAGGCGCCCAGCTGCTCGTTGGCTCTGGAGCTGCTGAGCCGCCGCTGCAGCGCCAAGGCGCGCTTCGCGGCGCGCTGCGCTGCGCGCTTCGCTGGCGCGCCCGAGGTCGCGCTATATATATATATATATACGGCTGCGGGTCAAAAACAACGGAATTCCAAAATGGGTTGCCCGATCGGTAAGTGGAAACATGGAGTGGTTAATTTTGAGCTACACCCATATATGTATATGTACACACAATACATAGTTATATATATATATATCGAATCATACATATATCCTGCAGCCTCCATTGGTACATTAATGGTTGCTCGAAATATTTCTGCTCGTGACAACCTGTTCTAAAATAAATGTACGATTCAACAAACATCGCTCGAGTTGTGAGCAATCATGCGCCCGTCGGAACGATTTTCGCTAGCTCAACCGGTGAGAATGGAATCCGAAGACAGCTTGTCCAAGTTTCAATCCACGGGTTGTTTGGCCAGAACGCGATCTCCGGCGGTTTTTTCGCCACGTCTCAAACGTTGTATTTCTTTTTTTTTTCCTCGGAATTCTTGAGCGAGGCTGGGCCTTGCTTTTTGGTTTGAAGCGCTGGGCGTCCCTTGCCACGCTTTGCGAAAAATGGGTTCCTGACTTTGGACTCCTCCACACGTGGGTTTGTTTGTGTGTGTGTGTGTGTCTGTGTTTGAGGGTGCCCGTTTTTTAGACAGATTTCCACCATTTGACCCTCCCTTTTTTGGCAGAGACCAACATCAAACCACACTGCAAGTGCAAGTTCTACAAAAGCGGCCACTGACTTTCATCACTGAACATCTCTCATTTGCATAGATTTTAACCATCCAATTGTGTTCAACGGCGATTGCTCCTTGAAACTGGCAGAAACTTGTCGTGCAAACAATTTAGGTCTATCTCTTGATTGGTCCATCATGCATGAATTGTACGAAGCATGCTTAGGCCACTTGCGAAGCGTCATAATCATCGCCACTTAAACACTTCCCTCGCGCCTCTTCTTGTTTTTGGAGGCTTGTAGCCTTCTACTCCAGCGCTGGCACAGGCAAAGGGAAATCGCAATGAGTGTGCTTTGGTGGAACAGGGGAGGGGATTTGATGATGCTTCGTGGTATGACACGGGCAGATCACATTTGCTCCAGGAACTGGGGAGGCCCACTGAAAGAGTTGACAGGATTTTGTGTATGACACCTGGTTACAGGATTCTGACGGCTCCAAAGCGGAACCTTGTGATGGTTGGTCTCCTACCCTCCCTTAAAATTTGCGGTCAGGGAATGAGCTGGAATCGCCCCGAAAAAAGCATTGGTTTCCTTTCAGGGCTTCCAGATCCTTCTGGTTAACCCCAAAAACACCCAACGTTGATTCCCTTTCGGAACAAGAAAAGGGCGTGTCGATCATGTTTCTTTTTTTCGAGGCCCCGAGTTGTTTTCGGCCTTTTGAAGTTTCCATACGCCATGCAAGGGTTCAGCTGAAAGAGACAGAGCCAGATTCGCATGGTGTTTCTTTATTGGTAGACCGCCTTGTTGGCATTTCAAGCGAAGCCAAAAGGAAACCGTTGCCATATCCCCCATATTGGTTGGAAACCACCAGTATGGGTGCCCTCACCCTCATTCACTGCTAGAGAGCCACACATGTTTTGGTACCTTCTTGTGAGGTCGCTTTGGAGGGCACCCATTGGAGACACATCCGTGTCAGACCATTAGGCGCCGATTCCGATTTGTGACATCAGTTGGTTCTTGGCGCTGGCGGTGCTTGAGAAGCTCTGGCATTTCGGCGCCCAAGCAGCGCGGGCCCCGTTCCGGGCGGGCGGGCCTTTTTCGGGGGGGGGGGGAAATATGTAGCGACCAACTACTAGGTCCAGTTCCCTTTGAAGGGAACCAGCAGGCGTTGGCTTGAAGAATGTGTCACTTGGCGCTCTGATTGGCACATGGCGACTGCTGCCAAGCTGCATGATGTTTGTAAAGCCTGTGTTAGCTTAGTTTTAGTTGTTGTTTTTTTAATAACAAATCAGTGGCGACAATATGTGCGACGCCTGATCGGCTCAGGCATTATATTGACACAAGAAGGCAACGCAAGCTGCCTCGGGGAAACATGAAACTTGCATTCATTGGAATGTTTAGCGCCTGTACATAACCAGAACACGAGACGTTCAGGGTGTTGAAACCGTGAATATTCATCTGGCAGTTCTTGTTTTGAGACGTAGGGTGCTGGTCAAGCTGACGTTAGGTTTGAATATTCAACCTGTAGGCAGCTGTGCATGTGGTTCAACCTGGGAATAATCACGCCATGGTTGGATCAGCGTTCTTTTGGGTGTCCTGCCAGGAGTTGCAACGTGACCAAACATGATAGGCGGGGTGTACGCACCGTACCCATTTAATATTTTCCATCTTTTCTGAACGGAAAGCGAACAGGGGATGGATATTCCTCCTACGCGTTGTTTTTTTTCTTTTTCGCCCATGGAGCCGAGGACGCAACGCTGGGTGCGGACGTTGCCAAAGGCATTTTCACGGCGTGACTTGGCAGTTGCGTTGCGTTGCCAGGGCTGCCAGGCGTTTTGAGCCGGTTCCCAGAACCTACTAGGAAGGACCTGTGGATGGTTGCGAAATCCATTTCGCACCAGCTTGAAGCCGTGGGAAGCCATTCTTTGTGGGTTATTTACAGGGAAATCACCATTCCATGGCTTCTTGCGTGCAGGATTTCGTCCATCCACAGTGGGAGTTGTGTTGGGGTCCCTTCGGCACCATTGGGGGCGGGATTGAACACGTGTTTGGCTCAAGGTTGAAACAAAGTGTCAAAAGCCTCATCTAGTCACGTGGGAGCGTCACTCAGAGAAATTGCGTACCGAAGCATAGTTCATCAAAGAGCCATCCACCGGACAAGCATCAAGCATCAGCTCGATTCTCCCTGCATTGACTCCTGGATCTATTGGATCCTGATAGACTGCAGCATTAATCCGTTCTACTATGTTGATTTTTCTTGCTCTCCCGGCGCGCAGAAATGAGCACATGCGACAACAAAGCCAAGTTCTTACTGTAGCCAAGTTCTGAGACCCAGCACCTGATTGAAGCCCAATCCAACAGTTGATGGCAGTCAGGCCGCATCATTTTTCCGAAAGCTATGGAGAAGGGCTTCAGGTTTTTTTCAAGCCCTTGGGTTTTTTTTGAGCGGGGGCATCATTTGTCCGAGCTTCGGTTCAGTGCAATGAGTGAGACGATCAGACCGAGTCATGTTGGGACTCTGCTTGGACTCTGGCCAACGTCCTGCCTTCGAGCTGAAGGCTTTGGGATGCGCAGATTGGTGCTGGAGTCCAAGGGAGCGGGTGCAAGGTTCCGGAGTCCCGCAAAGGTTGTTGCCCTCCCACTAACATAGCGCCTGTTGGAGGGCATCTGGAAGATAAGATTTCTTTTTGTAGGGACTTTCTGTCAGGTGCCACGGTGGGAATGAGGCTACCCTTTTCTCGCTTCCTGGGTTCCTGGACTTGAGTCACCTTTTTGGGCTTGGACCAAATTTCGGCTTCACGAAAGTTTGGCCTTTTTAATTTAAAGGTCAACGCAAAGGGAAATCACCCAGACCTTTCCCTTCACTCAATTTGGCCCGTCCACTCGATGGGAAGCGAGGTTTTTCCCGGACCTGAGGCGGTGGGCATTTGGGATCCAGATCCTGGAGACGCTGCAAGCGAAGTCCGTGAGGCGGGTTGGGCTTGGGTTCTGGCGGCTGGCGTGGAGGCTTTTTTTGAGGCACCGGTGGCCCTTTTTTGGGGCTGGTGTAAAGGGAGAATCAAAAGGGAGAGCATATTTTTCTGCGGTGCCCATGGGTACCCTTATTTGCATTGCTTATTTGGACACACACACACACACGCGCACACACACACACACACACACACACACACACACACACACGCATGCACACACACACACACCCACACACACACACACCCATGCACGCGCACGCACGCACGCACACACACAGACACACACACACACAGACACACAGACACACAGACACACAGACACACAGACACACAGACACACAGACACACAGACACACAGACACACAGACACACAGACACACAGACACACAGACACACAGACACACAGACACACAGACACACAGACACACAGACACACAGACACACAGACACAGACACACAGACACACAGACACACACACAGACACACAGACACACAGACACACAGACACACCACACCCACACACCCACACACACACACACACACACCCACACACACCCACCCACACCACACACATCCACACGCACGCACGCGCGCACGCGCACGCGCACGCGCACGCGCACGCGCACGCGCACGCGCACGCGCACGCACACGCACACGCACACGCACACGCACACGCCCACACATACGCATACGCGCACGCGCACGCGCACTTGCACGCGCACGCACACGCAAACACCTGTTTGGGGGGTTGAAGGCCCTCGGGAAAGTTTGAGACGATCAGACATGAGATGTGCATGCTTTGTACAGCTGTCGCCACTTTTTTGAAAGGGGCCCTTCTTTTGGAATCCTTTGGGGCATTGGGCGCGGGCCGATCTGACGCGCAACACCCTGCCTGCAGTGCATACTGCAACACGAGGAAGCAGTAGACATCCCGCATTTCCGGCAGTTACAAGACGCTCCTGATGGATGAGCTTGGCTGCGTAGACCTGCTTGATATCTCACAAAAATTGGGATGGTTTGAGAACGCAACCCAACGGAAACCTTGTGCATTTGGAGGGGTCCCAATTTTTTCCACTGGAGAAACAACGCGATTCCAGGATGGACGTGAAGAACAGCAACAGCATCGCAGACTCGGGCCACCCGGCTGCAGAGGTACATGCTGCAGTGATATAAATTTTGGTGTAACACGATGGTCAAAAATACGTCATGTGGGGAAGGCGTTCGGCGCGGGTTTTTGTTTGTTAGCTGTCTATTGCCCTTTTGGCAGGAGCCAATGGGTGTTGGGCGCTGCTTCTTTGTTTCTTTGGTGCTTGGGGTATTCTTTATGTAGATCGTCACCGACTCCCAGATTTGTGCCCCATTGCCCATGTCAACCAGGCTCAGAGCATTGACTGAGTGTGGAGGGGTTCCCCTCGTCCGATTTCCTGGCTTCCCTTTGAGCACAACCAAAATTGGTCCTCAAAGTGTAGGTAACCCCCCCCCGTTTACGTCATTCAAAGGTGATGAGGAAAGCTGCCCTTGAATCATCCTTTTGGGGGCTGCGATCTAGGGAGACTTGCAAAACTTCAACACCATGGATTTCGAGACTTGAATGGACTCGTTTTGAATATATATGTGGTTCGAATGTTTGCCGGTTTTGCTGAAGCCGTTTTGTAGAGATCAAAGATTAGACTGTCGAAACGCCGGACATATGAAACCAATACTGCATTTGTTCAGGATCTGCGTCGTTGCGCGATTCTGTATGTTGATGTCAAAAGAGGAACCCCTTTCATGAATAGTTTCTTTGTTTCCCTCGAAACCAACCGAACAACATGTCTCAACAACGGCCTGTTGCCGAAAATACGCCTCGCGGATCTGAAAGATCACCTGAGGTATGGCAGCCGGATGTCGGACTCTCAACCAATTCAGGGCAGATGTACTGCGGTCACTAGTTTGACTGTTTGTTGGGTTATCAAAGTCAGCAAATGGAGGTGTTTCCCTGTACCACTTCAGGGGGTTTCTTTGATCGCGGTAAAATGGGGCCAGATGCATGGGGCATGTCCAGCCATGTTTGAGGGGCCAAGCCCCTCGTGTTTTTTTTTCATACCCAGACCCCAGAAATGGGTATGTTGCCTTTCAGCTCCAACTGCAGGGGTGCCATCCGAAATGGGGCGAAGTGGGGGGGGGTTGTCTCCAAGACCCCCGAAAAATGTGTCGCTTGATGTGTTTGATTCGGGTTCCCTGAAGAATACACCATCCAAGGAGAGCGACCCAGAATCCGTGATCAATCTACGGCGGAGAGATCAAGACAAGAAACAAGCGGTTCGTTGAGCGGATGCGGATGATATTTCCTTCAGTGGAATGCAGTATCAAATTGGTCTTGTTGTTTGAACCGATCTCTTGCTTACCTTGTGCTCCTTTGTGAGACATGGGGAATTGCCAGGTAGCTTGCTGCTGGGTTTCCTCCACCGAGCATGAGGGCAAGAGTTTCTCGATGAGCCCAAGACTTTCACCAGATAATGTAGGTGTTCCATGCATGTCTTGTCAGTTTATCGGGCAATGCGCTGCATACTCGGCGCGCACCTGCGATTGGGGAGCCATAACACAAGACGTGCAACTATTGATTTGTGATACAGTTGGTCATCAAAGACATTGCACAACAGTATGACTTGTTGTCCATGGTATGGATCAAAATCCTTCACAGTTTTGCTCCTTCAGCAGTTATTGCAGCTCTTCTCGGTTTCATGTTGCCACCTTTTCCGAGGTTGGGCTTTTTCTTTGGACTTCCTGGCATCTATGCCGACCAGGCACGCCGATGACAGCGTTTCGCTCCGAATGCCATGTGCCCTTTGAAGTAGTATTGCCTGGCACTCGGGCAAAGGAACAGTCTTCAAGAAGAGGGGTTAAGCAGGGGTCAACATGAGGGTCGGTAACAATCCCTTCCACGGAAATACACTAGGTGAACAAAATCCTGCCCCAGTTGGTAGGTGTTGTTTTCCGAATATGTGCAGGGTTGTGTTCATCCAAGTGGTGCATGTTGTTCATTCACTGTGGGGCAACTAACTCTCAACCCAAGCCCTTTCCCGTCAGGGCTTGAGCCTCCGAAAAGCCAGCGAAGAATTTCTGTTGGAGGGTTGATTGTCCTGCTGTATGCGATAGTGCAGTCCATGCAAGGGTTTGCATGTTCAGAACGAGCAGTCCCCCGTTTGGCTCTCTTTGATCTTATTTAACCTTACTTGGGCTTATGTTGCCGTATTGTGTGTGTTTTTTGTTGTTGGGGAAGTTGACCTTATTGCATTTGACCTAATGCGTCTTCATAAGTCATTGCATGTTTTAGCTTTGTCGAAGTTCAAGCAATGTGATTGACCATGAGTGAATGCCGGGTTTGGCCCAGGCCATGAGCGTGTGTGTGTTTTGCAACATTCTAAGTTTCTAGGTTTCTGAGTAGTGCCCTTTTACCCATTTTTGGGGGAGTGTTCCCCTACTAAAATAGACTACAGAAAACAGTTGGTACCCTTATTCTAACCTCTCTACTGGAGGAGCTCGAGTTTCTTCACTTCGAATCACACTTGCTTGGCTGAACTCCGCTGAATCACTGCAGCTCAGCACTCTGTCCCACAGGCGCCATATGTGGCGGCTGCAGAACAAACTTTGGGCAAGCTTAGGGTTGGTTCAGGGATGGTTTAGGGTTGGTTTAGGGATGGTTTAGTTTGATTTAGGGATGGTTTAGGTTGGCTTAGGGATGGTTTAGGGCTGGTTTAGGGTTGGTTTAGGGATGGTTTAGGGTTGGTTTAGGGTTGGTTTAGTGTTGGTTTAGGGATGGTTTAGGTTGGTTTAGGGATGGTTTAGGATGGTTTAGGGATGGTTTAGGTTGGTTTAGGGATGGTTTAGGGATGGTTTAGGGATGGTTTAGGGATGGTTTTGGTTTAGGGCTATGTTGAAGGCCATCTCGTTCAAGGAGGCCTTCAAAAAAAGAGATGACCCGGTTTGGCTTTTACCTGGCAACCCGTGGGCGTCAACACGAGACTCGGCCCAAAGCGAATCGAGCTGTTCATCTTGCACATTGAGCCAAGATCCCGAAGCGCACCCTTTTAATTCCAACTGTTTGGGGGGAGCCACACCTGAGCCACAATCAAAGATGAAGCTTAAGGGATAAATCCCAACCGCTGCGGCCACCTTCTTAATTTTAGTACCGGGCTTTGATTCCTTTGAAAGTGGGGTCATGACCCGTTTTTTTTCTGCAATGACCACCCATCCTCCATGTGCTCAAGAATAGTTTGTTTGATTTTCCCTTGTTGGTTTTGAAAGGAATTTGTCGCTACTGGATTTTTTCCTGGGGCCTTAACCCCAGTTCCCTGAGGAAGGTACCCAGTCATTTTCCCTTTTGTTCAAGGATGTGAAGCTTTTGGGTACCTAAAAACCGGGTAAATTTGTGGCGTCCCAAAAGGAAGGAGCCCTAAATCCTAAGGAAGCCTAAAGAACCCTCGGGCTCGCAACTACCCACCTTTCGATGGTACCTATCTCCATAAATGGATCCACCAAAACTGATTCGTGTGGATGGTTGCGAAATCCATTTCGCACCACCCAAGAAGGGTCTGATTCCCTGTAAATACCAACAAACAGTGGTTTTCTCATGGTTCCTTGGGTGGTGTAGGATTTCGTCCATCCACAGTATTCATCCCAGTTTATGAGTGGGGAAGGTGGTTTTAAGGGGGAGTTCCCTAAGGCTCCCTGAGGACCCCTACAAGGAACGTGTAATTATTTTTATTTTGTACCCACCCCTCGCAGGGACTCCAATCTTCGGTGAATGTTGCTTGGATGTTAGGACTTTTACCTTTTTGCCAACTACAAGTTGTTTGTTTGGGGTGGAAATCAAACCACTAAAAGAAAGTTAGTCACTTTTCGCCGGGCTCAGATCTCGCCACCCAGAAATGGATCCGAGAAATGGATCTCGCAGGTCTCAGCCCATGAGCGTGGCCTCCTTCTCCACCGTGGCGGCCGGCCATTTCGCCGGCGGCGGCAATGGCGCGTGGCCCAGTGTGCCGGGCCCCTGAGTCCCGAAACTGGGAGGGCGTGGGCTCTGTGTGTAGCGCAAATACTATGGTGTGAATGTCCTGTTTTTTTTTGCTTTTTTTTTTGGGGGGGGGGGAGTTTGAGGGTCCAGGTGGCCGGTTTTCTGTGCCTGTTTTTGGCTTACTGGCGACCGTTTCAATGGAAACCAACAATAAATTGATCAACTTAGGGGGAAATCCAGTGACACCCGGTTTGGGCTTTTTGGGAGGAAACCCACAGGAAACCCCACCATTTTGCGGAGCTTACCCTCCAGCTTGGAGACAAGCCCGTGTCCCGTTTTTCCTGGGCTGCAACATCAAGTTCTTGCCCGTGCCAATTTGAGTTTAAGGGGACAGAAGGTTCAGCGTGGAAACAAATGGGGAACCGAGTGAAGTATTTCCAGATTTGTATCTCAGTGCTGAACATGGAACCTGGCAGAGAGTCTCTTTGATGTGAATAAGGTCCAGAAATCTTCTCTCATGGCCCATTTCATGTCAATATGGGTTGGAGATGAAGTGGCTGATTGTTGTTTTTGAGGGTACCCTTTTGGGAGGTCCAAACTAAAGCAAGACGAGTCACCCATATGTGTCTCTTCTTTCGTGGCTGCCAGCAATCTTCCCCTCTGGCAGGAGCATTCAGAGCTGACACCAGGAAATTTGCAGGTGACTCAGGTCCTGTCGATTTAAAGCTGACGGCTCCACGTGAATCAGAGCAAAACAAATAGGTACATCATATGGGTATGGGGCAGAAGTAGACAATCAGGGGACCGCAAGGTTTAGTCTACCTGTCCATTTGCCAGGGTTCCATTTTGGGAACATACGTTTGACCCACAGCCATCTGATTATAATGTAATTACATGTGAACATGCTGTTGTGTTTGTTCTGCTTTTATGTTATGTGTCCTTCAAACTCTCCTTTTGTTTCACCCGAGCAGATCCTTAATCATCTCCCTTCGAGTTAGTTTCGTGATTCTTGCTGGGCTTGTTGATTTCAATTGTTGTTGCTTGTGGTTTCCTTTCGCAAAGCACGAGAATACCCTCTCTCCAACAAACGTGGCTTCACATGCTCCGGGAGCAGAAAGCAATACAAGAATTTCGATGATTAGCTTCATTATGCCTCCTTTTCATTTCGATAGACCCCCGATTTGCCCGTCACCTCAAGATAGTTTCCCCCCAATCTGGTTTGCATGGGTGGGAACTGGGGAATTGAACCATTGGTTTTTTGTGGGTAAATGGGAAACCACCCCCCAACCACCGCGCAAGCCGGCCTTTTGAGGCTGAAATACCCCAAGCCATACCAAACCAACTCAAACTAGCCCAAACCAACCCAAACCAACCCAAACCATCCCAAACCATCCCAAACCATTCCAAGCCAACCCAAACCATCCCAAACCATTCCAAGCCAACCAAAACCCACCCAAGCCACGCTTGCAGCAGCTGCCTACTTCAAGCGCAGGTGCCTGGGTCTCCGAAACCTGCGCCTCGCAGGCACGCGCTTCTTGGAACTTTCGGTTCTGTCCAAAGCGAATCGACTGGAGACCTTTTGGTTTTCGTTACCCTCCCACCAATTGATAATCTCACTTCCTGAGTTCATGAACTTTAAACTTTTTGGGAAGACCATTTTAGCGGGAAATATAAAGTTCGGACTTTTTGTGGGCCATCCACTCAGCCAGCAAGCAATGGAACCTGACGTTCCGGGGGGTCCTGCAAAAGGGACCCCTTGCCAGCTGTCCATGTTCATTGGTGGGAGGCTTGGCTTTCATTTCCAGGCCCCGCGTGTTTTTTTTTTCATGTATTCATTTGGTAAGGTACCCCAAAAGGTGACTAAGCTGTATTTCCAGGTGCTTTGGGCAACGGAGCAACAAAAGCGGGTGGTGTTCTAGCTGCTGGCTGGGAGGGAGCCGGTCCGCAGCTGGGATCCAGCGCCTCTGCCGGTTCGCAGCTGGGAGTATCTTTTACGAGCTTGCGTTTACGGAGGGAGCGAATCAGCTCTTTGGGTTCGGAGTACCCTCAAACACACACCCACAAACACACAAACACACAAACAAACAAACAAACAAACAAACAAACAAACAAACACACAGACACACACACACACACACACACAGACGGAGAGACACACAGAGACACACACAGAGACACACAGACAGAGAGACACACAGAGACACACACAGAGACACACAGACAGAGAGACACACAGAGACACACACACAGAGACACACAGAGACACACACACACACACACACACCGACACACACACACAGACACAGACACAGAAACAGACACACACATACACACAAAGAGACACAGACGCGCACATAAAGAGACACAGACGCCCACACAGACACACACAGACACACCCGGCCACACACAGACACACACAGACACACACACACACACACACTGACACACTTGCCCAAACTCGCCCACACACGCCTACACACGCCCACGCACGCCCACACACACACACACCCACACGCGCCCACGCACGCCAACGCATGCCCACGCACACGCCGCACACTCGCACTCACGCCCACGCACGTCCAGACACACACCACACGCGCCGCCCCACACACGGGCACACACGCCCACACACATGTCCACACATGTCCACACACGCCCCCACACGCCCACACGCACTCGCCCACGCCCACGGCCGCGCACGCACGCGGCGAGCAGCGTTCGTCGCGCACGCGCACGCACACGCACACGCCCACACAAACACATAGACACATATAATATGTAGGTATGTGTATGCATACACATGGACATGCTCGCACCCACGCACAACACACACACACACGTGTCATTCCCATGACTCTGTAAGGATTTTTCAGATTTGGGTGCTTCTCCAAGTAGGATTTGGTCCATTTCCTGAAATGGCCTGCCGGCATCCTGCTTGTTTTCCTGTCAAAGGGAACCACGATTTGGAAGAACACAACACTTCCCGAGTTCCTGGACATTCAACTTTTTGGAAGACCATTTTGGTGGTAAACAAACAGTTCAGATTTGTTTGGGAGATTCCATTCAGGAAGTGAGACACTGAGTGATGCCTCCAAATCCCGTTTTGTTCTAAGTTTCCCGACTTAGCCCCTCCTGATTCACTTGCCTGGAAACAGGGATCAGATTGATCAAAGGCGAGAGTGTTCGAACATCTAGGGTGGAAACAATATGCCCCAAAGATTGCAAGTAAACCAACCACAAACCGTAGGAATTTTACGGCATCCAGTACTTCAACTGCAAGCCGTAAATGCCATATACCCTCGGAGCAAACCAGGGGTAACGGGTACCATTCAAATCCTCCAGCAGCCCTTCACTCCAACGCGAGTCTCACGATGACTAGTGGATCCATTCATTTGTGTAGATTGGAAAGGCCCAAGGCAAGCGGTTGCTTAGCTACCATAAGAGCTTGCCTGGGATCCACTGGGCACGAAAATCGACCACTGTCCTGTTCGTTTCTCGGTGCTGTCTTGTGATAAAAAAAAATAATAGGCCAGGAATTTCGGGTTGCAACGTGCCTCCCTGCTTGCAAATGGAAAACACAAGAATCCTTCGGAACAACATAGAGAAGCAGAATCGGGCAACCAAAAGGGTGATTGTGGGGTCGGATTTTGGTGCCGCCCCATCGGACAGATCTGCCATGAAGGCTTGGAATTGGACATGGTAGGCCTCAACGGCGTGCTTGGCAGCTCGGCTCGGAGAGCGGGAGAAGATAGGAAGCGCACCCCCAACATGGATCTCCCTTCGTTTCTGATTGAAACCGCACCAACACCTCAGTCAAGGCGCACGCATCTGCTGTTTGTTTTTCTTTGGGGGGCTGATGATTTGTGAAAGACTTCCTCAACGCACTCCTGGTTCGATGAGTCATACTGGCCACTAGATCCAGGTAATGGCAGTGCCCACTGCTGGCGCCGTCGGGCTTTTCCTGATCTGGCACTAGGTGGCATGACTTATTCTAGGGCTCCCTATATGTCCCTTGTTGTTGCTTTGGGACATCACCTTGTGCCCATTTTACATGAGTTTCCTTTGGCAGGGGTGATGTTTTCAGGGGAAATATAGGGAGCACTGTATTCTCTTGATGTGTTGCTTGCTCTCTTTCCAACGCGCTTGTGAAACCAGCGCCCCCTGACTGGCCCCGCTCACAATCACTGAGGTTGTCAACTGGGCGTTTTTTGTAGGAGCCCGCGAATGGGTTTCATTTGGAGAGAAACCAAAGGCAAAGCACTAAGTTTCGGGGTTTCCACTTACAGACAAACCCAACTCATCCTGCTTCATGAGCGACCCATGTTTTGGTATGCTTCTGTGAGTCTGTGAGTGTTCGGAAAGATCACTGGCTATTGGAGAGCCGCGTGCAACGCAATAGGGCTTCACGTATACTCGCATGTATCATGAGCGTCAACTCGGAAACGCAACAATGCACATGAACGAGATAAGAAAGGCACGATTTTTCAGGATCTGCCATGCGACCTACACTATCAGGCTAATTGGTGGTTGCTTGACTGACTGAAGTTTTCGTGTTTGATGCCTTTCAAAAGAAAAGATACGTTTTGGCGGTGGGATGTACTTGGACAATACAACGACGTGCGTTGGACACCTTTTTGCGCAAACGGCATCTGACGATGCCAAACGCAGCCAGGCCTACGCGGATGTTCTCGCCAAATCGCGGACGAATTCTGGGCAAATCGTGGCTGAATCTCCCACTGGTGCACGGTCCCCGGCACCCTCTGTCACCTCCAAAGCTCGGCCAAGCAGCGGTGTTCACCGCGGTTTTTCATCGGCGCCCACCCTGGAACCACTCAGCTTCACCCTCTGTAAATCAGAAAATCGGCGGTTTGGGTCGTTAAGGCTCACTCAGAATTTACTTTAGTATTGCCAATTCTACGTTAGTATTGCCAAGGCTGACTCTCCGACTCCCAGTACTTCCTGTATCTTCCAAGGAGCGTTATGTTCTGCTCAACCTATTTGATACGCTTTTGGTGCTTGCGAGCGATTTTTAGGAAACGCGCGCTATTTAGTCTTCGAGCGTTACTGGGAGGCTACTTCGCAAAGGAATTGAGGCTCCTTGGGATCACACTTTGCGCAACGTGGTCAATGTTTTGAACAGAGCAGCTGCTTTCCAAGATGAAACGGGCAAGGCCGCACAACGAGCGCACATTCCCGCTAAAAAAGCGCAATGTATCGCCACACGAGCGCACATCAAAAAGTGCTAGTTTTGCCACGTCCGGCGCCCGCTGCAAATCTTGCACATGAGTAGCAGAAAGACTAAGCCCACACGATGGACAGTTTCTTCTTTTTCGATATCCGCATCCGAGCGCTTTTTCTTGAACCGAGCGCTTTCCAGATAAACGCGCGGCAATCTGCACGAGCGGAAAATAACGCTCATCGGAAGATTCAGGTTACTTTAGCATTGCTAATTCTTCAGTATTGCCAGAGATCACTTTCTCAGCAACTCCCAAAAGGGTTAGATACTAAAGAGGACCCCAAAACAGTCACATTAAATAGGATCAGGGCCTGTTGTCGGCAACCCCGCTCGCGGTTTGTAAAGAAGTTTTCTTAAATTTGATGGTTCGGGGACCACTTCAAGAAAAGGATTTCTTTGCCCGGATTTGTTTGCTTGTTTTTTGTTGCCCGACTTGTTTGCCAATTGTTCTTTGCCCATGCAGGTTTTATCCAGCGTTTTGCCCGGCAAACAAACTTGCCACAATAGAGGACCCCCAGAACAGTCACAGGATCCGGTTTAGAACAACAAGCATTTCAGCTATGGAGAGAGAGGCTTGTTGCAAAGCTTTCGCACCGAGCGAGGCATTCAATTGTTTCGACTGCATTTATTCCCGGGATCCAACTCGATGCAGCGCCCGCGCATCGTCTTTTTCGGCTCAGCATTCGGGTTGTGCAAGTGGGAAAGCCACTGCGAGGCGGGTGGCAGCCACCTCCAATGTGCGGCAAACTTGCCCTGACACGTCAAAGCCAGGTGTGCTCAGCAGATTAATGTATTGACCGATTGACACAATTGAATTGTGCGGCACAAATTCTTGCTGACAAGATGCGGTTGCAGGCTCCATGGAACAGCCAGATTGATATACCGACCCCAGTGAGTTGAACATCCATTCAATTTCAAATTGCCATGTGCGCATTTTGACATTCCAAGCCACCTTCACTCCAGTTAGGGAAACATGCTCCGGCTCTTGCCAAAGCCTAACGTGCAAACAGGGTTGTGCAACTTGGTCCTCAGAAGGTTTCGGCAAGGGGGCGGGTCTGGATTTCCGGCACCGCAGAACTTCGACAAAGTTTTTTGGGAAGTTCGGCAAACACTGCATGTGATTGCAGGAACTGATTAGGAACTTCGACTAACGGTTCTGCGGAACCGTTTTGATGCTTGTTGAGTTTGCGCCACAGCCTCGAGGAACCCTTCGAAGATCACTTTTGCGGAACCCTCCCAAGAACCCTTTTTTCTCGACAAAGTCCGCGGCACAGCTGTCCAGGCAGCCCACCCCTCCCATTTCTGTCTCATTGGTGCTGTGCGAGGGCGGGCCTGCTTTGGGCTCACAAAGGGCCTTCCACGGCTTTTACAAAAGCTTGCGCATTGATGTGCCGTAGTGAGTTCAGAACGCATGGTCAGTTGAAACCTTTACATTTGCCAGTAGTGCCGGTGGCTTGCACCTTCAAGTTCGTGCAACTCCCACAGTCGTGAGCTTGCATGGCGCTGGATTGGCAGTAGTGAGAAGCCGCGGATGGTTTTCCTTGGCTGCCACAAGGCTTCGCAGGCTTGCACTTTTGAATCCATGTGATTGCGAAGCAGCTTCCTGGGTCTTTCCAGGACGCTCTTTCTTCCGGTCGGAAATGAAAACATCTGTTTTTGTGAGTACCATGCCGTTCGCGCAAAAAGCGATCGCTTTCCTCAATACGGAGAGGAAGCGGGGCAGCTGAAAATTAGATGCTTTCCGGAATCGCGCGCGTTTGCACGAAGTTGCGCCCTTGAAGGAATTGGGCATCGCGCCCGTGGTGCGGCCTACTTCTTTGGCCGGAATCTTGCTGTTTCACACATTTTGCGCACGAGGTCCAAAAACAGATCACTCCATTCCAAAAAGAAGAGCGTTTCCTCCAAAATGGCCGTCTTGCCGAAAAGCATCCCTTTGAGGGGCTGGGAACAGAAAAAAACATGCCAAACGCACATCCAGGTTACCCGCGTTCTTCATTTCTTTGGGTTTTCGCATCTCCGTCCCAACGGCCAAACCGGCAACCTTGACTCTCAAGCACTGTGTCGGCACCAGCTTTGGCTGCAGCAAATGCAGCGTATCTCGTTGCTAAAGTGCGCGCTGGCCAGAACGTGCACGTTGGGGCGAGCTTGCCCCGTTTGGCAAGCTCGCTGCACTGAACCTCGACCGGGTGCCAGGTTCGAACTCAAACTTGCCATGTGCGCATTTTGCCATTCCGAGCCTCCTTCGCTTCCGACAGGGCAACATGCTCGGGCTGGACCTGCCAAAGTATCGTGCTGTGCGAGGGCGCGCCTGCTTCGGGCTCTGAAAGGGCCTTCCAGCGCTTTTAGAAAACCAACATTGGTGTGCCCTAGTGAGCTCAGAACGCATGTGAGCAGGTAAGTCACTTGAAATCTTCGCATTTGCCAGCTGCGCCGGTGGCTTCTGTTTGTTTGGCGCAGTGCTCATTGCTTGTAAGCAAGTCATGTATTAAGCCGTCGTGGCCTGCAAGTTCGTGCAACTCCCACAGTCGTGAGCTTGCATGGCGGTGGATTGGCAGTAGTGAGAACCCTCGAATGGCTTTTCCTGGCTGCCAAAAGGCTTTCCATGCAGGCTTGCACCGTTGTACCCAAGTGATTGCACAGCAGTCTACTTACCCACCAGAATGCTTTGCGAAGCGGCCTTCTCTATTTTTTTCGCATCTCCGTCCAAACGGCCAAATCGGCAACCTTGACTCTCAAGCACTGTGTCGGCACCAGCTTTGGCTGCAGCAAATGCAGCGTATCTTGTTGCTAAAGTGCGCTCTGGCCAGAGCGTGCACTTTGGGGCGAGCTCGCCCCGTTTGGCAAGCCCATCCAGAATTGGTGCTGGACATTGTCGCTACTTGAATCATCGTGGCACCATCAAGTCTTGATGAGGAACCGTTTCAAACTCTGGACACTTCCTGTTGCCCGAAGCACTGGGTGTGAAAGCGCACGATGCTTCGTCAGTTTCAGCTCTGTTTTCACTCAACGATGTTGGGCCAGGTTCAGCTCCAGAAACCTCGGGAACCGGCCTGCGATGCGTCTTGAGCAAAAAGAACTCAAGATGCCGGACATATCAGCAGCTTACTTGCGCTCTCCCAAATCCGAGACGGGGCGCCGACCTAAATTCAGATCTGAGAGGCTTTGCCTCCGGCAGTTCAAAGCAGCTAGCAAGCAGCTCCTTTCCCCATCGTCCAAGGTGCGCATCATGGAGCAAGCTTTGCTTGTGACAAGCTTTGCTCAAAAGCCATCATTGCAGATTTCCTCCCAGGGATCCGCTAAACTTGTAATGGTTCCCCGAAGATTTTGGCAAAGATAGCGCGGCGTATCTCTTCGGGTCTCATGGAAGATGTTTGAACATGTTTGGTCATTCGCGCGAGGGCGTTCTGCCATGCAAAAGCAGCATGATGCAAGGCATGTCTTTTCAGGATCTGCCGCAAAGGAATTGCCTGCATTGCCAAAGGCCGGCGGGTGCGCCGCCAAGGGACAGCAAGCTCCGGATCAACTTGACATGTAACTCAGGGAAAAACCAGTGGGGCACGTATGCGCTTTGCCGGACGCAGTGGTTCGCAGTCGCAGTTCGTGACAGTTTTCTCGAGAAGGTGCCAGGGGCTCGCAAACTAATCACAGGGGGCAGAGCGTTGCAGAAGTTCGCAGGTGCTGGCAATTCGCAGTTCGCAGAAGGGGCAGGTTGCCTTGGCAGCTGGTGGGAGAGGCTTGGGGTTCGCAGAAGTCGGGGTGCACACCGGCTTGTTTGACCCATGGCAGCCCGTTGTTTGGGTACTAGATCGTAGTCTGCAGTAGAACTTTGAGGCTGCCAGTCGCCAGTCGACGCGGAGCTCACTCGTACCTAGAACGTCAAGGTACTCCTAACCTGAACACCAGTGGTGGCTCGTCACCGGTGTCTACCTTTGCACGACCAAGCCACGACCAAGTCGGCAAGCGCGCACCCAACAGTCCAGGGTTGCCCCTTCCATGGGCAAGCTTTAGGACCTAAAGGCTTTTCTGTGGACTGACGTCCGCCATAACTTCGATTCATGTTTCTGGTTAAGTCCGTACTAAGACAACTGGCACTAAAGATTTGCATTGAACAGGCGGAGTAACTCATACTACTGCGGCCCGAAGCCTGCCCAAGTCAGGAAACTTGCTGCAGTATTGCGTCCAAAGCATTTTGGGGATTGAGAACAGCAACTCCAAGTTTGCAGCGCCCAGCCCATACACTCGATATGTCTGGCACTCTTGTTTGCACATTGTGTATAACGTCATGGGCCCCTCCTGCCCTGAATGCGTTTCTGGCCTCAGCAAGCAATGGGCTCCGAAGAGCAGCTGGCGTCTGTCAGCAACAACATGAAGGCGTTAAGACCCGCCCCAAAGTCCCCAACCGCCCACAACCCCAAATGCTCGTCTCATCCATCGAAGCAGAAGAAGTCTGCAGCATCAAACATGACTGTTGAGAATATGTTGGATCTTCAGCCTGCGCCTTTGGCCACCCTTACTTTTCTCCCCCTTGATTCTTGCGTGGCTTGCTTTGGTCCTGGGAACCATTGCGTCCGTGGAGACGCTCGCCACACCTGGTCACCTGTCAACTGGGGCCCCCCTGTTGAACAGATTTGCGGGAATGTGCCGTTCAACTACTTGCAACTCGGTAGCGCAAAAGGGTGGGGCGCGAGATGAAGGCAAAGCAGATGTGCGTGCCGGGTTCTTCGTCCCAAAGGCCAGCGGGCTTAAGCAGAAGTTCGCATGGTTTTGGATGCCGCTTATAAGCCGCTTAAGACCAGCGGGCTTACGCGGTTACTTGCCGCCGAAGGGCTTGTTTTTGATGGAAGGACTTGTTTGTGATTGTTGTGATAGGGTCCCAGGTGCTGAGGTACCTTTTTTCTTTGTCTCTTCCATTTTGGAGAAGCAAAGCTGCCGACATATCTTCGCAAGAAGACTCGTAGGCATCTCTGTAGAAGCAGGAGTACCATCTCCCGAAAAATGGGGGAGGTACTGGCAAGGAGTGTTCTTAGCAAGGGGGGTTGTCTTCAATGTAAGACCAAAGACTGGGCATTTGGGCAGTTCAGCCCAGACTCCGGGCGCCAGATGTCTTCAGGCCAGGGGTGTTTAAACCAGCTGCTCTTTCAGGCGTGGCCCTTTTCGGCTTTGAGTCAGCTGCGGCAAGCTTAGCTCAAGTTACGGAGCCCCGCCCCGTGTGGCTTCGACGGCCATTGGGAAAATTGGCAGATGATATGACCTGCTGCCTTTTGAGCCCGCGTGCATTTGACACAGACTGTCACCAAGCTCTACTGTGCGACTTTGCCTCTCCTCAGCAGCTCCCAGACCCAACCCAGCCAGACCCGAATCAGCCTTGCATTTTTGCGCCCGCAGGGCCCGGCTTGCGATGAAGCCTCGTACAAGTTCTTTCTGTTTCCTCTGGGACAATTGCACGCCTTGCCAAGCAATGAGGGTCATTATTTTGCAGACTCAAAGATCTTCGAGAGGCTATGCCAGTCTTGTGCTCAGGATATCAGGCACTTGCACCGAGGAGTGGTAGCTGACGACATGACCTGCTTCGTTTCAATCGGCGCTTTGCCAGCCTTGGAATTGACACACAGGTTCAGAAGTGTGCTGCTCGCACGTGGCAGCCGATGCAACAAGGAACTGTCCAAGGACAAATGCGTCAGAAAGGCTCGTGCTTCCCACCTACTGGAAGCACCTCGTTATACAGCTCTGCCGTGGTTCTCAGGGCGGCGCACCCGCAAATTAACGCATAGTCACCGTCGGCACGTGCCGCCACTTTGGAGTCGAGGGTTCTCAATCCTTGCTGAAAACAAGCACGTGTGGCAGCCTCTATGCGGCGAATTTAGCGGCCAAGCTTTAGGGACGTCGCGTTCCAGCCAACCCAGCGAAGCGTTAGCTTGGTCCTTTTGCACTTGAACAATCTATTGTTCAAAACCCAATCTCCAATGATTCGCGGATTACAGATTATGCGATTTACAGATTAGATTGTGCAGTTGCGGATTACGCATCATGGGTTGTATAGACTTCCCATGCTCCATCATACGGTGTTGACCCATGATTTGTAGCGCGGATTACGGAGTAAGCCGGAACAAGGGTTAAGCGGATTGCGGATTGTGATTAGGCCCCGCGGATTTCGAAGCGGCTAGACAATCGCGGCGTTTGTCACGCAAGGCTTCCTGCCTCTCAGGACTCAGCGGTATTGGGCTGAGTATCCCGACCTGCAGCATCAGAGATCCAGCACCTGCGACGAGGATTGGCAACGGATGTTTGCTTTCGACAGCTGGCGGGCACCAACCTTGCAGTCTTCTTGCGGGCTGGGCCAAAGAGCCTTTGGCCCAAAGCCCCATGCCAAACGCGCAGCCCAGGGGTTGCGCCGCTTATCCCCAAGAAGATAGGAGGGACCGGCGTGGACATCAGGACCTACCGCCCCCCGAATTCGGAGTGTCAACTTTCGACGCCGATCGAAATATAGTAGCGTACCGAGGAGCATGTTGTCGTAGTTTCCTCCATGCGCGCGGGGGCATGCCTCGTGACCAATCTTGTCACCGACATTCATCCTGCGATGAGGACTTTGAGTGGCTGGTGATCTTTCTTCCAAGCTATTTGCATTCAATACGCAGGAGTCAAGGGGGAGGGCTTGACGGGTGACCTCAATGCCTGCATGCTACGTTTTAAAAGGGACCACGCAAAATAGTCGTCCCCTGTCCGAGCCTCTCTTGGCTTTTCCCCTTAGGTCAAGTCGCAAGTCTCCTCCCTTTCAACCATCATGCGCTCGCTGCTGCAGAGCCGCAGGTCTGCAACGTGGGGAAGATTGAATCGTGTTCCGTGGCAGAAACATGTTGGAGACCATCGTGCGGTTTTCTGCCAGGCAGAGGCGCAAACGCCAGCTGGCAACAGCCAAATTGGAGTTTGCTGAGCGGTGCCTCAGCTGCCTCTGCAAAACTTTTGAAGTTGCCAGGTCTGTGAAGCCAGGCCTGGTGCCCAAAGCTGCCGCAGCTCGAGGGCTCGCTTTCAACTTGGTTTCGGCAAGTTTCAGAGCCAACACTTTCCCGCCCTTTCCCGCCGATGAGGGTTTCTCAACAGCTGACTGTTGCGAACATTCGGCATGCCTTGTGACCAGCCTATTGCGATGTGACATTGGGAGCACTTGGCTGCTAGATCAAAGGCGCCAGTTGTTCCGTGTGAAAATAGTGCGCGGAAGAAGCCCGAGCCAGATAGGACGAGACCGCAGCAAATCCGATGAGTTGTTGGCTGTTGAGAGGTTTCTGTCAATCAGTCTGGGGGCGACGGGGGGATTTGGGACACAATCCCCAAGTGGGCGGCTTCTCTTTGCGGTCAATCAAGTTGTAATAGGTTTGTCGCTTACTTGGGTTTGTCGCAAAATTGGTACAGAACAGTGTGCGAACCAGTTGGACCAGTTGCCCTATGGGTGAGGCGTTGATCTCGAAGTAATTCGCACTTTGCAGAGCAAATTGTGGTGGCTTGACTCCACCCTGGTCCGTTGTGTTGATGTGTGTTTTGGCTTGCATGCCTGCATCACCGCGCTCAGACTAGTACTGCCTAGGCTTTGATTTGCTGGCAGTTCAGAGTTGCTTGGGATTGGTTTCGGGTTTGGATCATCGGATCCCGCAACAAACGATTTAACCACACGTAGCCTGCGGTGACTGAAGATTGAAAGGGGACATGACGTTTACTGATGCCTGAGCCTTGGTCACGTTTGCCTCATGCCTACCCATCTGCCCCAGTTTCATCCCGTTATTTGTCAGAAAATCGAAAGCCTCTTGTATGTGGCATTCTCGCATTTGCCCCGCTGTAGAACTCGGTAATTGGGTATAGGTGTCAATATGGAGAGAACAAACAATCTGCGTTTTTCCTTTTCGTTTCCATAGCCAAGGTACAGAGGGCACCAGCAAAAAAGCCAACATAGAGGGACCTCAAGCATGTTGGCTTTTCCTAAGGATTCCCTTTAACTCACTCCCTGAGTCTGAGTTCCTGGACTTCATCCCTAAAACAAGTTTTACTAGGTCCCGCAGTAGTGCCCTTTCTCTCCCCTTTTTTGGTTCGGAGGGTTCTCCTACTAAAATAGACAAAACTGAAAAAGTTGGTCCCTACCCTCTAAGCTCTCTACTGGAGGAAGTAAACAAAACCAGTCAGACTTCTGGCCAATCAACTCACTGAGTAAACCCAGGTGAACCAAAAAGTCGCCTTCCCAAGCCGGAGCGAGGTAAGCTGGGCTCCTGGCAAAGGGCCGATGCCCGAGAGGGCAGAAAGGCCGAGGTTTTCTCGAAGAGGTAAAGAGTGCCTTGAGGGAACCCACAAAAATACCTATATGTTGTTTTGCATTTTTTTTTTGGGGGGGGGAGGTGGGGTCTTTAAAAAACACCCAATATATTCGGCGGGCGGGGGGGGTGGGGGAGAAGGAAAAAGTGGGGGATTTCTGTCTGGCGGATAGTCTGGCAACTTCTGCATGGGGTTCTCAAAGAGTCCCCCGAGGGTGCCCTCAACAAAGACTCCTTTGAACATTTTGGAGGTGGTCCTTTTTGGGCGGTACTTCTTCTGGGGCTGTTTTTTTTCAAGAAACCCAGGGGACGCGAGCCACTTTGGGTGTGCAAACCGACAACTCAATACGGAAGGATTTTTCTGGGCTCCCTGCCTATGATGTCGACAGGCGGTTGGAGTCCAAGGTTCTTCCTAAATTGCTTCTCCATTGCAAGTATCACAGTGTGACGGTGTGGAGTGTATGACGGTTTTTGCTTTGTAGTCCAAGCATTTCACCAAACTGCCCAACAGTTTCTGTGTATGTCTTGCATCTTGCAGCAAGACGCACAGAGGATTTGCGTATGGTATTTTATTCCGTGGCTTTGGGGGAACGTTTGTTTCCGCCACGACGCACAGTTTCTCACGACGCCAGAAAGAGCCACATGATACCAAGACCTTCCTTTGACTGCCCTTCACGCCTAGTGGCATCGGGCTGCCATGTTGGGAAGAGCACAGCTCTTTGGCCTCTGAGAGCGAGCTACTGGATGGTACTCAATGCAGTGTTTATGAACCACCAAAGCAATTGTATATATCTTCGAGAAACACATGTTGTTTATCTAAAGAACGACGATGGATGTTGGTTGGTTGAAGTTGGCTCAAAGTTTGCTTCAACCAAGTTTTGGTTCCCAAGCCGAAGGGAGGTTGTTTCAACCAAAGCCCTAAAAAGCTCAGTTGTTCCGTGGCACCCTTTTTCTTTTTCCAACTTTTTTGGTGGCTGCCCCACTGAAAATGGTCCAAGCCCAAGCCCCGAAAAGGGTTTGGTTCCCCCCAGGGTCACTGAACTGAGAAAGCGAAGTGGTCGAATCGAAAGCGTCACCGAGGCTTCGAGTCTCCTCTTCCTCTCTGAGGCCTGTGGTTTAGCTCTCCCTTGGGACACTTCAATTCCTGAGTTCCGTTTCGGACCTTAGTCGCTTTTAGTTCCGTTTCGGACTTTAGTCCCGTTTCGGACTTTAGTCGCTTTTTGGGTTTGGACCATGTAGTGGCAAATAACGTTTTGGTTACTTTTCTTGACAAATCCATGGTGAGTCAGGGGGAGGGTTCTTTTTCTTGAACATGGAAAGGAACGAAAAGCACCCACCCAGTTTAGGCGTTCCCCAGATTGAGATACACCCAGAATCCAAAAGGTGAGGGGGCCTGTTCTCAAAAGCAGCTTCCTCCAGAAAAGGTTTGGCGGCTTTCGTGTCAACTTGCTGGCCGGGATTTCCGCCATGGCGAGATTGCCGCAAGAGTGACGCCCGAGAAGGTTGGATGTGGGTGTCCAAATCGGGAGATCCTTTCAGGGTGATCCTTTCGTTTCCCAACACCTGGAATGGCTGCATCGCACCTGTGAAGCATAGCGGCACCCGCAGTGGACCAACATGGATGGCTTTTGCCGTGGTGCTTGCCGATGCTTGGTAGATTGGCCTGTTCGCCCAATTGGCCCTGGTTGTAAGGTACCCCCCTTGGTTTGAAAGGACATCCAATACGATTTCTTGAGTTTGGTCCCTCCTTTGGTTTGAGTTGGGAAACCAAGAGGAACACCGAAATGGGAGCTTCGCCGAACTTTTCAGCCCCTGCCCAGGGTTCCCCCGCCCTTTTCCTCTTTTTCAGGAATAAAAAGCAACTCGCAGGGAGACAGGGGGAACGAGGGAGACGGGAGGATTCCTTCAAAATGCACCTTGACGAAGTTTGATCAACGGGACCTGGCGCGCAGTTGGAATCCCCCGCCTTTTCCGGGCCCCGCTTGTTCCGTATCGCTCGGGGGTCCCTGGGTCCAACTCCGAGGCTTGACTATTGGGCAACGGATCTTTATTTATTTATGTATTTTTGGGAGATCGAGGATTTGGTTTTCCACGCAACCCCCAAAAAGTGTGAAAAAAGGAAACCACTTTTTGCAGGGGAGTCGTTGCAGCAACCGAGCAGAGTTCCCCCCCGTGCTCCTTTTCTTCGGCCAGGCGTCGGGCCACCAGTTGGAGAACCGCAGCTTCAGCGCCGTGCCGGGGCACTTGGCTTCTCCCAGCTCCCGAGCGATGCGTTTTGGTCTTTTGGTGTTGGGGTATCGGCGGCTCAGGACTCAGGGGGGGCACCCCCACCCCCTGTTTTTGTTTTTTTTTTTGGGGGGGGGGAGTTGTTTTTTGTCTTCGGGGGGGGGAGCCAAGAAAAGGGGTACCAGGCGTCAAGTAGTCTAGGGACTTAGGGAAGCCAGCACATGTTTGTTTGAGAGGTTCGCACCATGGATCCCCCTGTTCACGAGGGGAAGCAAGAGGAAACGAACCCGTTGTTTTATGGGTCCCCTGCTTTGCGGAAAAAAATGAAACAAACCGAGAAATAAAAAATGGCCAGAATTAGAGATGCTTTTGGTTGGCAAAAGCGGAACCATCTGCCTGGCGATGGGTAGCGAAACCAAGGTTTCGAGGAACCACTAAAGACGCTCAGAAGTTCAATTTGAGAACCAAACTTGTGGGGCATCGTATGCTCATTTATTAGCCCCTCCTTGCGCTCATCTGCAAGGCGAGTGTTTTTTGAGTCGGACTCTAGGATTCCATTGTTTGACTACACGAACATACCTCTGTTTGAGAGGGGGCGATGACAAGAGCGTGTCAAACATAGGGACATTTGGGAACTGGTCAAGATGCAACAGCAGCTTCTGAAGCGCATCATGTTGAGCCCACTTGTCATGTTTAACTGTTTGCTGGATTTGCACCAAGTCCGAACTTTCGCGTGGCTCCAGACCCAAACCCACTGGTCAATGCATGGCCGCGGTCAGCCCCGCCCAATGACAAGGATGGCAAGGGTTTCGACAGACTCCTGCTGGCCGAAGGGGCGACACTACTGTGGATGGACAAAATCCCTTCGCACCACCTAAGAAACTATGAGAAACCAGCGTTTGTTGGTATTTACAGGAGAATCATCCTTCCAGGGTCTCTGAGGTAGGTGGTGCAGGATTTCGTCCATCCACAGTATGTCAGCAGTAGATCGGCATGGTTGAAATCACGGCTGGCTTCGGCTTGCTTTGCCGTTTGGAAGAACAGGTCGCGGCCGAACTATTGTCTTTGGTTGGGAATGCCAAGTTGCAAGCCGCGAGCAATCGAGACTAGGTCCCCAGTAGTGCCCTTTTACGTTTTTTGGGGGGAGGGTTCCCCTACTAAAATAGACTACAGAAAAAAGGGTAGCCTTAGTCTAGCCTCTCTGCTGGAGGACCTAGGAGAGGAAAACTTAGCATTTGCTCTTGGCACATGCTGATGATGGATGCTGCGGGCTGCGCGTCGGAGTTCTTCCGTTGCTCACAAGGATGGCATTTGCGAGCTGGCAGCAAGCACGGCGGCCAAGAGAAGTTGCCGTGTTGAGTTGCAGCGGATGTGGCGGATCAACCACAAAGAAGCTTAGCATGCAGCACACTATGCATTCCAGCCGCCAAGAGTATTTGCTAGATTCTATTTTCTTTAGTGCCATGAGCTTGCAGCACAATGATGCGCACAATGTCTTTGAGCAGCTTGCAAGCCCCTTCCAACTATTGCAGCCGTGTTGCCTCGGAATTTCTGGTAACTCCATGTGCATTGCAGGAAGTTCTTCAAGAGGAGTGCCGAATTTGCAGCCAAGAGGAGCCACATTAACTGCCTGGCATGGACACTTCTTTGCTAAAGGTGCCAAACACCTGGGGTGGATGGAGATCCCCATCAATATGACCGGAGAGCGACATGAGGTCTTGGCACTGCTGTGGTGGATGCTCGCCAGGAGAGGAACGGTCAGGAACGTTGTCATCGTCTTTAATCACTCCACCCCTACCCGGGGGATCCCAGGCAAGCCCTTATAGCAGGTATCCCTTCGCTGCTTTCCTTTGGTTTTTATGTCTTGTGGCAAGCATTTGGTTGCCTACTGACTCTATACAGGATGGTTGCACTGGCTTAGATGGAGTGTCAGGCTCGCCAGACTTTTGAGGTCTTTGTTACTTGACTCAAGCATCATTGACGTTGCATGGAACTTATTTGCCCTGGGGCATCTTCTTGTTGTGGCGAGCTCTGGGTAACACGAAAAATATTGCAGGTCGCGAGACAGGTCGGCAGACATCAGCTCAGGCATCAAGGCTAGGCAAACACCCCTTATCGGGGAAACCAAATAGCAGGGATACAGGGAGAACCAGGGGGGTGGCTAGTTGAGAGCCTTTGGGAGCTTCAAGGAACTCCCCCCCCCTTGGACCACCACCCCCCCCCCCCTACGGGCTCCAAAATCCCCCCACCCGGACGAGTGAATCCCATTGGCCGCAGGCGGCTGCCGCCCGACCGAGTTTGCTGTGACGTGGCCATCGGTGGAGGGCTCAGCCGAAAGTTGAGTTGATGGAGCCCAGAAAAGACTAAGACAGGGGTCTGAGTGTCCGTTGGTGGGCCCAGAAAGGGTGTGTGTGTGTGAGGGCATCTTGGGGTTGCTCTTTCCAAAGTTGGGGGTTTGGAGACCGACCCATGAGAGCACCCTGGTGTTGCTCTGCGATGCTGAAGTTGCCGGGGGGTGGGGGGGGGGGAGACCAACCCATAGGTTTTAGTTAAGAGGCCAGAAGTACCTTCTGTGAGTATGAGGAAATGAGGTTGATGCTATACACTACGCCTATCAAAACTGAAGAGAAGTCACGCCTGAGGCTCCTGTGCGGCGCACAAAGTGGACAAGGCTATGGAAGACTCGAAGTTGGGCTTTTCAGATGAATTTGGGTCAAAATTTAACCACCAGGGGACCGCAGGCTTTAGTTCTTGGTTCCATTTACCAGGGTTCCATATTGGGTACCCATTTTTGACCCACGGCCAGATGTTTGTCTTGTTGGTGCGATGGGTAATGAATGAGAAATGGCATGACGCGAGATAAACCATCCAACTGGTGGTTTCCTGTAAGGGGGGACCCCTGGGTTCATTCCCTCATGTCCTACCTATCGCACCAGCAGGTTGTTTGGTTTCGGGGTTTCGCTTTTGCCGCGGGCTGGCGTTTAGGATCTTCGCACCCTCCTCTGCACAAGCGTCACTGACCCCAAGTCTTGGCAGGAACGGACTTCCGGCCTGGTCGCTCGTCAGGGTAGGGCCCAAGGCTTTTGAGCCCGATGTGCAACCAGCCTCAAAGATCCACCCGACCGATCCCTGGTTGAGCTCTACGTGTTATCAACGCCTAACCATGCGGTGTCTTGGCGGGTTGGTTTGTGGAGAGTCTGAGGAAGCGCACGAAAAATACACCCAGGCACATCGTAAACTTCGCACGAGGCAATGGAGCCTTAAAGGCCTTAGCGCAGGAAATCACGTCATTCTCTCCGGACAGATCCTTCGTAAGTGTGGCAGCTTGGATCAAAGGCTTGGATTCTTGAGGGATCGCCCAACGCAATCCTTTGGCAGGATTCAAGGGACCTGGAGCATTGCCAAGCCCTGATGAATTGGACCGACTTTGTTTGAACGTACGCTTGGTGGAAATTCCTTTCTTGAGGCGTGCACGTTTAAACTGGGGTCATTATGTTGACGGTTTCTGGGGGTTATCAAAGTCAGAAAATGGGGTTGTTTCCCTTGAACCCACCACTTGGGGGGTGACTTTGATCATGGTAAAATAATGAGGCCAGTTAAACTTGAACTTCTTCGGTGCTTGGTTCAGAGTTCTGATCTTGAAGCTGTCCAGCGAACGTGTTGGGCTATGTACCTCAGTTGTTCAGTGGCACCCTTTTTGCTTTTGCCTTTTTTTTGGTGGCTGCCCCACTAAGAATGGTCTTCCCCCAAAAGGGTTCCCGTCTTCTTTATTTTTCTATTTTTCCTCGCAGGGTCACTGAACAACTGAGTGTACGGAGATCTGGTCAAGATACTTGAAGACCGCAACAAGTGCGTCGTGGAGTCCATGGTGGGTGTTGGATTTTTTTGAAGTCATCACCCAGCCGAAGCACGGCCTCATAAAGTACCTGTAGCGTGGGGTCACTAAATCTATGTCACTTGAGGCGCACCCTAGAACCCATTTGTTACAGTCAATTTGGATGTGTGTCAAAGTAGAGGAACCCCACAAAAGGTAGTGTTTCTTTGTCCCTGAACAAAAGCACAAACCCACATTGAAGCAGGTACCGTTTTTTGTGAGGCGCGCGCAGTTGTTTTCACAGCTGCTTCCCAGTTGGAATCCAATTGTTAGAATCAATTTCAGGTCACTTTTTCTGGGCGTGTCTTGAGAGGAATGGACCACCCAAACCTGCTCCGGTTTTCCTTTTGGTGTCCCTGTCAAGCCGCCAAAAGAAAGGGGTGCACTGAACAGACACACCCAACCTCAATCCCGCAAGGATCTCTTATCCTCTGTAGGCCCAAAGTCGCCGTGTTTTCCTTCTCAACCGCCAAAAAAACAACACCGGGAGCGTGTTGGTTTTCCTTTGGGCCGCCCTTTGCGGAGGCCTTGCAGCTCCTGCAGAGCCTTCCGCGGCACTCCTTGCAGGACACACGGAGCCGTGGGTGCCTTCGCACTGAAATGAAACCATGGGTCATGGGCCAAAACCACAACGTTTGTCGGTTTGTTTTGTTTAGCTTTATTTTTTGTGTTTCTCGCGGAATCATCAGAAACCTAAATTTCTTGGTGCAAGCCGTCCATCGTTGGAAGAGGGTTCCACATAGGACATGTTGTCAAAATCGCAGCATGGTGAAAACATGTAACGATTGTTGGTATTTTTTGCGGAATCATCAGAAACCAGGGCTTCTGAACCGTGGTGCAGGATTTGGTCCACAGGAGGTGTCTTTGTTTTAGGTTAGTTGATTAGAAATACCCTTCCTCCCACAGCATGTTACTTGACCGAGGCTCCCTGCAAAGGGAGATTGATCTTCCCGGTACCCTCCCACCGGTGCTATGTCAGTGAGAGGAGGGGTAGATGGGTTCCGCTGGTTTACCATATACCAGGGCAACCCATCTATGTTGCCCCAAGCTATGGTCGGTACCCTCGAATGGCAAAGGGACACCAACCAGAAATTCCTCTTTTGACATATACCCAACTGTCAGACTGGTGCAACATGGATGAGTCGGTTCAACTCTAGGCGGTTTGGACATAAATTTGTCTCAGTTGCAACTTGCAAGCGCAAATACTCGTTAGACCCTTGGAGATGCTATTCAGCCCTGCGGAGCTGCGCTTTGCAAGATGTTGTTGAGGTTTAGACATGGCGGACTGCATTCCATGTGGAGATGTCAGCATGGCCTTTGAGTTGTGGCCCTTGGCAAGTGCCAATAAGGGACCCTTGGTATCTTTGGACATCTCGAAAAGGCGTCCTTAAAGCTGCATCATATAGATATTTACACATGCATGGCTGGAGTGATAGACCGCTTTGGCCCCATGGTTCCTGTAATACGAAGGCCGCAGCCCCAAAAACTCAATCCGCCATTCCGCAGGACCAATCTGCAGGGTAAGCTGTTCATCGTTGAAAGATCTAGGGGTTGATTCCGCATTCTTTTCAACCATTGTTCTTTTCAAAAACCGGCTGTTTCCCGTGGGTTTTTGATGGTTTCCTGAAAAGAAGGATCCCTGGAAAGAATGGGGAAGGTACCAATAGAAAAGTTGGGCAGGTTTGTGCCTTTTTCGGGCTCACTCCTGGCATCCTGATGGCAAGGCATCTGCCTGGGTCATGCGCCCTGGATTCAAGATCATGTGCGCTTAAAACTGACCAAACATGGATCCAGGTATGGGTCAGCGCAAAAGAACCTACGAGGCGATGGTTTTGGCCTTCATGAAAGACTCTGAGCTTGCTTACAACATTGAGGGATCTGTTGGTGTAGATAATTTTGCGCTCTTGGCCTTGGTTTGAGAGCATCTGCGCATTGCCCTATTGACATGACTATCCTGTCTATTCGGGTTGAACAATTGGTGCGGAATGTCTTTTGTATGTGACCCCCCAGAATGGTTGGTTTCCTTGTGGGTTTCTCCTTACAACCTACCAACAGAGGGTGCCTCTCAAAATAAAATCCTTTTGGGTTTCTCTTTAACACCTACCGAAAGAGGGTTCCCCTCAAGAAACAACGAGCCACCCACGATACCGCGCTCGGCACGGAGTCAACGCAGGCCAGCTGTCGTGCTGCTCTATCCTGCTGCGCCAAAGCTGCGCCCAAGCCTCAGTCTCGGAGCCTTTCTCGTGCGGACTCGGCAGGGTGAAAGACGGCAAACATGTTTTGGCTAAGCAAAGGGAAATCCCCAACCAACCAACATGCGGGAATTGTGCATCTACCACCCAAATTTAGGTCGTATTCTTTTTTTTGAGGGTACCCTTTTGAGGTGGGCTTGAAGGGAAGCGATAGCGGAAGGTGTGAGAAAATTGTGCGGAGGTATCATTTGGCCGTTGGCATCTCTGGTGTTTCTTGAAATAATCAAAGCCGAAATCAAGCCCACTGGATAGATAGCTGTTGTTATGCTGAAGTGCTAACTTATTTGGAATCGTCCGGTTTGACTGCGGGTTGTGCAGCTGTGGATTCAGGGCTCACTTTGAGTGTTTGGAATACAAATCCCAGGCTACCAACGCAGGGCGCCAGACGCCTGGGTTTGGCAGGCCTCGTTATTTTACCCTGATCAAAGTCACCCCTAAGTGGTGGGTTAAAGGGAAACAACCACATTTTCTGACTTTTCTAGGGGTTGATTCCCCATTATTTTCAACCATCGTGCTTTTTAAAACCCGATCGCTGTTTCCACTGCGGTTCTGATGGTTTTCTGGAAAGAGGATCCCTGGAAAGAATGGAAATGGAAGTGTCCCCCAGAACTTTGATAACCCCCCAGAAACCGTCAAAATCATGACCCCAGTCTGGCTGCGACTAGCGGTCCGGCAAAACGTGCGGAGGGATCGAAAGGGAAGGCAATGGCCGAGGCGCTGGGCCGACGCACTGCTGCTGCTAGGACCCCCGCGCGGTGGGGCATGGTGTGGGTGTCTCACTTCCCGGGTTCATGGACTTTATACTTTTTGGGTTGAGACCATTGTTGCGCTACAGAAAAAGTTGTTGTTTATTTTTTGGGGGGGGGCCATCCACTCGGGAAGTGAGGTGCCCTGTCCACCCAGGCGCAAAGAGAAACTCAAAGGAACCAGCCATTTGGGGTGTTCCCACATACCGACACGAGGCGGGATGTCAACCTAGCGCATGGCAAGTCGGTCGGTGAAGTAGTTCAAGGTCACGATGTGATTTTTGCCCGCTGTCGGACAGATCACCATGTGTGGCTGAGTCCCTGGTTGCTGCAGCTGGCACTTCCTTGCCAAGAGCATCGAGTCTGCAATATGTCTTCCCAGTTGCAACCAGTGGATTCCGCTCTGTCAACCTGTTTTTGGGAAAGGTTCCCCCGAAAAAAGAAAAAAATAATCAACCCAGCAAGAATGATGCCCTTTTTGTTCCCATGGAAAGCCGCTGGGCATGTGCGGTGAGCAATGTTTGCAGTGCCCTCTTCGCCCAGCAGGACCAGAGGCAGATGCCGTGTCGTGCGCCTGATGGATCCGGGGAAGTGGTCCAAGGGGCCGGGGTTCCCAACGGCCTTTTAAGGAACCCTAGGAAACCCTGCAAAAGCTTAGGGAATCCTAGGGAACCCTAGGGCTCTCAACCATCCACCTCCGTTGCTCCTTAGGTATCCCACAATAGGTGTCCTTTGCGAACAAAAGCTGGCAATGGTTAGAACTAAGCCACCAGTGCCATCTACGTTCAAGCAACCTGACCCACAAGAAAAAAAGCACCTCTCCACCAAGCAAGCGACAACCATTCTTCAGGGAAACCAACTGGCAGGGATACAGGGGGAACCAGGGATACGGGAGGATTCCCCCGTTCGATGCACCTTGACTAAGATTCAAAAACGGGAAATTTCGCTTAAGCTGGAATCCCCCCATATCGGGACCCGCTTCCTCCGCATCCCCGCGGGGGTTCGCGCTCCCGGAGATGGCCGCCGGCCACGTGTCTTAGCTGGCTTCCGTTCTTGCTTGACCCGCCGTTCCTGGATTCCCTGCCCTGTGCAAAAGGAGAACAGTGCGACCATATTGTGTATTTGCTTGGTTTCAGTAGAAATTTAATAGATGGGTTCCACTGGAATCTAGGTCAGTTTTGTGTCATCCATGTACCAGGGAAGCCCATCCATTTCCAAAAGGACGCCAAAGCGACTTTGTTTTTTTTCCGCCAAGCTCGCACCTTTGTGTTCATCCCGTCAGTGCCGCCAGCTTTGTGTTTGGTGAACTGCCATAATATGGGAGTGTCTCAAAATTGGAGTCGGAAATTTCAAGGAATGGCGCAACGGTGTTCCTTTGGTCTTTCCCTCTAAACCAACCGAACGAGGGCTCCCCCCCCAAAAAAATGCACCCATATGAACCAAGATGGATAAAAATTCAGCAAAAAAATGTGACGCAAGCGCCAATTTCAGGCGCATATGCGTGATATGATCTTGCAGGAACTCGTCCCAGGGCTCCGGTTGTTTACAGGGGCTAAAGAACAGTATGATGTTGTCATGGGACTTGGCTGATACAATCATTTGGGGTCTCCTTCACAACTACTTTAGATTTTAGGGTAGACTTCAGACTTGGACGAAACATAGGACAGAGTCAGAGAATACAAAGTTCTGCGGACCCCAGATGCGGGAAAGGCATTTGGATGTGCTAAGGGGCCACTTGCATTCACAACAACCTGTTTTCCTGCAGTTTTGTCCTGCCGGCCCACTGAATCTCACGCAAAGTACTGCATCAGTTACAGAACCTCGCGCGTTCGAGAGGGCAACAAGCTCAAAGAACCCCACTTAGTTTGCCCAATTTGTGTTCATTCCCAGCCTAGACCAAGGCACTCATAACCACCAAGTCCAAGCTCGTGCTAAACAGCGAGTATGAAGGGCAATGAGCTGACTGTTCCGAAGTCTGTCCGGAAGGCAAACCCTCGGACCGCTGTGACTCCCACAAACAGAACTCACTTCCCGAGTTCCTGGACTTCAATACTGTTGGGAAGACCATTTTGGTGGTAAATAGAAAGTTTGGGACTTTTTTTCGCCAATCCACTCAGGAAGTGAGATAACCAATATGACTTCCATACATCTTGGCTCCGGTTTTCTCCACATGTTCGACGAGGTACGGCACAAGCATTGCTTGCTGCGAGAAAGCTCAGCGCTGGGAGATTGCCGGCCGCCCATCGAGCGCTAGCATTGCGCTGAAGAACGGGGCTTGCTGGGGATACATGCAATTTGGCTGTGGCTCAAAAAACCAGTACCAAAATGAAAAGATCCTGGTAAGTGGAAAGATGGACCAAAACCTGCGGTTGGCCCCTGTTTAATTTCGAGCCACAGCCATTTGTGGCTGGGGGGAGTCATTTCAAATTTCCAGCTCACCGCTCAAAAGAATACCCTTACTTGAGGATCCCTAATTTGGGAACAGAACTCTCAGTTGTTCAGTGGCGCCAATTCTTTTTCTTTTTCCAACTTTTTTTTGGTGGCTGTCCCACTAAAGATAGTCCAAGCCCCAAGAAGGGTTCCCTCTTTTTTTCCCCAGGTTCACTGAACAACTGAGAACTTACAGATCTATGGCAACGTCAGCATGAGATCACATCTTGTGTGTGGCTTGCTTCTGTACCTGAAACCCGAAAAAAGCCGGCGGCAGACCTCATGAACCCTGCCAATGTTTCGATCGACCCCGGGAGAGAAGGCAGGAGTTACGCAGGGAGTTGAGTTAGTTGTAAGATGTTCTAGATCTTGCACTTCTGTCTCTAAAGATTGCACCTTGAATTCAATGGCACCTGAGGCTGACAAAACACCACCCGCCACTTGCAATACTTTGGTGCATTGTGCTTGGATGTTAGGACTTTAACTTTTTGCCAACAAATGGGTTTGGCGAATTAAACCACTAAAAGTTAGTCACTTTGAGCAGGGGAGCAGAAAACAACCGAGAACAAGTCGAGGCTCCGCGTGTGAAGCTACCCCCTGCTTGAGTGGTCTTCGTATCTCGCCCAAGGCCATGCTGCTGCTGAATCGCCGGAAGCACTTCGACAGACGCCCGCCCGAAGATGGGCGATCTGCGGACGTCTGGTTGCAACGTGTTTGGCTTTTTGAGCGCAAGATGGGTGTTGTTGTGTTTCTTTCCCCCCGGAGGTCCCCCGAAAGTTTTGTGTTTCCTGTTGGTTTTCCTTTGACGGCATAGATACCCGCAAAGAAAGGCACAGGCAGATGCTTCAGCAGAAATTTGATCGTTCGGCTGCTTCAGGAGCAAGCAATTCCAAAGCAAGTATATGTTTATGAAACCCAGTGCTCGATCTTGAGAAGATCCCTTTGCACAGAATTGTTAGTCGGAGGGGGCACTCAATCATCCAAGCAGTGTTCATGAAAGGGGTGAAGCTTCCTGTTCTGGGATGTGGCTACAACCGTTCCCGCCACTTTGCTGCTGTCTAGCTGGTGTGAGCCTTTGTGCTGCTTTTAGCAAGGCTGCTTGATGTTCTCTCCTTTTGCACTTCAAAGACACATTCATTTGCGCCGCGCTTTTCTATTGGCCCGCACTTCTTGTTTTGCAAACTGTGCTCATTAGAAGCACACGCATGCCCAACACTGGGGCTCAGCGCTCGCATGCTTTGTCCGCCTAGCCAGTTGGCGTCTGCGCATCTTTGGCAGCTGATGGCTAGGAATTGTAGTAGGGAACCCCCTCAACAGTGGCTGGTGGAAAGAACTTCCAACCTAAATCATGTCCACCAAAGGGTCCCCAGTTCACATTACGCAGCTTGCCTCACCTTGCTCTAGCTTTGCTGTCGTGCGGGTTGATTGTGGGTCGGCATTCGCCAAGATGCCTTTGTCATTTACACGCCTTAGCCACCTTCGTGCTTTTGGACCTAAGTGTGCCGGTAGCCTTTCTTGTTTCGGAAGGCTGCATTGAAATGGCAGGGATATGCTATCACGGAACAACCTTTAGGTGGACGACTACATATGGGAGTTGATTTGTTTGTTTTATTACGTGCAATGTCTAACAATTGTATAATGATGTATCGTTACCCATCTGATTCCTTGTGACTGTGCTGTGACGTGTTGGAAGCACATCACTGGGCCATGAATAGTGCGCCGAGGTCCCGTACTCAACTCCTGCATCAGTGCCTGCAGGTGGAATCGGGCCGGGGCAACACCCCCTTCGGGGTCACACTTTGGCTTCGGCGGTGCCCCTTCCCTGTTCAAGGGGTCATTTCATGGGTCCACAAATATCAACCACCTTCCTGAACAACCTGATATTCCATGAAGCTTGGCTGGATCTCTGGAGATCCATCATGTAGATCGGGAGCCCCCCAGTAAGGTGCAACAGTATCCAAGACCCTCACAAAGCCCAGTGCGTTTCGTTTAACCAGTGCTCGCCAAACCCGAGACACATCACCTGCATGTAGGCACCTTCCATGTTGGCTTGCAGGTAAGATTCAAAAAGAGTTCTGAGAATCCTGAACCTTCAATTGATTTCAAAAGCATAGGACAATCTACCGCGTTTACGGACATGCATGGACATAAAGGCGCAGACATTTGGGAGGTCTGGGAAAAATGTTGGCATGACTCATCATGACTCTCAAGTGCAGTAAATCCAACAAAACTTTTCTTAGGCCAAACCTTCGAACATTGCCAGACATCTTCAAGCTCCTGCAAAGTTCGGACGGTCTTTTTCCGTTCACAGAAAGTGGTGACTTTGCTGGAATCCTTCTCAAATATCTGGACTCTAGTCCCTACGCAAACAAGTTGGATGTACATGTCAAGGTGGAATGCCCCGCACAGCATCTAAGGATGCTTTGAGACCACTCAGCTCATGTGAGTTCACACAGAGGGAGCCATCACACATCTTGAGTTCAGGAAACTTCGCGCTATTGGAGAGGGCAGTCTAGCATTTGTACAGTCTGGTGTATATATATATATATACATAGCTATCATTTGACTTCTTCATCCGCTGGTGAATGCGATCATGATGAAAGTCAGATGTCAGAACAGCTGAACCATGGTTAAACTTTGCCATTCAACTGTTACAGCAATTCATTGTATCAAGCAAGTCATTGTGTATCTCACAATCGGAAATGATGAGTTATTGAGGGGGGCACACATATTAATGTCTACGTATATGGGTGTGTCAATTCCTTTGGGACTCCTCAAAATGGTGATTGTCCTTTTGGTTTTCCTTCAACACCAACCAACAAGGGGTAGAAACTCCAAATTCCGATACACCCATACGTGCAGAACTGTGGGTTTGTCTTTTTTGGAAGCTACTCCCAAACGGGATGACCGAGACCGCGCGTTTCGAAGCGGGAGGCGAGGAAAGCAGTGGAACAGCGCCCTGAGCCTTGTCGCCTGGGTGCCAAGCAAGGTGTCCAAAGCCAAGTTCGCGTCCTTTTGATCGGCTTGGTGTAAAATAGGGAATGCGCACGCAGAATGAAGCACTCCACACTCTGCATGACCATTCGGTCACCAAGGGCAGGCGATGAACCATGTCTTTTGCTGGCTGGCAAACAATGGCTTCAGAAGCCGCTCGCGCTACTGAAAGAGGGGATACAGCACTTTGAGATAGATTGAGCCACCGGAAGTAAGTAAGTCCTATATAGACCCTTTGTTGCCGAATAGACGGGTAAAGTATCAGCACTCGAATTGGCGGTTTGCATGCGGGTGCCAAGTGTCCTCTTGATCGAGTAGATGAGTCCCACTGGTTTTTCAGTAGGTTTGATAGCCCAGTTACCAGGAGAATCAAAGTATTTGTCCAAAAGGCCACCTATAATTTGGATTCGAGCTTTGAAGGTTCGCGGTGGTTTCCCATTCGCCCTCTACAAGATCCAGGGGTTCAAATCCCTAACCCGCTAATCCCAACCACCAACTACTGGAAGTATTTGGGCGCCGGGGAGTTCTCAAAATTCAGCGCCGTTTTTGAACCTTTTAGGCGACACAAAATGACAGCAAAATGTCCAAACAAGTTCCCTACTTGTTGCAACCCTTTAGGGTTCAACATCTATGCCTAATCCTGCCAGATGCCCAGATAAGGAAGCCCTCAACTTCCATACAAGGGACTCGCTGTGCAAAAAGCATCCAACTCCCACGGAGTACCTGCTCCCAGTGACCATGGATACCATGGAGGTTGAGGGGATAGACGTAGAGATGCACAGGTATCAGAAAATGTGAAAATACCTTGGTGGCTCCAGCCATCCAGTTCCTTAGCCTTTTTGCTTTTTGGTGTTTGGTGGTAGTTTCCATGTAACCCACCAAAAGTCACACTTTTAGCTGAGGATCTGAGGGCAGCCCAGATACGATTGTATATCTGCAGTAGCGGATCGATTGCTACATGAGCACTCACATTATGCATGCAGGTGGTGGGTTCCGAAACTGGCGGGGTTGAAGTCAAGATACAGTTGTGCAGGGTCCTTGAGTGCTTGAAGTGAAACCTATACATATATATATATACACATTGGATTGTTCCTTGCCTTCCACATTCAATCCCGGGTGAAGTTGTGGTTTTACTGCTGTTGGTTTTGTTGCGGGGATGCGTCGTCCTCCAGGGGTTTGGGACAAGCCAGGATCACGAAAGACAATGGCCTGACAAAGGCCGACAAGGATCGTACTTGCCCAGCCATTCCGAGGCACGTCTGGAGTCTTCCGGGGTGCAGGCGCGGAGATGGTGGGATTACGATAAGCTCTGGGCTAAGGTTGGTTCTATTTGCTTAAGCATATCGCTTATTTCCCCCGGTTGGTTTTAGAGGGAGTGCAATTATGCGTATCTTTTCCTAGGGGACTTAAGCAATTGGAGGGTTCTTTGAGTTTGGTACCCGTGTGAGGGAGCACCCTTGGGAGAAACCCTGTCGTTTCTTTGATGTGCAGCTTTGTTTAGGCGCCTTTAGACTTGTGGCGCTCAGCTTCTTAGTTGGGTCGTTTGACGAGCGGCGCTCGTGTGAAAACGCTTGCGTGGATGGATTGCGGCAATATAGTATTCACTTGGATTGGTCCGGGGTTCAACATACAGTATTATGCACATGCAATGTGAATCAAGCAACTTGTCAGTTATGCACATGCGCCAATCCCCGGAGTTGAACTAGCTAGCCAGATCCAACGACACAGTACTGAACCACCCAAGCATTTCCAGATACTATCAGGCACGGTCGGCTGCCCGCCATATTGTCGTGTTGAATGACAGCATGCGTTTGCAGTGGTTTTAGGAATCTCCGGACTTCAATCCCATGCTTGTCGTGACATGTTCTTTGACCCTCTTGGTCTTCGTACATGTACATATTGACATTTTGGCCCTCAGGAGCCGCTTTCTTTGTCTTGGTTCCTCATTCCTTGGCCGTTCCTGACAGGGTGCGCTGTGCGATTTGGCCTTTGCTGCTGTGCGTCGTGACTTGCGGAGGTTTCCTCCTGCTCGCAACATAGGGGTGGTTACCCCAGTGCCTGAACCCGTGTCAGGTTGGCGCTTGCACTTATCAGTCCTGGCGTCCTTCAAGCAATCCTTGGACTTGTGCTCTTTGTGTTGGCTCTCCAATATGCTTGTGTAACTAAAGTGTCCCCAAAGAGATGTTTGAAGTGTAAGGTGGCCATGTTGATCGGCAACACAGCTACAAGCCCTGGCCCCGTTTATATGACGCAAATGTTTTGAATGGTTCAGTCAAACTGTTTTTACTTATGTATAAAAGCAATACTAGTCAGTAGAAGATATGTTTCATCTTACTCCTATAACGGCCTTTAAAGCTCCTACCGTGGTCCCTATCCCGGTCCGTTGCATCAGGCCGACGATGTGACACTGGGCGCAACGGTGAGCTGCTGTGAGAAGGCGAGTCGGATCGAGTCATGGCGAGTCGGATTCGATAGGAAGAAATGGTGCGCTAAACGCTAACCTTCCCGGTGGCAGGTCGCCGCGCGCTGGCGCTACTGGGTTCCAAGTGTTTGCGTGCCAAAGCGTGCCACAACTGGGTAATGACGCCCTTTGTCGCTAGGACAAATGAACAATGATAGGGGTCCCTCAATTTTCCCTTCTTTGACCCTTAAAACCAAGCATTCAAAGGTTCAACCTGTTCTTGGTTGTCATTTGGTAATAGGTTTAAAGAGCCACCCAACGTGATGAAAGTCTCAGGCGTTGGAACAGAACAGTCTTTGTCGAACACACTTGGATCAGGTGGTTGACCAATTTTCTGCTTCCCTCTAATTAGTGGTTTGGATAAAAAATCAAGGTAGTTTCCCATTTATCTACAAGAAGGGGTTCGACTCCCAAATCGAAAATCTACCAATCGAATCGCCAACTATGGGCTAGCTGAACTTTGGAGCCACTTCTGCCATGCGTCTTCCATGTCGCTCAGCCCCCTTTTCACCCTCTCTCGCGAGGCCTTGCAGTGGCGCTGGGCACTGAACGCGTGGCGCGCTGAGACTTCCGGCGAGGTACCTTGCCACGGGTTTAACGGGCCACGTGATTTTTGTGGCGATGGGAAAACGAAGCCGTTTTGTGTTGATTTTGTGGCGATTTGTTTGTCGATTTTGTGGCGATTTGTGTGGCGATTTGTGCGGCGATTTGTGCGGCGATTTGTGTGGCGATTTGGTAGCCCACCGTCCGAAGTTGAGGCGAAGTTTCTGATTCTGAATCACTGACATGGGGATGATACGCCCATCGTCTCTGAGTGTGTTTCTCAAAGCATTCATAGCCAAAATGATAGATGACAGATGTTCTTTTAGTTTTCTTGAAGACATCCCCTTCTTGAGAAACAGATCAGATTCACCAGTGACAAATGAAGTAGGACTGATGTGTACTCCAAAGCCATTGACCATTGGATTGGTCATTGTAGCTTCGTTCCGAGGAGTAAATAGAGACCGGCGCATCAGGTTTGGCAGCCTGCGGGATGATTCTGTACGACCAGACGTGGGCTACAATGCTGCAGCAGGGGCAGCCCGGAGTTGAGGTGTTCGGGATTAATGCGGCGGCCACTGCGCATGCCCCTCTCAAAAACCTGGGTGGATTCTGGCTCGTGAGCCCAAAGCAGGGAGATGATTTACTCTTGGTTTCTGCTCTCTTGCTTACGAGAGAAAGGCCTTACGTCATGAAACTGGGGAGACAATCATCGAGGGCTTGGGCCAGAGGGCATATGTGTGTGTGTGTGTGTGCGCGATGGATTTGGAGGGTAGCCTTGGTGTCCTAAACACGAAGCACCTGCGATAAAGTGATTAAGTCAAGTTTGAGCCATTTCCCCTCTGGCTCTTCACATGTCATGACACGCTTCTGCACCATGCATGTATCCTTCAGCCAGCCTGCATCATTCACTCAAGTTCTTCATGCTTTTGCAGAGTGCTTGAAGGCTCAATAAACAGCATTCTGGCAAGATGCGTGTATTCAAGCCTAACATGTCCACAAACAAGGTTCAAGTGATTGACACTGTGCTATTGGCAATCCCCAGTGACAGACATGAACAAGTATGCAATTCCTACTGCAACCAGGTCCTTTCCACTATCTAACTGGCTCTTTGGTTGCGGCGTGCGCAAGCAAGCCGAATGCTGTGAAGCAGAGCGCAGCTGACAAGAAGCCGCTTCGCCTACACGTTTAACCAAATCTTTCACACCTATGCCATCAGAGCGATTCCTAAGCGAATCGTGCCAAATCTACGCCGGCAATGCACTGTGGCATATCAGCATGCAGTGATACACAGGCAACACCCTATGCAGCAAGCTGCAATTATCGTTCAAATGTCATAGTAGTTGCAACGCAACAAAACACTGCAACAAAATGCTGGTGTGTTGAGGCGGCTGCAAGGGCAGAGCAAGATGTTGCCATCGAAGCGTCAGCCAAGGCCCGTGTTCTTAGTTGTATTATGCTCACACTTGGGCACTTCAATGGATACGCTTATCCGCAAACGGACCTTTTCGTGGCCTTTCAACCACGTCATTCTTTACATGCATCTCGATGTTACGGTTGAAATGTTTCCAGATATCTTGGGCAAGAACATGTTTGGCCTCTAGAACGCTCTGGTCGATCTGTCTCATGGACGATTTTGTCGGGTCCTTGGAGCAACCACGGCGGGGCGCCTGCCGGAGACATCGTGTTAGTCATAAACAAAGGTCAGGCGAGAGCAGGCCAAGTCAAGAGTAAGTGCTTGCACTCGCAAAGGGCGAACTACCTCCTGAAACGTCAACTTCCGGTTCTGGCCTGGAAACCAGTTCGAGAATTTGAGGACAGCTAGGCTATCATGCTACAGCTTCGGTTGTTCAGGGCAAGCTTGCCAGCAAGTCCGAAATGCAAGTACATTGCGCCAGTGACGTCATGCTTTAAGCAATCCCAGCTTGCGCCAATAATGTTGCGCAAATTAAAGCAGCAAAGCAAAGCGCTGCCTCAGCTTGTATTGAACTACCGCATCATGACTGAGCGGGCCTGCCAAAGTGGTTGTACCGCTTGGTGGCTAGCAGCTGCGCCATATGATACAGATGCGCAAGTATGGATGAACATGCGCAGGATCTCTGCTCTTTGAACGGCCAGTGGCTTCGCGACAACCTTCATGAGTAGCGCCCTCATCGTGCAAACAAGCGCCGACCCAGTGTAGGCTGCAGATGTCAAGCACTGTTTGTAGGAGGAGCCGCAAAAGGCCACCAGTCAACAAACCAAGGTGCTGCTTAGAACTGGCGATGGTAGCTGGCGAAGTAAGCTTCTTGGTAACCACATGCACTTGGCAGAAAATTAGGTTGCCGGTCGGATGAATTTGGCTTGCTGGCGATGATGTATTTTCGATGAATTGGCTGGCCCTTTGGCTGCCTGAGCATGATGAGTAGCAAAATGGCTTTGGCTAGATGTGATTGGTAGCCAAAATGGCTTCGCTGGGGGAGATTGGTAGCCAAAATGGCTTCGCTGGGGGTGATTGGTGGCCAAAATGTTATGGCTCGGGGTGATTGGAGCCAACAAGGTTTGGCTGGGGGTGATTGGTGGCCAAAATGTTTTGGCGTGATGGATGGCCAAAATGTTTTGGCTGGGGGTGATTGGTAGCCAAATAGAATTGTCCAGGGGGAATTGGTAGCCGAAAAGTTTTTGCTGGGGGTGATTGGTAGCCAACAAGTTTTGGCTGGGGGGTGATTGATGGCCAAAATGCTTTGGCTGCGGGTGATTGGTAGCCAAATAGGTTTGGCTGGGGGTGATTGGTAGCCAAATACGTTTGGCTGGGGGTGATTGGTGGCCAAATAGGTTTGGCTGGGGGTCATTGGTGGCCAAAAAGGTTTGGCTGGGGGTGATTGGTAGCCAAAAAGTTTTGGCTGGGTGTGATTGGGTTTCCAGAAACCCCGTCACAATCTGCCAAATGCACTTGGCCAGCCAGGGCAGTCAATCAACGTCGGGACAAGGGGGACGGAGCCAGAATTGTCATTGGGTTTCTTGAAACCCAATCACACTGACAAAGCCAACTAAGAAATCAATCATCCTACGACCTGTGCTATTTGGATCCGCGAGTGATTACAATGCTTTTTAACTGAGAAATTGTGATTGGGTTTGCAGAAACCCAATCACAATTCTGGCTGCGCCCGCCTTGTGCCGGCGTTGATTGACTGCCCTGGCTGGCCAAGTGCATTTGGCAGATTGTGACGGGGTTTCTGGAAACCCAATCACCCCCAGCCAAAGCTTTTTGGCTACCAATCACCCCCAGCCAAACCTTTTTGGCTACCAATCACCCCCAGCCAAACCTATTTGGCCATCAATCACCCCCAGCCAAACCTATTTGGCTACCAATCACCCGCAGCCAAAACATTTTGGCCATCAATCACCCTCAGCCAAAACTTATTGGCTACCAATCACCCCCAGCCAAAACTTTTTGGCTACCAATCACCCCCAGCCAAACCTATTTGGCTACAATCACCCCCAGCCACAACATGTTGATCAATCACCCCCAGCCAAAACGTTTTGGCTACCAATCACCCCCAGCCAAACCTTTTTGGCCACCAATCACCCCTGCCCAAACCTATTTGGCTACCAATCCCCCCCAGCCAAAACATTTTGGCCATCAATCACCCCGAGCCATAACATTTTGGCCACCAATCACCCCCAGCGAAGCCATTTTGGCAGCGAAGCCATTTTGGCTACCAATCACCCCTAGCCAAAACCACTTGGCTACTCATCATGCTCCGGCAGCCAAAGGGCCAGCCAATTCATCGAAAATACATCATCGCCAGCAAGCCAAATTCATCCGACCGGCAACCTAATTTTCTGCCAAGTGCATGTGGTTACCAAGAAGCTTACTTCGCCAGCTACCATCGCCAGTTCTAAGCAGCACCTTGGTTTGTTGACTGGTGGCCTTTTGCGGCTCCTCCTACAAACAGTGCTTGAAATCTGCAGCCTACACTGGGTCGGCGCTTGTTTGCACGATGAGGGCGCTACTCATGAAGGTTGTCGCGAAGCCACTGGCCGTTCAAAGAGCAGAGATCCTGCGCATGTTCATCCATACTTGCGCATATGTATCATATGGCGCAGCTGCTAGCCACCAAGCGGTACAACCACTTTGCAGGCCCGCTCAGTCATGATGCGGTAGTTCAATAAGCTGAGGCAGCGCTTTGCTACTTTGCTGCTTTAATTTGCGCAAAATTGTTGGCGCAAGCTGGGATTGCTTAAAGCATGACGTCACTGGCGCAATGTACTTGCATTTCGGACTTGCTGGCAAGCTTGCCCTGAATAACCGAAGCTGTAGCATGATAGCCTAGCTGTCCTCAAATTCTCGAACTGGTTTCCAGGCCAGAACCGGAAGTTGACGTTTCAGGAGGAAGTTCGCCCCTTGAGAGTGCAATCATGCTCTCGCCTGACCTTTGCTTATGACTAACACGATGTCTCCGGCAGGCGCCCCGCCGTGGTTGCCCCAAGGACCCGACAAAATCGTCCATGAGACAGATCGACCAGAGCGTTCTAGAGGCCAAACATTTTCTTGCCCAAGATATCTGGAAACATTTCAACCGTAACATCGAGATGCATGTAAAGAATGACGTGGTTGAAAGGCCACGAAAAGGTCCGTTTGCGGATAAGCGTATCGCTTGCTCGCCATTGAAGTGCCCAAGTGTGAGCATAATACAACTAAGAACACGGGCCTTGGCTGACGCTTCGATGGCAACATCTTGCTCTGCCCTTGCAGCCGCCTCAACACACCAGCATTTTGTTGCAGTGTTTTGTTGCGTTGCAACTACTATGACATTTGAACGATAATTGCAGCTTGCTGCATAGGGTGTTGCCTGTGTATCAATGCATACTGATATGCCACAGTGCATTGCCGGCGTAGATTTGGCATGATTCGCTGAGGAATCGCTCTGATGGCATAGGTGTGAAAGATTTGGGTTAAACGTGTGGGCGAAGCGGCTTCTTGTCAGCTGCGCCCTGTACAGCATTCGGCTTGCTTGCTCGCGAGGCGACCAAAGAGCCGGTTAGATAGTGGAAAGGACCTGGTTGCAGCAGGAATGGCATAAGTACTGACGCCCTTCCCTCAATTATTTGTTTAGTCTCGAGTGTGCTCGCATTTCAGGGAGAGCGATATAATATGTTGTGGTCGGCTGGTGGGCTGAGCCGTCTTTGCTGAGTGCTGAGCCACATTCGACTTTGTGTATTGTGCAATTTCACATCTAACTATCGGCTATCCATGCGGATCAGCGGTACAGCATAAACACAGTTGTTTGACGGACCGAAACTATTAAAACGGCAACATGCCAGTATTGTGATGTGTTGGTGCAGTTTGCAATCAGACCTTTGAACGATTGAAAGAGTAGCGCAGGAACACAATATTGTGTTCGCTTACAGCAGACATGTTTTTACCTGGCCCCGAAGCTTCATGAGCGATCTGTTTCAAAGCAAATAGGTGTCCTTTTAGGTTAGTTTCGTTGGAAGTAGATGGCACTGGTTTAGACTGGCTTTATTCCATTCACCAGGGCATCCAAAGATTACCTTAAGGAAACGCTGAGATGGGCATACTTGTTATCGCGCCATGCACTTGCCGCACTTCATCTAGACGCACGTGCTGAATCGGCCCACCGGGGGCCGTTGAATTTCCCCTCTTAGCACCCGCCTTGGGACTTGGAGCGCAGGTCTTCGACTTTAGTACTTTGGTTGGGGGCTTGCAATGCTTAGGTGTGCCGCATTGCCCAAAGGGGTTTCCCGTGTGGTATCCACTTCGAGCAATGGAAGTCCTTGGTCCCCTTTAAGGAATCACTCGACAATTTGGCCCATGGTCCGTGGAACATTGAACACACCTCCAGGAAGATTGCGAAAACAACTTGAAGATTGCAAGAAAAAACACCAAAAAGATGGCCGAAAACACCAGGAAGATGGCAAAAGCCAGCAGGAAGATGGGCAAGCAAAAACGGGAAGATCTGGGTGAATTATAACGACCTCACACGACCAAAAAACCCAGATGGTGCTTTTTATGTGGGGAGTAGCCCGTAACCACCTTATTTCAGGTTGGTGAAATATGAAAAAAACTCACCCAGAAGCTGGCCACGTGATCGTCGCGATTTTGTCGTTGTCCCATCCCAGGTCACGGCTTTGCAGGTGGCTGCCGCCTGGAATCAGGCGAAGCAAAGGAAGTGCGTGACATGTGCATTTGGGTGGCTTTTCTGTTGGTGTCGCTTGGAAGCCATTCAAAAAAGGGCACCCTCAAAAAGGATTTGTTGTTGCGTGTGTTGAAAGAAAGAAGAAATGGCCGTGGGTTGAAACCATTGGGATCCCATTTTCGGGGTACACCCATTTTAGAAAGTATTTTAGCGGGGATTGGGATGGTTCTTTGTTGGATTGTCGTGGACCTTCACGAAGGGTGCTTTGACATGCCCTGAGATTCATTCTAAAGACACCCAAACACATATTTCCAGACATGCCAATCCTTGTCAACTTGGGATGGCATGCTACGTGGGCAAACTTGATCTTGAAGCAGGATTTGTTTTATACATTTCAAGAGGGAAATGGCTTTGCAGCAGAAGTTACAACTGGGCTAGACTTAACTTAGGATACATTCTACATTTTATTTGTGACTCAAAGTGAAGCAAACAATAGCATATACATTCTATAACTGGTCCCCACTCTAATCATGATAATCGTATTTGAAAATTTCACAACCTAGCGGCTGAAAAAAGTGAGCGAACAACCACTCGCGCTTTGGCCTCATGGCGGGGACTCTTGCGTTCCCCTCGGTCCTCCAGCAGTGTTGCCTCTCCGTCTGGGAACATGAGTGTTCCTTGGGCTGACAGGCTGCGCAGCAGAGCTTGGCTTTCCCTCGTTTGCCCCCTTTTAAGTGAACGACTGAGCCCATGACATCGGCGCTGCAATGCGAGCCTTGAGAAGCTATTGGTTTTGATGTGCTCAGACCTTCGACTGCTCAGGCCATTTGTTTGTTGCGATCAGGCCATTGCTTTATAGATCTTCTAGTGTCGTGCCCCGTCCCTTTGATCGATGCCTGCAGCACTGCAGGCGCTCCGTGCGTCCGATGCCATGGGTCAGGAGAGCGTCGAAAACGACGTGCGCCGTTGGCAGTTGGCAGTGATTGGCAGTGTGACAGATTTGCTGACAGACTCTCGGTGGCCTCAACATATATGGCTCGAAACCAATGGTACCATTTTGGGGCAGGTGCGCCACCCATTTTAGTCTATTTTAGTGGGGATTGGGATATTCACATGGCCATATATTCTTCGTGGCCAAAGAACGGAGAGTTCAGCCCGGCTGAATAAGTTGTGAACCTTTCACGTTCGTTGCAAGCTTCGACACGTTCTTGAGCATTGAGCGTGGTTCTAGTCCTAAATGTATCCACGCAGGTCATGTTATGTTGCCTTCAGAAATATGCCTCGGAGAGTCGGAAGGTGCCCAGCCGAAGATTCAACAATATTGAGGAAGATTTCGTTACGAATGACACTCCTTGTGCGTGCAGCCTCACATAGCTTGAAGTTGCTTTTGAGCAGTTTCATTGTAGGATCTGATTTTGAAGAGTTGGTCTGGGCCATATGTCGGCGGCTTTTCGCGCTGATGGGTTTCAGCCCTGAGCAACACCCAGGATACACAAAGGTCCTGCGCCTAGATGCAATGTCAAGGTGTCACTTCTAGCCGGCAAAGATGACGCTACCACATGCCCGCAGCCGACCCCATAGGCAACCAAGGAGGCATATAACTTTTAATCTTCACATACGGGCGCATCCTTTTTGGGGGACTCACCTTGTGTTTCCCTTTAAACCCGGCACCCTCAAAACAAGAGCCACCCATACACATATTTCAAGTGTTGACTTGAACCCTCCAGCTGGCTCCAAAGGTGTTTTCGTTTCTTCTTCTTTTGTCTGGTAGCCGTGGCAAACCAACAACTGCAACTCGTTTCTTGCTTGTTTGTGTTGTTTTGTTTTGGGGGAGGGGGGGAAGGGAGAAAGGGTGTTGACCATGACTCAGCTCTGGGGGCAGTTCATGAGACTTGTCAGGTACTGACCTATGTCGCTGTGGTCGGCTCTTGCAGGTGCGCACGGTGCGGGGCCCGCGTGGTGTTCTGGGGCCGGTCCTGCGACTCTGTGCGTTAACATGATGGCCCAGTTTGCATGTCCAGGTCCCCCAGTAGTGCCCTTTTACCGTTTCTTTTTGGGGGAAGGGTTCCCCTACTAAAATAGACTACAGAAAAAAGGGGTAGCCTTATTCTAACCTTTCTACTGGAGGACCTAGATGTGTTCCTCAAAGGTCCCTGTGAACACAGCAACTGTCGGCTACTGAGCCGAACGAACAGTTCGGGAGCCAGGAGCTGGTGGCAAGCCCTCAGCGCCTTGCCGCTGGCAGAAGGCCCGTGCTTGGACGGTTTTTGGTTTCTGAAAAGATCGCGTTGCCGCCAAACGGTTTTTGGGCGGCACACATATTTGTTGCCTCCACTTCCTGAGGTCCTGGACTTTAGTCGCCTTTTGGGTTTGGACCATTTCAGTGGTAAATAAAAAGTTTGGTTACTTTTTTGGGGGTCCAGGCCGGACCCATCAGACAGTGACCGTTAGATATCAATATTCCAGATGTGTCTTTCTTGCAACTTGAATGCCTTCAGAGCCCCAATCGTTCAGGTTCCCCTTAAGTTAGTTGGCCCATGCCTGCAACCTGTTTGACCCTATTGCAGAGCCTCACCCATTGTTGCAGGGTATTACCCCAAACTGGGCAGATTGGCAGGTTCGAGGTGGTTGAATTGGACAACATGTTTTTCCTACATCTTCTTCACACAGTCCTGCCTTGTTTGGGGATTTGCAATGCCTCAGAGGATGCTTTCATTTGCCAGCCCTTTGCGACTGCGGCTCACAATTTACAAGTGTTTCCACCGGAGTTTGTAATGTTGAACATCCATTGGTCAGACGACCCCTAACTGGTGGGGACTTGAACCTGCTTCTTGCCGGGTGTAAATGGAAAGCCACCCCCTAACCAAACCTTGAAGGATCGCAGCTTCCGTGCCCGGACATGCGCTGCGCTCGTTTGGCACAGCTGGACAGTAAGTGGGGGAGGGGATTGGCGATTGGCGGTACCAGAAAAGAACAAACAGAATGTTGACCGCGGATGAAACAAACAAGCTACTCATAGGGGGGTGTTCCTCCCCAAAAGTGACGATTCCCGACTAAAACCAGGAACACCCCCTATTAATGAATTGGGGTTGGCTAATCTGGGGCTCCGTTTATTGGTTTTGCACAAGGGGCGGGGTTTGGGATGTCTCTCCCCAAAAAAACCAGAAGCATGAGAATTGGCACTGGACACATGACTGAAACTGATCCATGTGCAATGCCGCGCGTCTGAAGCAAGCAAGCTGAAGCAGTTCAAAGGCTTGCTCCATGACTCGGGTTACCCAAGTGTTCCTTTGGTGCAGGCCCAATAGGGAGAATCGGAGAATCGGATTGGCCAATACTCCAATGGCACAAGGGCGTAGAGCAAATGCAAAAAGGGTACCTCTCCAATCCCATTGCAAGTATTTTTTTGGGGGGTATCATCAAAATATGGCCCCCAACATGGGTTTCGGTTTCCTGGTGCCCGTTTAAACCAACCAACTTACTTTGTTCTGCTTGTTGATAGCCAACCATCCAAGCTTTAAACCAGCCGTTAAGCCAACCTTCAAGTCGTCGTTGCTTTGGGGTTGTTGTTTTTTCCTTTTTTTTTCTGACGGGAGACCAGAGCGGAAACCGAAAATCCATCCAGGGCCCAGCGGCGCTTTGGCTGCTGCCTGGGAGCCGGCGGGAGCCGTCGAGCCGATTTGATTTCATCTAAATTACACCAGCATAGACCCCAGATAGCAATGATTGCACACCAGCACCTCCACCCCCGAAGAGCGTCCGAAACAGCACCCGGCCGTCAATCGAGCACGCGCGCCATCACTAGCACCTCCAACAGCACCCCAAACAGCATCCCAAAACAGCACCTGCACCAGCATGCCCCCTGCACCCTGCCGTCAATCTCGCAAAAATGCGCCTGCACCATCGCCCTAAGAGCACTCCAAACAGCACCCCCCCAAACACCCAGCCGCACCCCAAACAGCATCCCAAAACGCCACCTGCACCAGCACCCCAAGCTGCATGCCCCCTTGCACCCTACCGTCAAGATGCAAAAATGTGCCTGCACCGTCATCGCGTCAATATCGCAAATTGCGCCCGCACCGTCACCAGCACCTCAAACAGCTCCCCAAACAGCATCCCAAAACACCACCAGCACCAGCACCCCAAACTGCATGCCCCCGTGCACCCTACCGTCAAGATGCAAAAACACCGTCACCCCCAAACAGCACCTGCACCAGCACCCCCAAACTGCATGCCCCCTAGCACCCTACCGTCAATCTTGAAAAGATGCGCCCGCACTGCCATCAGCACCTCAAACAGCACCCCAATCCGCAAAAACCAGCACTCCAAACTGCACGCCCCTTAGCACCAGCCCATCAATCTCGCAAATCACTTCCCCCTCTTTATTAGAAGTTAGAACCCCTATAGCTTTCAGCTATCTGGGGAAAAACCTACCGGCGGCTGGGGCAGCCGGTGTAGGGACCTCCCTTCTCGAGTCGGGGGCTGTTGGTTTTCTTTCTTTCTTTTTTCCTGGGACATGGACAGGAAAGCGCTCATTTAATTTAAGGGTTCTTAATCTTAAGATAAGGTAGAAAGTTTTAGATGTCCTCAGCAGAGCCCCTACTTTTCCTATCGGCTTAAGAAAGCAGCTTTTCCCATGGCGAAGTATCCTACGTTGGCTCCTCAGATTGGCCCCGTCCTTCAGATTCTCGAAGGGTTCGTGTTGGCGTTGGAAGGTGTTTCCGCAAACGCTTTTTGGGAAGGTGTTGATCATATTATGTTTGTGCTCTGGCATTTGAAATGCATTATTTGCAAGCGCCATGTGTTGTTTGTTTTGTTGGTATGTGTGTGTGTGTGGTTGCCTGCGATGCATGTTTACGTGTTTGTTTTGCTTGTTTGTTTGTTTGTTTGCTTGTTTGCTTGTTTGTTTGTTTGTTTGTGTGTGTGCGTATATACTTGGCTCGCGCGACGTGTCATGCACATGTCACCCTAAGCTTCTTAAGACACTCCCACGCTGTGCATAAGACGAAAGGGTTCGTCGTGTTGGCAGTTGAGAAGCTTTCTCTGTGTGATGACAGCCTTACCTTTGTTTTCTTAGTGGTTCCCAGCCATACCTTTAGGATCTATGTTTTTGGTTTAGTGGAAGTTTGCATTAAGTCCACTAAACAAGGAAAAAGTTCGACGTTTTGCAGAGGAGTTGGGAACAGCCCAGTTTGGAGCTCAATTTGGCAGTTCCGCCAGGCTGCAGAGCATCTCCTTTGCTTTTGGATATCTTTGGGGAAATGCGGGCTGTATTTTGCGAAGAGGGGCTTACCAGTTTCTTGAACCAGCCGTGTTTCCATGTCTATTCCCAACCGTGAACTCATGATGTTCTACGACAATTTGTGCATACGGGTGAAGTTATTGTTCATGTTGAGTAGAACTTCCAGCTGATTTTGGTGCGTGTGACCAGGGCAAGCCACGGGTTTCTTGAAATCCGATGCTTGCGATAAACCCTGCAGATCCTTGCGGGCTGCGAGCGCAGCCGCGCCCCTGTGGCAGGGAGCTCAGGGCCAGCAATCTGCAATCTGAGGGTACCCTCACTCCAATATGGGCACCTGACAGGGGTTTCTACAAGAGGAAAATTAGTTTTTTGGTACCTCCCCGCAGCTGCGTGAGTGGGAGGAAGCCTATTTTTGTGTGATTTGGGATGTAGCGGTTCAACTCATGGCGGAATGGCCCAGGCCATGAAAACTCGTTTTCTTGCTAGAAAGGCACCGTTCCGGAGCTGGGGGGGGGGGGTCAAATTAGCCTTCAATAGGAAGCCTTCCGGAGCCAGGAGTTCTTGTTACGGACATGATAGCCTCTCAAAACCGAAGCATAGGCTAGACTGAAGAACTACAAAACCATGGAGCCAGCAGCAAAAGCGTCAGAAAGCACTGGCACGGCGCGGGAGTGAGAGTTTGCAAGCGGGTGCTGGTGCGCTTATGAGTTTGGGGTATGTGTTCGCGTCATGTTTAGATGCCCTGGCCTTCAATGTCCTTCTGAAAGGAAGTCATGTCCAATCGATTCCCCATTGAGGTTGAGGGTTGTGCGTGTCCTGACGCGTTTGCGCGTGTGTGCGTGCGCGATGGTATGTTGGCTTGTCTCCCTGTCTACCTGTGTGCCTTTGTGCCTTTCTGTTTGCCTGTTTGTGTGCTTGTCACTTGATCTTTTTGGTGGGTCTGTCTGTCTGCTGGTCTGCCAAGGTTTTGATCTTTGTCACATGATACACTAGTCCCCCAGTACTGCCCTTTTACCCGTTTTTGGGGGGAGGGTTCCCCTACTAAAATAGACCACAGAAACAAGGGTGCCCCATATTCTAACACCTCTACTGGAGGACCTAGTACAGTGCGATCAGTTCATGTGGGGCTTTCTCCTTCCCCCAGCCCCCGTGGCGGGTCCCAGTTTCAGGTGCCAGCACTCCTGGAGGAGCTCGAAGCCTTGGAGATGCGCTTTTGGACGGAGCGCCGGAAAAAGACGAGACTCAGCCAGGGAGGTCGGGCCGGCGGGGGGTGGTTGGGGGGAAAGCAGGGGAAAACCCAAAGGTTTTACTTAAACAGCCCCAAGAAGCACACGAAACGAAAAACGCAACAAACTTGTAAGTATCGTTGTCGTTTCCACTTATTCCACCCCGAATGAATGCCACCCAAAGATTTGGTATTCATCATGTTTTGTTGCCGATAGTCATAGAGTCTGTTCATCTATGGCAAGTGTCAGCTTTGTGCGGGGTTTCTTTTTCAGCAGTCGACTCGGTCTGGTCATTTGCCCGGGTCATGGGTCCAACTGGTCTTCCCGAGGCATGCAGATGTATGGGGAGGTCAGTCGTTTTGGTGCATAGTGTTCCAGATGCTGGAAAGCGCAGCATTTGAACAACAGAAGTCAGTGTTGGAATCTCGGTTCACAGTGCTTGCAGTTGTCTGTTTCGCAGTGAGCCCTTGCGTTTGCCTAGCTCAACACGGAAAACTAGTACGAAACGAGGGAATGCACCTATGAGCAGTCTCTTTTGGTTTCCTTTAGGGACTCCCTAGGTTCATTCTCAAAACTCTTGGTTATTCCCTACCTATCCAAGCAGCAAGACGATGTTGGGGGTGCATGCTATTACGCAAAACAGCTTGCACACACACACACACCCATGACGAGCGCACGTGCACTTGCAGCAAGAGCATTGTTTGTCCTCCGTGACAAGCTGAAATGACCTGCTTCCCAGCTGGAGCCTGAGTCCGACCCTGTAGAGTCGACAATAAAGAGACAACTTTCCGAGATTCTCTCGCGCATGCAGAGGACAGCTGAGACAGACTTCATGAAGTTACCCGCCAGTGCCGAGGTCATTGTGCTCTGAAGAGGGATACATACTTCAGATGTTTTAAATGGGTATGGGTCAAAATTAAGCCCCAGGGGGACCGCAGGTTTTAGTCATTTACCAGGGAAGCCCATTTTGGGGTTCCCCTATTTTCGACCCACAGCCAAAAAGCTGCCGCCTTTCCTTCGTTGGCACGAAGCAACTAGTTCGTTCCGCTACGCCCCGCAGCCACCCAGCTCGCTTCAATCATCGCATGCATGAGCGACAACCTTTGCCAGTAGGAGTTGGCACGAACAACTTGGGAGACTGAGATTGAACAGGGAATTGTAGGGAGTCTACGCATGTTGGATAGCAACTTGATTATTTGCAATGGACCAATTGCCAAAGCCCCCAGAGCCGGGGCCACGCGTCCATAGCCTATGGATCTGGATTTGGGGCCGCCATGACGCTCTGCCGAAGGTGCCAGGTGCGAGTGGTGCAGGGGGACGCGAGCGAATTTTTCCACGGGCCCTAGGTTTAAATGTGCAGAGGGCCGCCTCTAGTTGGCTACGGGTAGAAATCCGACTTGGATGTATTTGAATGTGCGAGGTTTATTAATTGAATATAAGGTTATTAAGCTTATCCGCCAATTTGAATTAGGTCTAATTTTAGCTAAATCCGAGTTAGGTTTATCACCACCTTTGTAGGCAAACTTCGGGTCAGGTACCCTGCCAAAGGCGTGGCTCCGGTCCTTTGACCCCTTGCAAGTTCGCCAGGCGGGCAGAGATGCCTGGAGCCCAGGACAAAGATGTTTCAGACCCCCCAGGGAAAAGCCATGCAGCTTGCAAAGCAGAGGTCTTCCCATCCCTGGACTCCGGGTTTGCGCATCCGCGAAAAATCGGGCAGCTCGAATTGTATGAACTGCGCCTGAGGGTTAGCCAGGCGAGCTGGGCGAGTTTGATGCAAACGACGCGTAGACCCAACATGGCAAGGTTGAGGTTTGAGCTCGCGTTGAACAAACCATCTTAGCAGTTTCTAGAGTTTCTGCATCTCCGAGGAATTGCACTGTTTGGACTTCCAGCCTTGGGTTCTTGAAGTGAGTGGAGTGCCTCAAGGACAGTAGGAGACGTTTGCGGTATTTTGCGGTTGTTTGTCATGCAACAAAAGTAATTTGCACATACATTCTTCCGAAAATCGTCAAGCTCCGTCAAACAGCAAAAGCTGAGTTTGCCTAGAACGGGGATTTCAGAGATAGATAAGTTTGAGCATTGGTATGCAATTGCCCAGATAGAGCAGAGCGTCATGACTTACCTGTTTGTCAAGGCACACACGCACAGCTATAAGCTATATCCCCTGCTTTAACACACGTGAGAGGTTTGATGATCGGACTCCAAAACCGTCCTCAGCAGTGCATTGGTGATCTGCAAACAGTTTTTCGGGTTTTCCATCAGTGACCCGGCATGAGTCATCCCTGGTTGATAGGGGGTGTTCTGACTATGAGGGAACTGTCCTCACCTTTGGGGGGCAGGTTACTTTTTATGCAAAGTTGAGCTCACAGTGATCACAGTCCCCAATTGCGAACAGAGCCAAAGTTGCTGACCCTGATGGATTTGAGCCCGACAATGCTCCGGAGTGAAGGGGGCGTCCAATTGTGGCGATTGATTAGAGGGCTGCCAGTTCAAAGGATGTTGCGCTCATGTTTTGCCCCTCAAACATGCCGAGGGGGAGGGGGGAGCATCCCATCCGTTTCTCTCAGACGAGTTCAGAGATTATCCACTGAGTTGTCTGGACACTCGCCGAGGTCGAGTCAGGGCGAGGCGAGGGATGGCCATGTGAACCACGGTTTTTGTGAAGCCAATTCAGTTGTCCAAAGCGAATGGACCTTTTGACCGTTTGGTTTTCCTGGTTTAGTCGATTTTTCGTGGCCCCAAAAGGTGATCATCATGGGTCCCCTAGGAAACTGAGCAAAAGGAAACGTGCTACGACATGTTGGTGGGTCTCACTCTGCTTTTTGGCTGCTGGAGAAGTCAAGGAAAACCTATGTTTGCACGCTATCAGCATTCAAAGGCAGCATGCAGGGAAGAAGGGTTGACAGGCCCTCTCAGTGATTTGTTTTCCCTGGTGTTCTTCTTTTTAGGCTGGGCTGTAGCTCGATTTGTGTTGCTGTCCAAATGGGCTGCTTCTGGTTTACCATTTCGACAAGACCCTTAGAACATTTCGCGCTACTATCTCATACTATCTCTCACTCTCCCTCTCACTCTCTCTCTCTCTCTCTCTGGATACGACGGAGTTGGCCAGTTGACGTGCCATTTGACTGCTGTTGCACCAATAGCCACTTGACCATCCAAAAGGGGGGTTCCCTTTGAGACATCCAATCGCACCGATCGCTAGTGCTTGTTTCCCTTTAAACACCACCAAAATGGTACCAAAAAGGAACAGACCCAGATATCTCCTCCGAAACGGATTTATTGTTCGAGGTTGACTGGGGATACCTTCCCCTCCCATTTCATCCGCTCGTTTTCTCGAGAAAAGAAAACCAGGGGCCCAAGTGGTTTCCTTTTGGTTTCCTATTCCAACCCTCCAAAAGGGGGGAGGTTCCCCTCATTTTCAGCCATCCCATTAAAACCATCCGACGGCCAGCCGCTTCGACAGTCCCTGGCGCAGCTCACCTCCCGCCTGGCACGCCTCGCGCGCTCGGCGTCCTGGCGCCGCGCCTTAGACGCCGCGGACGCCGCGCGCGCCGCGCGCGGCCGGGCGCTGGACGGCCCGGCGGAGACGGCGCGCCTGGCGGCGCTGCGTGCGAGGCGCGCGCGGGGGGCAGCTGGGTTTCGGTCGTAGGCGCGGAGTTTTTGGAGGGAAGGCGCCAAGCGGAGGCGAGGGAGTGGTGCAATGCCAGCACCCCAAGAACAGGCACGTTTGCTTGTAGTTGGTTGACGCGCATGAGGCGTGCAGCGCCAAGTAGATGAGACATAGATTTGCCGATTTTCTTGCGAGCTCACCTGAAAATATACCGAGCTCACCATGATGAAGGTTTTGGGAATTATAGTGAGATTTGCAGATAGATATGTGTGGTGCAATCAGCATCATCTTTGCAACCGCAAAACCACGCTGTGCAGGCAAGCACTTGGTTCCTTGCTGGGGTCATTTGTCGAGCCGACATATATATTTACACTGAGGACGGTCGGGTTGGGTATCACTCCCCGCACCCTGTTTCCTGAGCTTTGATGGCGAGCTCATGCCACAGCCAAGTCTAAGCGCCGCAAGAGCAACCAGCCACGCAGCAGACTTCGACTGGTCGCCCCCAAACGAGAAGTTTCCCCGAGATTCGGCAGAGACTTGGGGGAAAGGGGGCGGTATTGGTGGTTGTTTTCTCACGTCTCGAGCTCCTGAAGTTTACAGTTTCTGGGACCAGGGTGAATAAGTTTGGTTTGTTTTGCCCGTCCACCCAAGTGAGTTTACCCAAGCATTTTTTTCTCTATGGCTTTTTGCACACACTTGGGCGGTCCCAAGTTTTGATGTGTTGATTCACCATTCCAGCGTTGTCCATTCAACCCAATGGCTTGACCCCGTCTTGAAAATGGAGCTCTCGATAGGTGGACAGCGTGCTCTGCTCTGCTTCAAAGGCGTCCGGGGGCAACAAGCTGCTGGTTGGCCTTGGTGTGAATATGGGCTGTTTCCTTTTAGGGCCTGGGTTTCCCTTAAAACCACCAAACAGGGGAGGCATATCCATATGCTTCTTCTATATATTGCTCATTTCAGAGTGTCCCTGTGGAATCCGCAGAGACTTCGAGTTGGGCAGCTGTTTGGCAAGGGAGACCCGCAAGTGCTGGTCATATCAGGGAATTGTGTGGTTAGATTCTTCTGTTTGTGTTTTATTGAGGCTGTATGATGGATGCAATGTGCCCGGCTTCGAAAAAAAGTCCTTGTCTGCCTGCATGCTGAGCCTGATTCACTGTGTGGCCTTTTCACACCTACGCAGCAGTGAGGTAGAGCGGACTCTCCCAGACTCCCCGTGCGTTCGCTCATGGGTTGAAGCTTTGTATATGTTTCGGGAGCATGGCCTGGCATCAAAGAGTCGAACACCTCCAGAACTATGTTGCTAGTAGCTGTGGTCCTAATTCTTACAAATTGTGGGTAAGCATGCATCGCTGAACAGGGTGGCCAATGACTGCATTGCTTTATAATAGTCAGAAAGCCCGCGGATATGCGGCTGGTTACCCGCATGCCTCGAAGCTAGGCCTTGATCCTATGCGCATCATACTTGTAGAAGGCATTCAGGTTTCGAGCTGACTCCTTGGATGTTTGGAAGCCATGCGGGTTTCGGCTGGGCCGGATGCTCAGTTTTGGGGCTTCGGTTCCGCCCATCGAACGGCCCGGATGCGGTCGATTCTCTCAGCAAGCAGGGAGTCCAGAACCGTTTCCCTTTTTGATTCCTCCAACAGCAGCAGTTTCAGCTCACTTCCTGCGCTCCTGGACTCGAGTCACTTTTGTGGGTTTGGACCACTTGAGCCGCCTTTGGGGTTTGGACCATTCTTGTGGTAAATTAACAAATGTGGGTACTTTGTTGTCGGCCCATCCCAATCGGAAGCCAGTCACTGGACACCACCCCGCGAGTGAGCGGCAAGGCTCTTCCGAGATGGCCCGCAACTGGACGCGGCCATGCTCAACGTCTTCATGCGGCCCGGCCGGTTCCGGGTTGTGCGGGGCTCGGAGAACCAGACCCGACGTCGAACGGTTCTTTTTGGGCGGTGGGCGAGTTGATGAGGGTGTGTTTCTTTTGAGAATACCCTTTTTGGGGGAATCCGCAAAAGAAAGCACATTTTGAGAGGGAACCCAGTTTTGAGACAAAGCAATGTAGTGATGCTGAAAGACGTAATTAGGACGAGTTGATGTTGCGATGCATCATATCTCAGCTGTTCCCGCTCGGGATATCATGGCATGGCGTAGACTATGGATGCATTCTCCTTGGTTCTACGGTGGCATCGCTAGTTGACATTAACTCTGGATATGGTTGGCGTACCTCCATATATGGCTGTGGCTCAAATTAAACAGGAGGGGTTACGCGGGTTTTGGTCCATGTTTCTACGTACCAGGGTTCGATTTTGGTACCGTTTTTTTGAGCCACAGCCATATTAAGGCAGATGTTGACTGCCGTGAAACAACTCCGATCGGATTCGTCCATTAGACCGAATGAGAGACGCACAGAGAAGCAGAAGCATTCGTCAATGCGCGGTGCTCTGGATACTCATGCCCAACGTGAACAAACAGGCACCCATGGTCTGCACCCACGAAGCAAACAGAGAAGCATATTCATGTGAGGCAAACAAAGGCCCGTGAGGATGAGACCAATTCGTTTTTTTTTTTTTTGGTTTTCCATCATGTGAGCTCACTGGCTCTGGTTGGTCTCACCGCCGCGCTGCTGCGTCATGTCGTGACGTGGGTGCATGCTCAGCGGAGCCTTTGTGGGCCCATGTTCTCCAAGCACTTGCGGGCATGTCTCCGTGGCACCCCGTCGGTTGAATTGGGAGAAGTCGCGCTTGAGGAAGATGGCTGAGGTTCAAAGACCCTTAGGTTCTGACTCTGGTTGATTCCCATGTTCCGGGCAAATTCAATGCCGTGCCTGAGAAGAGTGCCGTGGTGAACTTGTCTCGGTCAACTTTTGAGCAAAGATTGTGTCAGACCATGTCTGATTTCAATTCTCCCATGCATTCAAATGGTGCGGCTGTTTTTTCTGTTCAAGGGATTTTCCGGCGCGGAAGGCGTCGATGGCTTTTCCTTGAAGGCTGTGTCATGCTTGTGAGGTCAGCTGCACCCTGGAGGTCTGCTCTGGGAGCTTTGCAGAGACCTGGTCTCGTCACTCACGGAACTCTTGGTGTGCTCAGGTGCTCAAAACCGACCTTTTGACCTTTGGGTTTTCCCGTTTTGGTCAATTTTTAGTGGAGGTCCCAACAGGTTAGCCTTTTATGTCCAGGTCCTTTGGGCAAGTAAGAATGCCATTGAAGCGAACTCAGAAGAGACCCAGGCAGAACTTAAGAGTCCTTTAGTATAAGCAATATTATGCCCCATTGTGAGAAACACCCGAATTTGAAAGTTGTGGAACGCGAGCTGAAAGCAATTATATGTGCATCCGGATTGAAGCAAAAAGGAACCAAGGGGGTGCTGCTGGAACATGGTCAGTTTTCTTGGCAGAATGGAGTGTTCCTTTCACGCGCGGCTGTAAGTCTTGTTTTAGCGGTCTCCATTGTGGTTTTCCTTAAGCAAAGACCAACAACTAGACGAGCCACCCAGTTCGGGTTGTTGGGGTAGTGGCGCCGCTCGGCTTGTAGACGGTGTGGGATGTCGAGCCTTTCTGGGTCATTCACGGCAATTGATTTCCATGTATAGGTGAGTCATTGGTTTAGAGGACCCCCCCCCCAAAAAAAAAAAAGAAGAGGGTGAAACAACACAAACACATGTTTCCTGTGGATTCACTTTCTTTCAAGCCGAGCAAAAAGGTACCCTACATGACGAGCCACCCGGATCCGGCTCAAAAGAGGACTTCGCATTGCCTGTGCCATTTGCGCGCCAAGGACCTTTGCAGCGAGGAGTGTCGCGCTGACCTCGCGAAGCGCAGCTGGGTACGAAGGGATTGACCAAGTCCAGGGCAAGTCTTGCATGGCTTATGCCTCTTTTGGTCGGCTCGCCTTTTTTTGGAAGGCCCCCTCTTTCGGTGGCTTTGAGAAGCTTAGCTTCTGAAGCAGGCAAGCCGCTTGATCATGAAATGTTGTTATGTGTATACACCTTGATCACCATGAAGGTCCTTGGGGATCTGGGTTTGGAATTCTCGTACAACGCACATGGGTCTGTCGTCTTTTAGAGTACCCTTTGTGGGATGGATTTTAAAGGAAACCAACAGGAAAGCCACCGATTTTGAGGCTCCGGACAAACCCGCATTTTTCTCCACCAGCTGAAAGCTACGGGGTCTCCTTCCAAATAAGCTCTGGGGTGGTTTGGGCCATCTTTCAGGGAGGGTTCCAAGAGGTTCCGGGCTGTTGGGGATTTATCTGGGCGTATTTCTCCCTGCAAACAGTCGGCAGCCAACCAGCCACTGCTCAAAGAACACCACCCGCGGAAAGGTATCGGGCTTGGACGCTGCCCCGTTGGGATTTTGGATCGGCAATGGTCTGCCAACTTGTGACAATTGGAGGATGGCACCAGGGTTTGTAGGTGAGTCATGCTCAAAGCCTACCCAAGAGCCCGGTACTTCAGGTCAGTGTGAGTGATAGTGCTGGGCAGGGTACATCCTTGTTCAGCACCAGCTTGCTCTTGTGAAGATCATCAGCCCATGGTGTTCTCCCAAGATCAACTCCCATGTGTCCCTTCTTGCAACATATCTAAATTAGGCAAACAACACCGAACAAGAACATGTGTTTAGGGGTAGCCGCTTTCATCACCGTTATGACATCATTTGACGTAAGAACATCACATATCCACTGCTTTTCTCGTGAATACATACTGCGGATGGACGAAATCCTACACCACTTTGAAACCATGGTTGAAACCATTGTTTGTTGGCGTGTACATATGTTGCGAACTGCTTTTTGTCCATCCACAGCATTGCAAATAGAAGAACCAAATTAAACCTGGTCAATTCACAAATTTGTGGTTGGTTTACTTGCAATGTTTAGGGCTTCCAGTACCCTCCCCGAGACTTAGGGAGTGCGCCTCCACAGTATGGACCATCCCTATGGCTCTTTGTCTTTTTGGGTGTACCCGTGTACCCCCTTGAGTCGTAACGGGAAACCAACAGGACAACCACCAGGGAGTGTAGCCCTTGTGTGGTTAAAGCTTTGGAAACCCTCAAGAACAGGTACCTCAACCCACCATCCAGAGCTCAGTTGTTCAGTGGCACCCTTTTTCCCTTTTTTGGTGGCCCCACTAAAAATTGTCCAAGCCCCAAAAAGGGTTTCCTTTTTTCCCCAGGGTCACTGAACAACTGAGAGAGCCTCAAACCTTTTTGGGGTCACTGGATACGTCGCATCGCGTCGTAGGCGCTGGCGGCCTGTCGCGCTCGCTGGGCCCAGGGCTTGCAGTGGCTGAAGCCGCTGCACGCGCGCCAGGCGCGGCGAGCGACAACGCTTGGGCCGGGACCCGTTCAATGAATATCTATCTATCTCTATGTATATATATATATATATATTACAATTTACATAATACGTGTTTGTCTGTTAATTTACATGTTGTTTTTTCCCAAGGGGCAGTTGGGGGGAAAACAACCTTCAACCTTCAAACCATCCAAAGGACAAGACAAATTCTGAAGTTAGGACGGTTGGTGTCTTTTTGGTGTTGCGTAATTACTAAAAGGGGTGCAGCATTTTGAGAATCCAAGGGACATATATTTTGTTTAGCAAAGATAGATTAAGGTGCACTTCCGTTTTTGGCGGGAGGTAAACTAGTAAGGGACAACTCCAGCCAGAAATGAAGCAATAGGTGCGACCTTGTGATTTCCTTACGTGGATTCTGGTAGCCCATGTTGATTGGTTTTGATGGAGACTCAGTTGAAGAACAGAACACGGAGGGAACATCCTGGCCGAGAAATGCATATGTGTTGGCAATTTTTAGTTTATAATCATTCCCCAAAGAAGGTCAACCGAAAAAGGAATAGGTTCCAATAGGTCTCAATTCTTGATCTACTTTTTGTTCAGTGGCACCCGTTTTTTCCAGTTTGTTTGGCTTCCCACTGAAAAAAACATGTCAACTTGCCAACCCTCAAAAAAATTCCCTCCCACCAACTCACATAGGGGTCCTCGAAGATAATTTTCCTTCCACGGGACCGGGTCCCTGTCAGGTTCCATGTTAATTGGTGGGAGGGTAACTTCTGTTTCCCCACTCAAGCTTGTCAACCCCCTTTTCTTCCCCAGAATTAGCTCCCTTCTTTGAGTTTGTGTGTTTTTTTGTTTGTTTGCCACCATCCAGGCAACAAATATGCGTTTTTCCTGGGTCCTACTTCCAGCCAAGTTGTGAAGCGAGTCGCTTGCTGTACCGATTGCGTGGGCGAAGGTGGAGGTCAACGTGGTGGTGCTCAATGTGGCCATCGCCGCAGGCGTCTTTTCAGATCGAGCGGTTCCCATACCTTCAGCTGGATTTGTTTGCATTCATGGATTGGTAGCTCCCAGCCACCCGGGCTGCCTTAGTTGCTTTAGCTGTTCTTAGCTGTTCTTAGCTTGTTTTCGGTTGGTTTGGTGATAGGGTTTTCCATCAAAATCCACAAGTGAAACTGACCTGAACACGGACAGCCCAGTTGGGTTTGTCTCAAAGGGGTTTCCAAGCACAATGGGTCGGTTTGGTTCTCGCTTTAAAACCCCAAAGCAATACACGGCTACGTACCGTGTATTCTTTTATGATCGTCTAAGGGTTGCATACCCATTCTCTGCACCCATCGTGTTCTTTCCGCACATTTTCCGAGGGGATTTGCCCCTTTGTTGAAACAAAACATCCCAGAATAGATTGGTAAGATACGGCTAGAGCTGTACTTAAATGATACCATTGGGCTGCGTTTGATTTCAACTCCCGACTTTGTGTTTCTCTAGACCGATGTCAGCTGGTAGGGCGGTTCTTTCTCGGTCGCTGAACAATTGCTTCCAGCTTGCTGCTCCCCCCCCTCCCGAAAGGTCGGCTCTTTCTTTTAGTACCTCATTGAAAACGTGTACATATATATATATATATATGATATACATATATATATATATACATCTAAATATGGTCCCGCTCAAAAAATGCGGATTTTGTCGTGGAGGTATGCCCAACTGTGAAGGGGGGGAAAAGGACCTAGTTCGGGCCTTGGACAAATCATAGGACTGGCTGAGGCATATAAGCAGGAGCCACTCAACTTCTGAGCGAATCGAGTTGAGAACATAGGTGGCCTTTAAAGGTCGGCTTAGTTGAAAATAGATGGCACTGGTTGCAGGTTGGTTCTAGTCATTTGCCAGTGCCATCTATTTTAGCGAAAAGGACACATGGTTGAGAACCTTTCCATTTTGTTTCGCAGGAACCTGGGATCGAACCCCCTGCTTCAGTTTGATCGGCGCATGTCAAGCCAGTGAGTGTTCGCTTCAGGGACCCGATTCAGCTTGGTTCTACCTAGACTCACAAAAATAGTGTGTGACCTAATTTCCTGAATTCGTCCATTTTGAGTCAATGTTCCAAAAGTCTCGCCTTTGATTTCCAAATTGTTTTTTGCCTCAAATCCGAGGTCAACATGAGCCTACTTCTCTTTCCCGTTAAACCAACTTGTTGGTTCTTAGCCGGGAATGAGGGAATGACCCCTATAAACCATACCCCACGTTTTTCTTTAAGGGAATCCCCTTGCAGTTCATTCCCAACTTCCGGAGTGGTTGTCATTCCCTACCTATCACACCAGCAAGTAAACTGGGCTGTCCGTTTTCAGCTCCCCTGCTACGCGTTTTTAACTTGTGAGTTAAATGGAACACCAACCACAAAACCAACAAATGGTGGTTTCCAGTTTGTTCAATGTATTTGAGGTGTGCCTTGGTTATGGGCACCCAGATGCATCTTTGCTGTAAAGTCAGGCTTTTGTCACGCCAACCGAAAAACAGGAAAACAACAGCAAAAAAGAACCACTAAGCCAACTAACACCAACAAAAAAACGGCTCAAAGGGCTCCTTTGCGTCACTCTGTGCCTTTTCTTCCCGAGGAGCACCACTGGGAGAGTTTGCCACGTGGCAGCTGGAGCCTGACCTCATCTCCTTCAACTCCGCTGCAGTGCCTCGCAACGCACTGGCGAGATGCGTCTTTCTTCAGAAGACAAACGCGCTGAATGAAATGTGTCATGGATTCCTAAGGACAGAGATGAGCGCTACTATTATTGTTTGATTATTACTTTGCTTGTTGCTCTTATGTTGTTAGCATCATGTCTATGGCAAGGTGGGGACATTTACCTCGTGGAAAGAGACCGAAATGATCGTGATTTAAAGGTGCTGCGCTGAAGTCGGTCTATCTCAGGGTTTTCTTGTTACACCTATGGATGACACCCTAGGAAGTTGCCCGAAACAAACCGAGTTTTTTTTCTTCTGGAAATTGGCTAGGGTGATCACCCAGAGGGCGTACTCCCAGGGTGTAATAGGACAAATACCTTGGAATCTATGAGCTTGGTACATAAGAATATTATCATATACCTTGCATTGTATACGGTGTTGCGCACTCCGTCGATAGAATGCGCCAATTGTGTAGCCTTCTTTGCTGTTAGGCTTATGCTTTCAAGGTGAAGCAACATGGTTTCTTAAACAGCTAGGTTTGGCCATTTGAAACGGAAGGCGCCGTTCTTTTCTCATGCGTTTGACAACAATTGGTTCAGCAGAAGGCTCTGAAGTTTGTTCTATGTCGTTTACTTGGATTATGATGGCTGGATGAGACTCTAACAGTGCTATGGCACGATTTTTGCTCTCGGATGATGATTATACCGTGCCTTTCAGGCCAACCGAGAAGGTGCCTTCTTGAAGCCGCGCGCATGGCGGGATCAGGGATTATCATGCACTTTGGGTTCGAACCTTTGAACCTCAAATTTTGGGGTGCCTCAAGATGGGAGGCTTCCTGTGCTTCTGGGAAAACCCCCCACGGCATGGCTAGGACTGCTTGGCGAAGTCGGGGAAGTGGCAAGAGGCCCGGCACAGCCTTCAGCAGATGGAGGACTGAGCGTGCAGTTGGGCTGGCGAAGATTTGTCAAGAGGGACCTTTGCACTTCCCAACACAACGGCAGTTCCATGTGATCGCATCCAAGCTGTTGGAAGGGTTCCGCGTACCCCAAATTGCTGCTTTTGGGCTTGATGGATTGAAATTTTGGCAGATATCTTTCCTCCCTTTCTCCAACTCCAATCGCAGCTTGGGAATGCATAGCGCGATTTGCCATTTTCCTAACCCCAGTAGAGCCCTTTATCACCCTTTTTTGGTTGGGAGGGTTCCCCTACTAAAATAGACTACAGCAAAAAAATCGGGTACCCTTATTCTAACCTCTCTACTGGAGGACCTAGTTCCAATCTGCAGAAAAGAAAGCTATTCAGAGATCTCAGGAACGCCAATCAATCAGCCAGAGACACCAGTCTAGCAGAACATGGCCTCAAGTTACTCGACTCAACTCACTTCCCGGGAAACCCTGCACTGTTGTCACTTTTTGGGTTTGGACCATTGGGGTCTTTGGTGCATTTTGCTTGGATGTTAGGACTTTAACTTTTTGCCAACATTAATCCACTAAAAGTTAAACTTTTAGTAGGGGAGCAGAAAGCAACCAAGGGGTGGCAAATGAATTCAGCTCCCGGCTACTTTGTTCAGCAACTCCACTCGATGGGAAGTGAGACTCAGTTCGGGTCAATCTGCTCGTCAGGAGCTCGGCCTGGAGCGAGATCTTGTGTCGCTGAACATCCAGGACCGACCAACCGGAGGGACCGGACGGAAGTGACTCAGATGGCTGTGGGTCAAAACCAATGGTACCATTTTGGGGTAGGTGCACCACTCATTTTCGATTTGAGTGGGGATTGGGATGTTCACTGGGGGTACAGGATTTTGAACCATGGCCAGATTTTGAGGCACTCGTACCAACTTGCTGGTGCTATACGCAGGGAATGAGAAATGGAATGACCCCGACAAAAACCATCCCTTGTGGTTTACTTTGAGGGGACCCCTGGGTTCATTCCCACATTCTCTACTGAACACCAGCACTCCCCAAATGTGGTTTGGCGGGGATTAATCATTCGCACACATGACCTTGGCCCCAGCCCGTTTTCGCTCGTGTGTTTCATTCTTGTTTTTTTTTGGAGTAGGTTGAGTATCCTTGTGGCCATTGGCGACGGCGATCGTGCAGGTCGTTTTCGGTCGCACCGAAAAGGAACGAATGGAGCTCATGCTCCGCGCACCCAGACACATGGAGCTTGACTTTAGCCGTAGAGCTGGCGGTGAATGATCATCACTGTGAATCTTGGCAATGATGTTAATCTCAGTTGTTCAAAACCGACCTTTTGACCTTTTGGTTTTCCCAACTTTTGGTCCATTTTTAGTGGAGGTCCCAAAAGGTGAACCTTTTATGTCCAGGTCCTTTGGGCAAGTAAGTAATGCGTGTTGCCCCAAGTCTTTCTGATCGGGCCCGAAAGAGAAGCACATCTCATCAAACGGCTCGACGTGTGGATCACCAGGGCTCGGCTCAACGGCTCACGCTGGGAGTTGGTTGATGTGTTGTTCAGGCCTTTGGGTTCAACTAGTGTAAAACGCCTTGGTAGCGCGCAGTATTTATATGTTCGATACTGCGATTTATTGGGGGAGAAGAAGGAGAAGGCCCTAAAACAAACTTTCAATCAAGGCAACATCCCAGTGATGCCTTGAACAAGGTGAGTTGAACATCTATCTGGGGCAAAGAGTGGCCATCAAAATTCGCTCAACACGCGAGTCCGTGAGCAAGAAGGCAGCCGAAACGGAAAAGCTCAAGCTTGAACTGCAATGCAAATTCACCTTGAAGCAAGCTACATGCCAATGCAAGACACTTCACAATGTGCAAAATAAGCCCTGCTGGTTGTCAGATACCCATCTTTGTCAGAGCTGATGACTTTAGCAGTCCGCTTCCAGTCTGGAGCTTGGGGAGCTTTGACAAGGTGTCAATTCCAGTCAGATCTCTCAAAACAGTTGAGCCAGTAAGGGGCAGTCCCAGCCGGAACTAGTTGCGGCCGCCTTTCTAATTCTTTACATGGTTCTGGGTTCACCATTTTTGTACCAGGTTTTGATTGTGACTCAGTCGGTTTGATGATCGCTTTCAGCTGCACAAAGATGGCTCTAGCTACGTTGACACTGCAGGCTTGAATTATGTGTGTTACCTTCGTAAGGGGCCGAGGGTCGTTAACTAGGCGAAGCAGTTCCAGGGTGGCTCAGATCCTAGCATCAACAAAGCCTTATGTCTTCACTATGCTTCCTGGGCACCACGCCTGTATAAGCCTTTGTCCCTTGGGTCCAAGAGCCGCTTCTGTTTGTTTCCTTGTGCTGTTTTGCCAGATTCTTTACACCACTTTGTTTCCAAAGCGTTTTGTCGGTTTCTTCCGGCACCCAGGTCCCACCTGCTTCTTCCTCGGTCCAAATCCTAAGTGGGTGTGTCTGGTGCCCCTTAAAAGCGAGCAGGGCTCGGCAGACCGCCGATTCCCCCGCCGGCCGCTTCCCCCGATGTCTGGTTTGCCGTCAGTTGAGCGCCTCGGCCTGGCGCGCGTCCTTTGCCTGGCTGAAAATCCGAGGCGATGTTCATCGGTGGCTCAAAATTCAACAGCCGGGGTTACGCAGGTTTTGGTCTTTGTTTCCATATGGCCGTGGGTAAAAACCGTTTTGGTACCATTTTGGGGTAGGTGCACCACCCGTTTAGTCAATTTTACGGGGATTGGGATGTCCACTGGGGGTACGGGATTTTGACCCATGGCCATATACCTTTCCATATCTCAGTTGTTCAAAACCGACCTTTTGACCTTTTGGTTTTCCCAACTTTTGGTCCATTTTTAGTGGAGGTCCCAAAAGGTGAACCTTTTATGTCCAGGTCCTTTGGGCAAGTGAGATATACCAAAGTGCCATTTTGGGGATTTCTTTTTGCTTGCCACAGTCAGGATTTTTCGGAGGCTCGTACTTCTTGGGGCTGGGCGCCTCGATTTGTCTTTTTCTTGCTGGTGCGATACCTCGTTGTTTGAAGTTGGTTGCTGGTGTGATAGGGAATGAGAAATGGAATGAACCGTTTTTAGGAAACCAGTTGGATGGTTTTGTCGGGGTCATTCCATTTCTCATTCCCTGGCCTGCCAAGCGCACCAGCAAATTTGGGGTTGTGACTTTAAATGGAAACCAAGAGGAGAACCAAAGCCCATTTTGGGGGTTCCCAATCTTGAAGAAAAGACACACCCAAGTGCAGCAGGGGTTGGTTGGTCGGTCGGTTTCCGGCTTCTTTTGGTTCAACAAAGGTTAGGTGGTCTCAGGACCCAACACCCCCGCAACCTGAAATCCGGAGGCAAACCCTCGAAAGCTGCCCCAAAACCAGCCTGCCTATCCGAGCCTAGGGAAGACTGGACTTTGCTTTTTGTGCTCGTTGGCTGTGTTTGGTTTGTTCCTCTAAGAGAAAGAACATGGGATCCCACAAACTTGAGAACCCGAGTGAGCCTTCAGGTATACCAATCGTTTCAGGTAGCCCTTAGTTGGTGATTACCCCAAACCTCCAAACCACCACCCCAAACCACCGATTAGAGGGAAGCTGATATTTGAGACCCAGCTCACTTCCAGAGTCCCCAAGCAAGAATCACCCAGTTTGGGGCTTGTTTTGCCAGGACCAAAATGGTGTTGTTGCAAACGCAAAGCACTCGGTTTGGGGCTCGGAAACGAGATCAGCACCCTTTGGGGTTGGTTGGCTGCAAGACGAGAGGCTTCGAAGCTTCTAAGGGTCCTTCCAGGCACACGCGAAAAAACCACGGCTTCAGAGGATCTGAGGTTTTGTGTATTTTGTTTAGAGGGAAAGTTTCCCAGAAGCAATGTTCATGCTTCCAGGCTTGAGCAAATGGATGAGCATGTGCATGAAGATCCACGAGTTCGGTATCTTGCGACACATACGCTGTATATATATATATATATATAGATATGTGAGTATATATATATATATATGTATATATACACGGATGGTCTGGTACAAACATATTAGTGAACAACTGTAGATAGAGTTGTAAGCAAGTGAAACATGTTCAGATTGCGTATGAGGGCTCGACCACAGTTTTTGGATACCTAGACCACAGTATGTATTCTGGTAGAGAAGTCCTACGGTGAATGTGGTAGATTGGGTTTTGCTTGCCGTGCCGATCGTCCGGTTTAACCTTTCAGCCCCAGCAACACTTGGACACAGGTCCTGTACCAAGGCTGTCCGTTCTGATCCAAGGGCAGAGGAAGCATCATTGGCCACAACCCTCCCTCCACAATCATGAAAGCTGACAGGCGGGTTTTGGGAGACCACTGTCCTTCCATGGAAGCCCCCAATTATCCACTTCTTGGTGACTCCCAGCCGTCCCCTTGGCCTTTTAGCCTTGTAGTGTTTAGTGGTAGTTTCCATTTAACCCACTAAAAGTGAGTCACTTGTCGGGGGATCCGAGAACGGGCAGCCCAGACTTCCTTCATTCACGGGGCGCTGCGTAGGTCGTGGTCTGCAGCCCGATCTTATCTCCTTCTCCGCCTTGGTGACGGCACGGGCGCCTGACTCGTCGGTCGGTCGGGTTGCAAGGCTGTGGGTGTAAAAAACAAACTGCGCGAAAATGGGTTTGTTTTGGTCGTTTTGGAGAAGAATGCTACCATTCTTTGGGTTGATTCCTTGTCCATTCTTTTCCACCATCGTTCTTTTCAAAAACCGATCTTCCCCTTGGATTCGTTGGATTCTGCTGGTTTTCTGAAAAGAAGGATCCCTGGAAAGCATGGGGAAGTGTGCCCTGGAACTACACGAGTTACTTTCAGTTGGCAGTTTGGATTGGATGTGAACCCCTGCTTCCGGAAGATTCAAACGTGGAACACCCGGATCCAAACCCCCGGAACACCTGGAAACCACCCGGGCTTTAAGGGAAACCAACATGAAAACCCAGCATTTAGTGGGGTCCCCAATAAACATACCCATTCTTGATTGCTATTGGGTTGGATCTTTAGACTTTAACTTTTTGGGAAATCAAGTGGCTTTCCACCCACAACAAGTGGAGAGCTTTTTGCAGAGGGTCAACAGCATTTAACTTGAAAGCAAGCTGAGGTATTGAATTTGGGGATACCCCCCACCCCACCCCACCCCACCCCACCCCACCCCACCCCACCCCACCCCACCCCACCCCACCCCACCCCACCCCACCCCACCCCACACCCCACCCCACCCCACACCCCACCCCACCCCACCCCACCCCACCCCACCCACCCCACCCCACCCCACCCCACCCCACCCCACCCCGTCTTGTTCAGGACGCCCTCCACGTCCAGGGCAGTGGGCTCGTCGTGGCCGCTCCAGGCCTTATGGCGCGCGCAGATCTTGTTGACGATCCGCTGGCCATCTAACCTGGTCAGCTTGAGGCAGCTTGGCCGCCAGCTCCGGGCAGCGGCAGCGGAGCGCTTCGGTGGGGCCCTGATGTAGGCGGGACGTGAGCCAGGGGTTCATTCTTTTTTTTGAAACTCGTTGCCAGGTTGGGGTGGAGGAGAGTGGGGAGGCGCGGGAGGGTTCCATCGTTTTGTCATGTCGTGAAGACGCTTGACGGCAGGTTGGACCGGAGAGGAGTGGGGAGGCGCCGACGGGGGTTGCGTCGCTTCGTCATGTCATGCTCGATGACAGGTGGTGGGAGCTCCTCCGGATGGGAGGCGCGCTTTCTTCCCCTTTTTTCCCCCCCTCTTTTTTTCCCCCTTCCACGCTGCCTCTGCCAGGACTCGGCGTGGCGGCCTGGTCGTAGGCGCGCTCGTTCGGCCGCTTCTTCTCGTTTTTTTGCGTCGCTCGTGGAGGCCTCCGTCGAAGATGCGCCGCGAGGCGACGTTCAACGCGGCGAAGGCCTGCCTGTTTTCCTCTTTTTTTCTTTTCCCGATCGCCTGGCAGGACCAGGCGCGTTTGGACCTCGCCTTGAAGGCGCGTCTTCGTTTCTTCGCCGTTCGGATGTCGCTTTTTTCCCCGTCAGGAGGAGCGCCTCTCGGCGATGGAGGCACGGGCGATCGCGGCGGAGGCCCGGGCGGTGGCGGCGGAGGCCGCCAAGGCGCGGCTCTCTCTTCCGGGGTTGGGCGGGGCGCGCAAATCCGTTTTTGCAGGAGCTCCTGATGAAGGAGGTGGCCGTGAAGGCTCGTGCTCTTCCTTTCCCCCCTTTTTGGGTTTTTTTTCTCGTCAGGACACCCGCGTCGCGGTGTTGGAGGCGGAGCTCCTCTCGGAGAAGCGCTGGACGCAAGGCTACCAGGCTCGCTTCCCGACTTCTTTTTCGGCCCCTTCGCACCCGACCTGTCAGGCGGACACCCGCGCTCTCCGGGAGGAGATCTCGCGCTTGCGGACGCCGCAGGCTCATCCGTCGTCCGTTGAAATTGTTCGACCTCGCTCTCGTGTCAGGCCGACTCGTCTTCGCCGGCTCCGAAGCGCCCGCGGAGAGGACCCCCCGTCCTCGCTTTTCCCTTTCCGATCCGTCGCGCTCGATCCCTCGCAGGACAGACGTGAGCCCCGGCCCCGCGGATCCCGACCTCGCCGGAAAAGTCGCTCGGGCCCGCCGCCTTTTTTTTTTGTTTTCTCCTTTTTTTTTGGAGTGCCGAGCTGGCACTTAGGTAGGAGTGCTGAGCGGGTCAAAGTGACAAAGCGGCAGAAGCGCCACTGGTGGTCGGCCGCGCTCTGCGGGTTAATGGAAGGCAGCTGCCAGTCGTCTGCTTGCTTCTGATTTGGCGCGGCTGGCGAGGCAGTACAATACGCGGGGCCGGGGAGGGGCGACCGTCCCTAAGACCGGCGGAGGCGGCAGGAGCGGGCGACCGGCGGATTTCGCCTCGCTTTCGAGAGGGGGGTGGGTTCGGGCCCCTCCCCCGCCCCTTCTACTCTCCGTGCGTCCCGCAGTGAGTCGGCGGCGACGAGGGAGGAGCGGCGATTCGTTAGGGCCAGGCACGCTTCGAGTACCTTTTAACCGCGGCCAAGAAGACCCCGAGAAAGAGCCCCCGCCTGGGTCACCAATAAACCCTTGGGGTCGAACTGGCCGCGGCCTCAGGCGGAGGGGAGCTAGCCGCTCCCCGTCAAAGGGCACAAGGCTGCGCGCAGGACACGTAGGAGACAATAAACAACGCTTGTTGTTTTCCCTCTAGCAACAGCATACGCGAACCCTGCCCCGCGCGCCACGCCTTGCGCGCCCTAAGTGCACTTCAAGAGCAACGAGTCGAGGTCTCTGGGGTCTTGTTGTTGCGGTCTGGCTGTTCGGGGCGGGCGCCCCGCGCACAGGCCCAGAACTTTCGTGCCCGCCTCGGAAAGCCTTCGTGCCCGCGCCAGGCGAAGAGCAAATCCGAATCCGCGCGGGGGCGAGAACGAAGTGTTGTTTGGTTTCTCAGGCCTCCCCGGCTCAAACCCAGAAGGCGCGCTCGCTAAAAAAGCAACTTGCCCGCAGCCCAGGCGTCGACACTGGACCGGCCGGGACCCCGGCGCTCGGGCGCTGCCCCGAAACAAGGCCGCCTCCCAAGACCCTGAACCCCCTATGCGGAGCCGCAGACTCTAACAGCCCCGCAGGCAATCACTAGCGAGCGAAACGGACCCGACCAAAGCCGGAGCCGTTCGTTTCCCCAAGAACAAGAGGAAATCAAACAGCCAGGGGAAGAAGAGCGTGCGGAAGCGCCCGGGTCGCTCGCCGACACAGGCGGCGGGAGACCGGAAGAGGAACGCTCGCGCGCAAAGAAAGCGCTAGCAAGCGAAACAATCCCACAAAATCTGGAGCCCGCGCCAGACGACGACAATGGAACCCGGAGCCCCGGCCCGGCGTCGGAGTTCGAGCCCTTGTCGGGAACCCTTTGGGAGGCTCTCAGCCCGTTTTTTGTGGAGACCGCAGGTTTTTTTGGTCTTTCCGCGAAAACCAAACAACTTCGACCGCGCGCCCGCACTGGCTCAGCTTGTCCAAGCTAACTTTTTCGGCTTGCACTTAGACGAAATCCGAGCGGAGAACTTGGACGCGCCCACTTTCCTTGGTCCGCACCTCCTTGTCTCCCTTAGCTCGAGGCCGACAGCCTCCACTGCACGCCGCGGCCTTGGAGCCATTTCGGGAGGGCATCTGGCATGCGGAGCGCCAGAGTGCGCTCCATCCAGAGAAGGCGGTTTCGGCTCAACCCTCAACCCTTCTTGGGCCGCAGGACGGCGAGACGCCAAAAGAGCGGCAGCGACGAATCGCTGCTGCGAAAGAAGACTCGAGAAAAGATATAGAAGAACACACGAAAGGTTTGAAGGCTCTCGAGGCACGCGCCGCCCTCGCTGAGCTTCGAGAACAGCGCAACGCTGTTGTTCGAAAGCCACTCAAGTCAAAACATGCTCGGGTCGCGGCAGTTGCTGGAAGACTGACGCCGACGTCCGCCAGGCGTGCGTCGGAAAAAGAATTCCACCGCCTGCACGGCCGTAAGCCAGATGCGAGGGAGCCCCACCCCACCCCGCCCGGCCCCACCCCACCCCACCCCACCCACCCCACCACCTCACCCCACCCACCCCACCCCCCCACCCCACCAAGACCACCCCAACACCACCCCCCCACCCTGCTTCCCCTGTCACCACCTTAGGCCTGCGAACGTGCTGGCAGCTGGGGTCCAGCGCTCGAGATCTTCCGGCAGATGCAGCTTGATGAGAAGTCTCCCAGATCATGTTGACCGCATGTCAGTCAAGCAGTATATTAGGGGGTTTTTGGCCCCTTCCAACACATACTGTGGATGGTTGCGAATTCCAAGAAGCCCATGGACCCCGTGTGAATCCACCAACCAGTTTATAAGGAGACCGGGTGTTGGTGGGGATGTGACTTTTACATGAAAACTGCTACGCAACACAGTGTTTTCAGTGTATTAATAGGGGTGGTTTTTGGCGATATTGTGGATGGTTGCGAAAACCCAAAAGACCTGGAATGGGCTGGTTCCCAACGTAAATACCAAGAAACAGTGGTTTCAACCATGGTTCTTTTACGTGGTGCAGGATTTCGTCCATATTAGTCAACCCCAGTTTATTCATAGGGGGTGTTGTTTGGCCCCTCTAAAATCTGATTCCCAACAAAACACAGGGAGAAGCACCCCCGATTCATACACTAGGGTTGATAAATATGGGGTCGACATGATTTCCCCACACTTAAATACCAAACTGAAATCTCTTTCGAGTTCCAGTGGCCATTCGGTTCTATGGGTGGTTGGTTCCCTGTGGGTCTGTTGTGTTTTTGAGGGTGCCTGTTTGCATGGTTTTTTGTTTGGTTCCCCGGCCGGGAAAACCAGCTTGCGCCGAGCGGACCCCTGAAATGGTGAAACGGATGTTGGGTCCCAGCAAGGCAGCAGGACGCGTTCTGCCACATGGTGTTCATCGTTTGGGGACTTGACTTGTCACGGACCTTCAACCGCCGGAAAACCCGAAACGCAAACAAACAAACCGCCCCCCAAATCAAACTCCCAAGCCCGAACCCAAGGTCTGTCCAACCATCCCAAAACAACGACAAACAAGCCTGTCCCAAACAAACAATAACACACTGTGGAAAATAGGAAACAACAAGTCTCCCACCTCTCCCCCCCAAAAAAAATGTGTTCTCCCAAAAAACGAACATATGTGTTTTGTTTAAAGACAACCAACAAACAAACCGTGGCTGTGTTTTCTTGATGGCTCCCAGCCATCCGGTTCCATCGCCTTTTAGCCTTTCAGTGTTTAGAGTTGGTAGTTCCCGTATTTCACCCACGAAAATTGAGTCAAACTTGAAGCGGGGGATCCGAAAACGGGCTGCCAACACGAACAACAACACACAAAAAGAAAGGGGGGGAAAACAAGTCGTCCACCTTTTCATCCCCAAAAAATCAAACGTATGTGTGTGTTTTTAGACAACATCAACAACAAAAAACGTGGAGTTTCCATTTCACCCACAAAAAGGTCACTAAAAGGTAAACTTTTCGCGGGGGATCTGAGGCCCAGTTTGCCTTTCGCAAGGCCCCGGCGGGCCTTGGAAGTAGACACCAGCTGCTGCAACGCCGCGGTGAGCGCTTGCTGCAAGGGTCAGAGTTCCTCGGCGACCTTCGGCGGGGTCTTGCGTTGGGCGGGTCCCTGGTCTTTTTGTTTTGGGGTTAAGGTGGTTGTTGTTGTTGTTGTTGTTGTTTTTTTTGGCATTTTTAGAAGGAAGCCCGCGTATATGTTGCTAAGGTTTCTGGGTGAAGCATCAGTTTGAGCCGCAGAAAACTGAAGGAAGCTGCTTCTCAGTGGTGGTCTCCCCATTTCTTTCAAAACCAATCCCGAAAAGAGGGAGGGAGGAGGGAGGGAGGGAGGGAGGAAGGCAGGGAGGAAAGAAGGAAGGAAGGGAGGGAGGGAGGGATGGAGGGAGGAAGGAAGGAAGGAAGCGTGTCCATCATGATTGAGCTGAAGACAGACGCGAAATTCATGCTGTCCGGCAATACATTGCTGTTGAGAACCGCAAGAAGGGTAGTCTTCAAAACCACTCTAAGAAGGGTAGCCACGGAAAAAAAACAAGGATACGTCATATTGGACTCCTAGATTTTGTTGGACGAACACAATCCATTCCGTAGCTCTCCTTAGGTTAGTTGAGTGCAAGACTCTTGTTGCCATGCCCAGCAGGTCGGGTCGTTGACCGGAGGATGGGTTCCCACCAGGTCCCTCCCAACCAGAGGTTGGTGCTTCCTTTTCTTGCTTCGATAGGCCGGGAATGCGAACTGCACTGAGCACCAGCAAATTGTGATAAATTGTGTCCCCCTTCCCGGTTTCCGACCGAAAATCAAGTGGTAGTACATCATGGGGTCACTATGTGCAAGGTACGGTTCTACATGAATGTGCTTGCTGAAATCCAATGTAGTTGTTTTGACATGTTGAGGTTCATGTGTGTTATGGAAAATATTAGAACTGTGACATAGTTTCCAAATTCGACGCACACTTCTTTGATAGATGTGGATATGTTCTTGTTTCACGATGCCAATTGAAGGCATGCTCGGTGGTTGCATGTTTGTTTTCTTTGTTAAATTCCATCCGAGGTACCCCTAGCCAAAGGGCACACACACACACACACCAATCGGGGACCCTTTGGTGGACATAATTGTTCGCGGGTTTTTTGTCCACCAACCGTTTTTGAGGGTTTTCGCCTTTGGAGTTTTTTGCCATATGAGTGTGTCCATTTGGAGGATACTATTTTGGGATTGGCTCAAAGGAGAACCAGAAGGAAATCACCCACTTTAGCATTGCGCGCAGGAAGCCCTCCTTTGGGACACACTTGAGCAGTCCTCCGTTTGGTGGATGGAGCAGCTGTTGAGAGCCTGAAAATCACTCCTTTTGTCCAGGGGTTCCAGTCATTTGGGATGGAGATTGCTCTTGTTCAAGGTCCGACTGTTCCCATGAACATGCAGGAAGCCCAACAGGCCAAGGTGAGCGAGGATCAAGTTGCGATCGGATTTCTTCAGGGCTCCCGTATTTGCCCTTAGTTTAAACATCAAAACATTGGGCCAATTCAAAGTGAGCCGTCTTTTGGCACGATGGTTTAAAGGGCAAATCTAGGGAATCCGGTTTCTGGTTCGTGAACGTGGGATCACGAGTCCTGTCGGTTTCTTATGAACCCTGCGTGGCGCTGCTAGTTGATATCAAGCTGCTTGCTTGCGCACTTGCCTTCAAGTCCAGGAGTTTAGTGCTACTCAGCTTGGGTTTAGCACTGCTCGGAGGTAGTGCTGAAGAGCTTTTTTGTGCTCCTGCTTCGAAAGAGTTCATTTTTGGTGGATGTTCGTATCATTTTCGCTGTGGTCATTTCATGTCATGTCCAGCATGACTGACCAGTTGAAGTATTTTGCTGTCCACTACTCCACTTGCCCCAAGAGCGCCCCACAGAGAAATGATGCTTTCAACACTGTGTTGCTTATTACGGAGCCTCCTGCAGTTGATTGGCATTCATGTGGCAGGCAGCAATTCATATCTTTCTTCAGTTTAATTGGCATTAAGAATTAAGACGAAACCTGAACCAAAGCTAGAGTTAAGTAGAAGTTGGGAGTATGCTAAACGATCACATGCGTGGGCCGGCCTCCCCAAAATGGCTGGTTGCCTTTTGGTTTCCCTGTAAAAGACCACCCCAAAAGGGGGTACTCCACATGTCCCCACTGCCACTCAGAGGTTCGGCTCTCGCTTAGGCTGGACATGGGGCGTGCAACTCTTCTCCGAGATGTTCCGGTGGAGTCTTGGCAGAGGAGAAAGCCTCGCTGCGTCTGGACCGTTCCGCGCATTTGAAACGCGTGTGCGTTTCTGATTCGGTGCCCCTTTTGAGGTTGGTTTGAAAGGAAGCCAAAAGCACATCTCACGTTTTGTTTGTGACGGCCCCCTTGAAGCACCAGTTGGATGGTTCACAGGGGTTGTCGCAGTAATCATCAACCCCAGTTTATGAATCGGGGGTAATTCTTGGCCCCTCTAAAAGTGGTCTGATTCCCCACTAAGCACAGGGAGACGGTTCATAGGGCTCATTCCCTCATTCTGTTTCATGGCCCAAAAAGCTTCGAGCTGCAGGCACTTCGCCCCTGTGGATATCGCTGGCACAGCCGTCCTGGCCTGCTGCCGACGAGTGGAGGCGAAGCTGAGAACCTGTGGGTCCTTATGCTTCCCCGTTGTAGGTGGTTTAACTCATGGAGCTCTACTTCCATTTGCTTCCTTGTTGGTTTCAAAAGGAATTTATCACTACTGGATTTTTTTCCAGGGCTCTTAACCAAATGGAAGTCTATGGGGGGCGAAGTGGGGAGGGGGGGGCTAACTCCCCTATTAGCCCCTATCCTTGGCTTACCCATGGATAGCCCCCCGCCCATAGCCCCTCTAGGGGTCCATGTTTGAACAGGACATGTTGTGCCAATTTGGATTAAGCCTTCTGGGTGGGGTGATACTGTGGATGGACGAAATCCTGCACCACTTTGAAACCCTTTGGAGACCATTCTTTGTTGGTATTTAGAGGGGAGTCACATTTCAGGGTTTCTTGGGTGATGCAGGATTTTGTCCATCCACAGTATGTCGGAAATGACTCGAAATGGCATCAGTCGGATACATCAGGGGCTAGGGACAGTAGCCTGAGTTAAAGCTGAGGCAGGGATATCTATATGTCCCTTTGAAGGATCGACTATGGCAGTCCCAGTCCGTGGCCATTTCACTTGACTGCTATTGGGTTGGATCTTTAGACTTCAACTTTTTGGGACATCAAGGGGGTTTTCCACTAAACCCCCAAAAAGTTAAACTTTTTGCAGGGGAGTCAACAGCAACCAAGTTCAGAGTGCCATGTCCGGGTGAGAAGAATCATGAGAGGAAAGCAGCAACATGAGGGGCAAAAGAGTTGCTAAGCTTACATAATTTTTCGTGGATCCATTGGACTGTATAGTAGGGAACCAAGGGAACCCTTTAAGAACCAAAAGAAACATATGTCTAGGTCCCCCAGTATTGCCCTTTCTCTCCCCTTTTGTCGGGAAGGGTTCCCCTACTAAAATAGACAAAACTGAAAAACATCGGGTACCCTTATTCTGAAGGACCCAGCTAAAGGAAACTCGCCAGTTTTGTGTTGTAGTGTCTTTGTTTTTTGATGGACACCCATATTTGCCATGGTTTTGTGTTTGTTGCAAGTGAGCCGTGGTTGCAAGTGAGCTTATTAGAATAGACTGACAAAAGTCGGTACCGTCTTATTCTAACCTCTCAAATCTGGAGGACCTATATGTGGTTACCTATAAGTGGGCTTGCCATGCCTGGGATCCGGGACCACAAAGCAGCGGCCATCCACCGGATCTCCGCCTCGCGGCTCCCGCGGCTCGAGCTGACCGCGTGGCTTCGCCGATGTTCCGAGGCTCATGGCCAATCGCCCGAAGCGAAGGATCCATGACGCCCTTAGACAGGCAAAACGGCCGGTTGAAACCAACAGGCAACCGCCCATGTTAGGGGCTCCTTTGATAAAAGAAGACTGTGTGTTTTCTTTGGTGGGCTTTCACTTTTTGCCAAATGGGTTTTTTTTCCGAATTAAAGCACTACAAGTGAGTGACTTTTAGCAGAGCAGAAAGCCACCGAGCTTAGACAGGCATTGGGTGACCCATGACAGATGTTTGACACAATCGCAGCTCTCATTCCTTGTTCTCCTTGTGTCTGAAGCTTGGAAACTGCGATTTAACAGCTGTAAGTTGATGCAAGCCATGTCAGAAGGAGTTTCGGCAGCTACCTACTTGCGGGTCCGTCAAATCATCACATACACACACTTGTCGGTTTGAGATGTGCAGTCGCTTGAAGAACTTGAGCCGGCTTGTTTCACATATGACCTTGAACGCAAGCAACACATGCGCTGAATCTTGCACCTTGGTTCAAAATATTATCTGGCTTTGTTTGCATCAACATGTCTTCAGTTTGCATCCCTATGTGCTGGGATTGTGTGTCCAGTCCCTTGGGCATGGGCGGCGTGATTCTTCGCCTGCGGCCCATCCGATGCCGATCCGAGAAGCGTGTGGTGATGCTGGGACTGGAGGCCGCTGGAAAGACGACCATCCTTTACTTCCTGAAGAACGGGGCCTACATCGAGACCAGGCCAGCGCGCATCCCCCGAACAAACAGCGCCATATTTTAGGTTGTTCTACCCGGTTTGATAGGGATAATACAACCAATATAAACCGTTGTAATCAGGTCCTACTTCCATTTGCTTAAGAATAAGTTTGATTTCACCTGTTGGTCTTAAAGGGAATCTACCACTCATTGTGTTTTTTTTTGCCTGGGCACTGAAGCAAATGGAGGTCTGCTTCCATACCGGCCCCCTGAATTATGCGGTGAGCCAGCCCAGTGAGGCCCACGATTGGCTTCAACGTGGAGAGCATTCACTACGGCGGCATGATAGAGGTGTGCAACAGTTAGACCGTATTAGACCACCTGTCGAACCGTTTGCTTTTCACCCGTTTCTGTTTTTCTTCGACAAACACTCCCCCTAAAATGGTTCCCCTCTTGGCCTTTTAAAACAAGCAGAGGGCTCCTGACCAACATGGGTCCACGTGAGACCGACTTTATCCTAGGGCTTTCCCTCGGGACATGGAAGCTCCCAGAAAGCCTCGGAACCCTGTCGAAGTCTCGGGAGCTTCCATGTGAACCTGGGAGGGTTTACTAAGGAACACTCGGCAAATCGCAGACCACCTCAACAAAGAACGGTACACCCTCAAGAAATCACAGACCTCAGTATTGTCAGAAGCTCGGGGATATGTTCCTCTTTTTTTGTTTTGTTGTTCTTGTTTCCTTCGGGTCGCTCGCAGAAGCTCGGGGAGTTTTAAAAAACAGGAAAAACACGTGTGGCTCTTCGCTCGCTGAGGTGTCCATTTGGGACGTGGGTGGGGATCCCCGCATCCGAAGCCTCTGGAGGCGCGGGCGCGGCGCGGCAGGATTCATGGCACGTGGATGGAAGAGACGTGGGTGATATCAAGAGGCCGTGGAGGGCAAACAAAATGACCATGGAGACTTTGAGTGAGCTCATCCAACCAATGGTCATTCCGAGGAGGAGATGGCACATGGAAGATCTGTGTTGATCAATATTCCATCTAGGGCGGTCCAGTTTTGACCAGGAAGACCTTTTTCATGTGGGACATATCTTAAATGTTTGTCTCGTGGGTTTCCAACCAATGGTCATCCAATGTATCACGGAGCTTTGGATCAACCCCCAGAAGCCCCTTGGCTTAACCGAAGGCCATCCGGTTCAACTTAGCTTTTTAGATCTTTTTGGTTGACAGCCCAGACCCTCATTTACTCTCCAAATGGGTCAAATGGTGGATAATATTCCATATATGACCTGCATGGATTGTGTGGCCCAAGATGGTTGCTTCGTTGTCCCAGCTGCCCAGTTGCCCTTTTTCCTTTTTTGGGGGAAGGGTTCCCTTTAATCCCCACAAGAAGAAGGATGCCCTTTTTTCCTCATGGAAATCCACGGAGAAGGCTTCCACTTCTTAGAGAGTGAAAAGAGCTACGACTCAGATGTTGGTATCTTCGGGTGGAGGTTCAGGAAATAGCCACAGGCTGCGAGTGTCAAGGGACCATCCAGAATGGAGGCCTTGTAAACCAAGTCTTTCTTCACAAAAGAAGATCACGAGGGGTTGTTTGGATGAATTTGGCGGAGGCATTACTACGAATCCACCAACGCCCTCATCTTTGTGGTGGACAGCTCAGACCGGCAACGCATCCGGGAAGCCCGGGATGAGTTGCACAAGTCCTTGCGTAACCAGCACCTTGCGAACCTCACCATCCTAGTCTTCGCGAACAAGCAAGACACCCAGACGCAATAACGATCGCGGCACAGGTCGGGCTCAGGGATGGTAGCTTCCGAAGAGTTGGGGTTGACGGTAAGCGGATAAGGCGCTTAAGGATAGGCTTGCATGTTGACACTAATACATCAACATGTGCCCGCTTCACAATTAGGTTTGTGTCAAAATAGGGGGAACCCTCCACACTCGTGGTTTCCTTTTGGTTTCCCTCTAAATCCGCCCCAAAACAAAGTACCAAGAACACCCCCAATTTGCTTTTCTCCAACATGCAAGTGCTCCTTCGCACCTTTCCCCAATGTACTTCCTTGTTCTTTCACTGAGCAGTTGCCTTTGGCTGCTCCATTTCAATCCAGTTGCACATCTTCAAGAAAACGCTGGGAGTCTTGAATCCTTCACTTGGAATCCATCTGAACATCTTCAAAGAAAAAGGACCACATTTTTTCCGGAGGGTCTTGGCACCCCGACCTTTCGCCCGGGGAGAAGAAAAAGAAAGAAACACGGCCGGCGCTTCTTCCGCTTGGAGTCATCGATCCGGACGCGTCGCAAGCGCCGGCGAAGTTCCTTCGGAGGACCTGCCCGGCAGCTTGGCCCGCGCAGAACTCGAGGAGGCCTTGGAGCTGGAGGCGTTGGACCGGAGATACCGCGTGCAACGCGGCCGGAGAACCTCCGCCCGGCGACGGATTGGTCGGGTGGAATTGGTTGGGTGGGGGATTCCCTGCCAGCCAAATTGTCTTGTGCTTTTGTTTGTTTTTGGCTTTTTGGATTCATCCCGTTCCTTCGGAGTTTTCTTGTGAGCTTGTTGGTGTGCAGTGGTTGGATGTCCATTCAACCCACTAAAAGTTGAAAATGTTGGGCTTGCTGGTGCGTTAGGCGGGGATTGGGAAATGGAATGACCCCGAGAAAAGCCATCCAGCTGGTGGTTTCCTTTCAGGGGACCCCTGGGTTCATTTCCAGCTCCCTGGGCCATTCCCTATCACACCAGCAAGTTGGGCAGACGGGTCGGTCTCGTTGAAATAGGAACCCTTGTTGGGTTGGTGTAGCAGGAAATCAAAAGGAAAACCCATGCCGTCTCTCAGGCTCTTTTTGGTGTCCGTTTTGGTTTTGCTGGAACATATCGATGGCGACCTGGTTGCAAACCGTAAACCAAGGGCCATCATTGTTTCCCAAAAGGGACACGTGGTCCCCGAAAATCCCTTTGAGACCTTGTTTGGGGGGTTGCAAGGGTTAGTTGCCTGGGGCCTGATGCCTAGGCCTGCATGAGACTTGGGTTGGTAAACAAAGGGTTCCGCCTGAAAAAGAGGGATGTGCCACACAGCAAACAAGGAACAGTGGCGCATGGGCCAAATGCTTCAGCCACTTCTTCGCCTTTCTTCTAGCCAGGAAGTGGCACGGGCTGCTTGTTCAGTGGATTCTGAACATCTATGGGGGTAGGTGTTGACAGGGGCTGTTGGAAGTCCCTTGCAACCGCCGTACCTGGCCTAAAAACCTCCCAGCCTAAAAGGGAGGTAGGACACCAGTCTACAAATCTGGTAGAGTTGTGGAGAGGTTTTCGCCTTTTCGCCATGCTTCAGTTATTTCGGTTGTATAGCACATTCCCCAGCGTCCGGTTCTTCTGCCTTTTGTCAATTCCTTTGCGGAGCCGGATCGGCGTCCGGAGGGCCTGGCTGCGTGAGGTGTGAAAAAACCCGATGCCCCGAACAAGTCAAGGAGTCGGTTTAGAGCAAGCTCATTCTCTCGACATGTGTGTTTCGAACCATGTGTTGGTTCTTTGCGCGTCATGTCATAAACCTGGTTCAATATAAGTGGCTGAAGAAGTACAAATAGCTTGCCCCCTATAATCATGACTGTGACTCAGTATGAATTAGAAATAGCCCACTACCCTGTTCTAATACTTGCCGTTAGCATATGGTCATGGTATTTTTTGAGGGTGCCGACTTGGGGGGTACCCCCCATTTTGACACATACCCATGGACCTGTGTTTGGAAGCTATCCCTAAGGGTGGTAGGTACCAGGCGGGTGGGTAATTGAGAGCCCTAGGGTTCCTTAACGGTTCCTAGCTATCCTTAGGGTTCCTTAGAAAGCCTTAGAACAGCCCCCCCACCTTGGACCACCGACTCCATTGAGGCAACCCTCCGTGGCCTCCACTGGCGATGGGATTTTCGAAGGCTACGACTGGCTGTGCCGTTCGCTGACTGAGCACGAAACTCTGCAGACCTGACGCGCGCCCCTACGATCGACACTCAGTGAGCTCGGTATGGGGCGGTTGTCGTCTTTTATTTGAGAGGACCCCTTCTTGGGTGCATGCAGTTGGAAACCAACGGAAAGACCAATCATTTGGGGCCCCCCTATTTTTCATGCACACATATAATGTTCACGTGACCTTTCTCAACCAGCTAGAATGCTTCTAATTGCCAGGGCGCTTGGGTTTGGCACTGAGTCACGGAAGCATTGCCGGAGTTCTCCTAAGCGGGTAAGGGGTGGGCCTAGAAGGTTTTGTGGCAGGTGTCACACCCAAAGTCAGTGCCTGTTGCTTTCTTAGAGAGAGACTTCAATTCTGGCCTCTTCTTTGGTGTGGCTCTTCAAGTCAGGCCAAGACGCCAAAATAACCCCGAGGCAAGTGTATCTTCCGTGCCCATTTTCCATTCACCACATTCCAGGTATTCATGTTGCAACCTGCCTTGTAACGTCTACGCAGGTTAGCTTAAAGTCTACGCAGGTTAGCTTTGTGTCATGTTAGCTTGCGATCAATACTGTCCAGTACGTATCCAGAATTGCACTTCCATGGGAGAAACCGAAGTGAAACAGTTGAAGCACACGGTATGTTACGCCGCGTTTGGTCTTTCTGCAGGATGGGCTCTTGTCGGACCTTTTTAATGTTAGAACTCCTGTAATAGTGCCCTCTATTGTAGAAGTGTTTTTTCTAATTCAGGATCCTGTGACTGTTTTAGGGGTCCTCTATTATGGAAAGTTGTTTGCCGGAGACAACGCTGGCAACAATATGGGCAAAACAACTTGGCAAACACGTCTGGCAAACAATGGGGCAAACAAATCCTGACAAACATTGGGAAATCCTTTTCTCGAAGTGGTCCCCAAGCAGAAAAAATAAGAAAACGTCTTTACAAAAAAGTGCGGGCACACAGTCACACAATGGGGGGGGGGCCCACAAGAGGCCCAGATCCTCTTTTTTGTGACTGTTGTGGGGTACTCTTTAGTCGTCTTTTGTGTCCAGCTGGCTTCGGGGTTGCTGAAAACTGAAAACCAAAGCCTCGGCCTTCTACTTTTGAAGGGGGTGGCTCATCCTAAGCTCTCCCCAGCTCAAAGGTTAAAGGCCAGATCTAGGAAATCCATTTTTCAAATTGTTCCCAAACCATCAAATTTCAGATCAAAAAAGTGACGGCACTCAGTCGCAGGGTGCCCACAAGAGGCCCAGATCCTCTAAAATGTGACTGTTTTGGGGTCCTCTTTAGTGTCCAACTGGTTTTGGGGGTTGCTGAAAAAGCAGTCCTTGGCAATACTGAAGTAGAATTGGCAATACTACAGTAGGTACTGGGAATCTGAGAGGGAGCTTTGGCAATACTACAGCAGACTTGGCAATACTAAAGAAAGTACTGTCCCTCCCAGACCCCTAGGATTTTCACTAAAGAGGTCCAGCTGACTGGTTCCACTGTTCAAGGGGCGCCGTATAAAGAGGGTCCAACATTATCTTAGGTATCTCAGCGTTGATTCACGTTGGGTCAGAGTCGGTGGGGAAGCACCTAATTTTCACCTGTGGCATTGCCCGTAAGGACCGCTGGCAAAAGCTCTGCCGCCAATTCGAGCGCATGAGGGCCCCGCGGCTTTGCTTGCAAGTTTGGGAGCACCGCAAGAGAGATGGTTACTGTGGTAGGAACAAAAGAGATTGACCAATTACATTTTGATCTATGGCAACATTGGTTTCATGGGATTCCTGTTCGATCAACGTCTTTGCAATTGGATGTAAGCTTTTGTGTGATGCATCGAGCTGTGCCCCAGTTTCAGCTAGCTGCGTCCTTCCGGAGAGGCATGGTCTGAATCAGCCCTGGACGTGCGCAGCCAAAAACCAGAACGCGGCTGGGCCGGCTGCGGGCGGAGGCATCGGAAGCTATGCATACGGGGAAGCGAGAGTGTTCTTTGGGTGCTAAATAAGACTAATAAAAACAAGACCAATAGTACCAATACTACTACCCAAACCAATACTAGTGCAACTACCAATAATGATCAAAACCAACACTAGCATTACTACTAATAGTCATCATAAGACTAATCAACAAACAATACTACCCTTCCTCCCGCTAACATAGCAATTGTGGGAGGGCACCTGGAAGATCAGCTTCCTCTTGTCAGTGGCAGGGAGGGTAATAGTACGAATACTACTACTAAAACCAATACTAATGCTGCTCCTAATAATGGTCATAGCCCAGAATGTTCAATTTTTTGTCAAAGGACACCAACGGGGGATGAGAAGTTCTCCTCTGGCGAGCGGAAAAGCGCAGGATCCGGGGAAGATTGTCTCAGAAGGAGCATTAATCAGCCCTTTCCGAAAGGTGCTAAGACATGCTCGGCAAGCATATTGAAGCAATTGGGACGTCTGCAAAAGGCTGCAGTATAACGCGAGCCAGACACTCACTGTGAACGATGGGCCTGGACAGCAACATAGGTGCAACGGTCCACTTGCCGGAAAGCAGCGAGGGTGACCCAGTTGGCTCGAAAGGAGCGCAAGGGGTACACGTCACAAGGGTCATCACAGGTCATAAGGGTTCCATCACAAGGTGTACCCCGAGCCAACTCCTTTAAAACCCTCGCTGCTTTCCGGCAAGCGTGAGGCTGCACAGTGGCGTCTTCCATTCGCCGGAACGGTTGCCATCGATGTGTGTATTTTCCTGATAGCCTGAATAATGTATTCTAACGAACCTGCCAATGGGTCTGTCTTCTTTTTGTGGGTTCCCCTTTTTGGTGACTTTAAGGGGAAACTGCGTGCTTACTTTGACCCCATCCGAGCAAATGCCGTGTCAAATCAGTAGATCGGTGGACAGAAACCCAGTGTTTGCCGTTCTTTCCAAATTTATTTCTGCCTGCTTGGGGGTTCCTATAAACTATTTAAACCGTTTTTAGGGTATTGCCAGATGGGCGTGTCGTTTTTTAAGGGTAGCCCGTTTCTGGTGGTTTAGCTAGTGTACGCCTCGAAAGGAAAACCGAAGCCATTTTGGGGGTCTAACCTCAAAAAAGACACCCATGGAACAGAGTCACGTGTATTTTCCTGTGCACCCCAGGTCGAAATCCATTTCGGGAGGCCGCTAACTTGATTGCTATTCGGAGGGATCTTTAGACGTTAACTTTTTGCAGATGGGGTCAACGGCAACCAAGAGGAATTGCAGTCTTTACGTTTCAGTGTGCGCATCTGGTGGATGGAACCGTATGACACCGAATGCCATGTCCTTTGTGGATTTAAGATGGTGTGTTCTACTACGAGGCAATTATGAGGTTCAACCCGTCCAGTCTGAATTTCCTACTTTGGTTCTGGTTTCCTTCTTAAGCAACCTTTCCGAAAGTGCATCGTTTTATTTTTTTGTTGGGTGATGACACACTGGTCATCATCCGCAACTGTGCTCACATTGAAAGTTTGCCTTGGCAACACCTCAAACATGTATGGACTAGCGAGAGCACTCGTGTTTATTTGCTCTTGGCCCTCAGTCTTGCAGGTTTGGACATCAAGCACGGCCTCGCCTGCCAATTTCAGATGGCATGCGTTCGTCTGGCAAGTGGCCAGGATGTGATGACAGAGGCAGACTTTGCCGAGTGGTGGCGCGAGAACTTCGACCTCCGCGACCAACAAGCGTGTTTTCTGCACTTGCTGAGGCATCATGTCGCTAGGCTCCTGCAGCTGCGCAACTTCCGGAGGCTCGCCGTCATTTGTGGTGAGCAAGTGCTGCCGCCAAACAGCCCTTGGAATCAGGCCGAGTCTTTGGTCGTTGTTGTAAGGCAATACCCAAGTGAGGAAGAATGTGAGGAAGAAGCTTGGCTTCTATTGGGTTGGATCTTTAAGCCTTTAGCTTTTGCTTTTATGTTTGTGTTCCCACGAACCAATCAACAGTTGTTCCCTTTCTGTGGGGCAATCACCATCGAGGCAGGCCACGCCCCCATCTTGGACTTTTTGGAAGCAGCTGGCAACGGTGATGCCCCCCGAGTTGCAGAACTTTTGGAAAGACCGCTAGATCCAAACAGCAATGTTGGCAATAGGGCAGCTTTGCACAGGGCTGCTGAGGGAGGCCACTTGGAAGTTGCACACTGCTTGCTGGGCTCTGAGGTTGACATAGACCAGACTGACCGACGTGCGCGCACGCCGTTGTATGTTGCTTCGCAAGGCGGGCGCGAGGATCTGGCGCAATGTTTGCTTGTGGCTGCAGCTGATCCCGAGAAGGCCGAGCGGGATGGGCGGACGCCCTTGCACGCAGCGGCTTTCTTTGGCCACCTGGGAGTTGTGCATTGCCTGCTGGAGGCCGGCGCTGTCAAGAACGCGCAGAAGAATGGAGGGGGGACTCCCTTGTACTTTGCAGCTGTCAACGGGCATATCGACATCGTACGCTGCTTGCTAGAAGCCTGTGTGGACAAGGACCTGGCTGATAACTATGGGCGTACGCCCTTGCACATGTCCGCCCGGCATGGCCATGGAGAAGTTGTCAGATGCTTGCTGGAAGCCGGTGACGATCAGGAACAAATCTGCAGTGGCGGACGTTCGCTTCTGCATATTGCAGCCAAGCATGGATCCGTTGAAGTTGTGCGCTACTTGCTGCAGACAGGAGCCGAAACGGCACAGACCGACGGTTCTGGGCGCACGCCACTGCACTGTGCTGCACAAGGTGGCAATTCGGGGGTTGTGCATTGCCTGCTGCAGGCCGGTGCTGACCTAGGCAAGTGCGACAGTCACAGGCATACACCTATATACGTCGCGTGTGCTAATGGACATCCTCATGTTGTACGCATCTTGCTGGATGCTGGCGCTGACAAGGACAAGGGTCACAGCAGGCAGACGCGTTCGCCTCTGCATGTTTGTGCCCGGCGCGGCCATGTGGAAGTTACGCGCTGCTTGCTTGATGCCGGCGCTGACAAGGACAAGACCGATCGTGGTGGGCGTACACCTTTGTATCTAGCTGCCAGCCAAGGCCACACGCAAGTTGTGCGTTTGTTGCTTGCTGCTGGTGCTCACAAGGACAACGCATACATTGGGCAGACTCCTTTGTACGTTGCTGCTTTCCATGATCACCTAGAGACTTTACAAAGCTTGCTGGAGGCTGGAGCCGACAAAGACAAGATTGATAGAAGGCAGGGATATGCACCTCTGCATGTTTCCGCCCAACGTGGCCACCGTGAAGTGATGCGCTGTTTGCTAGATGCGCGTGCTGACAAGGACAAGGCGGATTATGATGGGCATACGCCTTTGCATCTTGCTGCCATCCAAGGCAGCGTGGACGTTGTGCGTTGCTTGCTGGAAGCCGGTTGCGACAAGGAGAAGGCAGACTGGCATGGGCGTAAACCCTATGATGCTGCTGCCGACTCAGGCCATCTTGAAGTTCAACGTTGCTTGGAACACGTCACAGAGGGCCAAGGCAAGCGCAGTTCTTCCCAAGATGCCCTCTATCCAAGCAAGCGTAGGCGCAATTAGGCGGTAGAAGCCGCCAGCAATTCGTGCTTGGCCATCCACCCAACATGAAGACAGATTGTCTAAAGACAGCGGTGTGGGTGTGTCCAGAGACGACCCAGGATAAGTCAAGGATAAGCCTTGAATAAGGCCTTCACGGGTTAATAAGGGAGTTGCCCCGCCCTCCCCATAGCTCTTCTTGGGGGTCCGCGGAATGATGATACCTTCTTTGGGGCTTTGTAAAACAAAATCAGCGGCATCTCGGTGGAAGTTATTCTGATCTGAATTCATGCACCCCACGGCAAGGGGGTACCTGATCCTTAGCAGTTTACGGCTGGTCATGCTACACTTACAAAGATCCGTAGGCTAACCTCAATTCTGACCGTGCCCATCCCTCAATGTCTGCAGTACTTTTGTTGATTTCTGCAGGAACCAGCAGATACCCAAAACTAGCAAAACCAAATTTGAACAGTTTCAGTCAGCAAAACAACACAGTGAAAGCAAACAAGCTTCGCCGACCAAGCTGTGTTTGATTTCTTTTTTAAAATCCTGTGTGCGCAACAAGTAGGCATGGCTGCATGTCTGGATAACGATAACCATCAGTTACACTGCCATTCGGTTCGGATTTTCTTTCAGCCTGGGCCTGCCGTTAGCTTCCGCGCTCAATGGCTTGCTCTGGCGACTCATCAGAAAACCATCGGCAGGGGTTGCCATGTGTGAGAGAATTTAGTAACTCGGTGGCTCGCAGCCCAGGTCCTGAGCCTTTGAGCTTGGGGATGAGTGGTAGTTTCCGTATTTAACCCGCCAGAAGTTAAAAGCTCTTAGCGGGGGATCTGAGAGCCCAGGTAAAGCAATCGAACATCCCATGAAACAAAGGCCGCCCATTTGTCAAGTGCCTGCGAGAGTTGTTTCAAGGATCGTCAATGATACCAGCGGGCCATGTTGAAATATTTGATAGGTGATGTCCAGGATCTAGTGAAATCCTTGCGATGTTGCCATGCATCTTTTGGGGAACACCGTGTCAGGAGTGGCAAGACACCATCTTTTGGGGACCCCTGTTCCAGTGCTGCGTGACAGCTTCCTTCTGTTGGGGGCCCCTGTACCAGGAGTGGCAGTTTTCACATGAACTTTAGTGACAAATTGCTGTGAATCTTCACATCGCAGACGGCACCCATTCGGCCACAAATTTAAATTGGGAACCCTGCCGAAAATGGTTTTGGGCCCAATGTCATTTAAATGATCTCCATGAGAGGGTCTGTCTATTTTGCTTCTCAAAATCAAGGTCAGTTGGCACGGCCCAAGAAACATTCGCGCAGGTGTCCTTAGATGAGTTTGCCAAGAAATAGATGGTTTCCACTGGTTTAGATTGGTTTCACTCCATGCCCAGCCCTCCCCTGAACACTTCTTAGCTATCTAGTGGTTTTTGCTTGAATTGCCATGTCCTCCAAGTGAAGAGCTTTTCGCGGACGTGGCATTTGGCCAGTTCCCGGTTCCCAGGCCCTGAGTCGCTCGCTCGCCCGACGCTCGCTCGCAGGAGTGGCGGAGCTGCCTGGCGCTGCTCGGCTCGCTGGCCGAAAGCGACGCCGCGGATGCCGCGGCCTTCACCTGCGCCATGTTGGCCTGTGCCAAGGCATCCACCCAGGCGAAGAGGGGCGGAAGGGATGGCTTGGCGAAGCGAAAAGGGGCGAAAAGGGGGCAGGGGATGGGTTCGCCTCTGGTTTTGGTGTGAGGCGAGCGTCTGTTGTAAACCAACCGGAGAAAAGCATGCGGGCACCGGAATGGATGGCGGAAGCGCGGATGCGCGGACGCGGAATGGATGGAGCAGGGGATGGGTGGCTCAGATGTTTTTTGGAGGCCAGCCGCTAGCCTCTGTTTTTGGTGGTGTTCCAAGGAATGCAACAAAAGAACACCACTTCTCTCTGCATTTTTGGCGGCGGGGCCGGGGGGGGGAGGGGTGTCCCTTAAAACAAGGCACTCATATTGTTTGCCGTGGGAGATGATGGAATGTACGGAATTGATCAGAAGCTGAATCATGAAATCTGTCCACTGCGGATTGCAGCTCAGCCACTAACATGAATGTGACAGAAGCTGGCGGCTTGCTCAAGCTGTGAAGATCCGAGCTTGTTGCAAGCACTTCACCCCAAACGCCCCTTTCAATCCAAATATAAGTTTGAATCCGTTCTAGTTTTTGTTGGATGGGGACCTCTGGGGACAGAACACAAGAATAGGACACTTGGAGGATTTGAGATGCCGTGGGTGGCAAGTTTCACCAGGAAGCCGCAGTGCAGAGGCTGTTTGTGCAAGGAATGTCAGGGTGTGTGTGTGTGTGTGTGAGGTGTGTGGGTTTGTGGGTTTGTGGGTCTGTGTGTCTGTGTGTCTGTGTGTGTGTGCGGTGCGGTGCGGTGCGGTGCGGTGCGCTGCGCTGTGGTGTGGTGCGGTGTGGTGTGGTGTGTTGTGGTGTGGTGTGGTGTAGTGTGTGGTGTGTGGTGTGTGGTGTGTGGTGTGGTGTGTGGGGTGTGGTGTGTGGTGTGGTGTGTGGTGTTGTGGTGTGGTGTGGTGTGGTGTGTGGTGTTGTGGTGTGGTGTGTGGTGTGTGGTGTGTGGTGTGTGGTGTGTGGTGTGTGGTTTGTGGTGTGTGGTGTGTGGTGTGTGGTGTGTGGTGTGTGGTGTGGTGTGTGGTGTGTGGTGTGGTGTGGTGTGGTGTGGTGTGGTGTGGTGTGGTGTGTGGTGTGGGGTGGTGTGTGGTGTGGTGTGGTGTGGTGTGGTGTGGTGTGGTGTGGTGCGGTGCGGTGCGGTGCGGTGTGGTGTGGTGTGGTGTGGTGTGGTGTGGTGTGGTGTGGTGTGTGTACTGCTGAGCCAATCCTATGAGTGAAATGGCTATTTGGCAACATTGTAGCCAACACAGCACAGAACAAGTTTTGCTGTGAATTGAAGCCAATGGCTTGGTTAATCGCAAGAGGTGCATCCAATGGCGGGGGGGAGACAGGCCCTTGATCTTTTGTTGGCGAGTCTATGAGTCCAAACCAGGGACTCCGCCCCATTTGGTGGGTGTCATGGTTTCCAATCGAAATGAAGGAATGGGTATGGGTCAAAATTAAGCCACCAGGGGACCGCAGGTTTTGGTCCATGTTTCAGTTTTCTCGGGTTCCATTTTGGGTACCTTTCTTTTTGACCCACAGCCGAATGGGTCTCCAGTTTTGAGACCACTGCCGATTCTGGTGGCCACCTTACGCGTGGGCACGTCACATGATCGTTCGAAGATGCACCCGGGCTTCACCGTTCAGTACTGCAAGAATGCACATAAGGCAACTTATATCGGGGTTCAACAGACTTCAACGCTGCTGCGATTGGCAGGGAATGAGAAACGGAATGACCACGACAAACCTTCCAACTGGTGGTTCCTTTAAGTGGACCAATTCCT